>JAZHYW010013222.1:0-417535 GCA_037355805.1 Ixodes ricinus | reverse complement strand
CGTGGCTGTTTAGGCCTGCACAGCATGTTCTCCAAGTCTGGGCACAGTTGCTGAGGCACGCGCCACACCTGCAGAAGTCTTATGGCCTTAAGTTCGTTAAACACAGAGTTCGAGACGAAAGTTCGCTAAGCGCGCCGATTGGACGCCGGCGAAAAAAGCGGGAAGGCATCGTCGGAATACTCCAACCGGTGCGCTCCGTTAACTTCGCCCCAAAATTTAGAATTAGAGCCTTTGCCGATGCAGGAAACACTAAGAGCTCATTTCAGGCTTGTTACAAAACATCGTCATCACTTACCTCCAAAAAACCTAATTTAGTATATATGAGGTCGGGGGTCGAAACACCTCCCCCCACCGAAATGCCGAAGCTACCCCCCCCCCCGGTGCCCATTGGACCCGCTCGCTACCCTGCTCACGCGGCCGGTCTTGCACGGTGTACGGCACAAAGGGATAGCGCGGACTATCTCCAACTTATATGCTTTCGGGAGGAATTTTTCTGGGGTAGAAAATGCTAAAATAAATAAACTAGTCACTATTTCTTCATTCATGCTTTTTTGATGGGATGCGGAACTTGATCCCAGATATATAGAGAACGGATATTTCGAAACATTTGTGTGGTGAAGGATGGCAGTTTCAAGGCAAAATATAACAAGCTATCCTCACTCAAACACACAGTTAAAAAAAAACAAAGCGGACATAATAAAACGCACAAATGGTGATAATATAAAACAATGTCAGTAATGTAAGCAATAATAAATTAATTGTAAAAACAATTTCACTCTAAGCAGCGGGTGGCGCTGCGCTCAGGCGCACCTTGTGTACTGATCAGAAATACGTACTTTGGACTAGAAATTACCGCAAATAAGAAAGTAACTGCGACTAGTTATTTCAGTAAGCAATTTAGAGCCTCTCTCGATCATTTCATTTATGCAAGGTGCCTACATATTAAGATGCAGCCGCCTGCGTTCGCGGCAAAGAATATTCAGGATGTCCACCCCTTCAACTTCAATGTCGCGCTGAACATTCAAAAGCACTAGACTGAGCAGTCGCTCATTGGAAGTGGACGCTCTCATTTATGTTTTCAACCGTCATGGTGAAGAGAACGAGCGCTCAGCTTCCGCCGTTGTTACGCGCATAGTCACTAAGATCTTCAGGAGACGATAGACGTTTGGGTAAGGGTCTGCAGACAGAGGGCGACCGCTTGTAGCGCAGACGTGACGGGCGTTTCATGTTTCTCCCACTTTCATTCGACGCCTAAAATTTCCCCATTTTTGGCGAAGTTTTTATCACTTCGTGAAATTTCCTCCATCGAGACGCCCGTCTCGATGGTCGCTCACAGACGCGATGAAATCCGTCTTGCTTTCTGCTTTGCATGTCTAGGTGGCATCCGATTCAATTCGTTATTAAATTAATCTTTTCGTTGCACGGAACATCAGAAACTCCGAAGAGCCTTTATATTCTCACTACGCATTGGCGCAAGGGTATTCAAGTTCGTTTCCACGTTCGGCGTGTGGTTTGCGTGTTTGTGGGTGGTGTGTAATGTCATTTCTCCGAGTGATGGAACGACGAGTTTGGACTCATCGCCCCGAGGATATGCAGCAACTGCCTAGTATGAACCCCACTGCAAGGTAAAGCGCCCTAGCAAAAATAAGACTCCCTTTCCTTCGGCATCTTGTTCTGTATCACGAATTTGTTAAACCTTTAATAGATAATGGATTTTGGTTTTGTGATTGTTCAGAATTACCCCCGACCTATATATGGGCCCCTGGTGTTTATGCAAGGACGGTTGCTCTAATTTTTCAGCGTCGAGATTTTTTTTTTTTTTGCTGTTTAGTTTTTTGTGGCTCTATTTGCGTCTCCAGCTAGTTGCTCGCCCTCCCGCGGCGGAAAAGGGAAGCGCTCTAGTGAGGGTCCCCCGATTCTCCCGTGCAGCGGGCGTGGCGGAACTGCGCGCGATCATGGCTCGCGAATTGTCATTTCCGAACGCAAATAACACTCTTCAGTGTCCCAACGTAGTGCTGCAGCCGGTATGGGATTGTACCTTACTAGAGAGCTTTAGTATTGCGTATAGAAGCAAACGTAAGCGCTGTGCGTTTGAGTTAGAGCTGCGTGCCCCACGTTGTGCGTGCGCCTCATCGCCATGCGCCAATCCAAGACCAAAATTTTGGGCTCCGCGCACGCGCAGTGTAGAACACGCAAAGCTAACGCAAACACATAGCGCTTGCGTTTACTCGTATACGCAATACTAAAACTCACAACTGTTTCACCGGCTTGCAACGCCAACGCAACGTGCTGCAGTGAGCAGACGTGCAAGCAGGTAGGCGTTCCTTCGAACTGGAAAGGCTGAGATTGGCAAAACGACGGAGCATAAAAATGAAAGTAACTAAATGCTATAAAAAATTGATAATTAAAAAAAATATATTTTTTAATTATATTTTTAGGGCATTAGGTCTGGAAGGATATTGGCGGCGACTTTGTAACTCTTGCCGAGTGTCAAAAGTCGCGACATTGAAAGCAAAGTACGCTTTACCCACAATTAATGTAATTTTACAGGGATTTCTCACATTAGCGAGAATGTTTTGATTTTAGACTATTGTTTTATAACTTGGTCATTAAAAATGCTGCAGTTGGCACCAGTGATGATAATTAGCACACTTTTGATTGTCATACTTGTTCGAGCGTTTGAAATTAGATAATAAGCAACAAATTATATTAAATATTTAAAAATTGCGTATTAAATTGTTCGAATTTTAATACTATTATTATTAATACAGATCACGGCAATCTATGCCCCCTTAACGCTGCGATCACAAAAATACGTCATTTAACCATAATAGTCTTTCCAGAAAGGTATCACATTTTTTAGCATATGAAACACTCTGACATTGTATCAAGATAGACAAACAGTCAAACACTGGATGCAATATAAAGTCCTATGCGTCACGGGTTGCTATAAAAAACACACACACTTCAGCTGTCTGACTCTGATTCCGTCTTTGGGTTGTTGTAGTGAGAACAGCGTTTATTAATTTATACGTTTTGTGGGCATATTGTAAAATTTTGATTTATTCTGTTATGATTGTGCTGGGAATAATGATAAAGCAATTAATCATCTAAATACCCCAAACCAATTAAAAGGCCCGCAGTTCATTCTTTCCCATCACAACTATCTGAGCGAGAAAAGGCAGCGAGAACGCACAAATATCAGCACTGATTTTTTCAACAACTACAATATTCTATGTTACCTCTAAGGTGTATGAAAGACCCTGTCTTTAATAGGACACTGAAATCTCCAAAATAATTTGAAGTGCCTGAATCGAACACGTACGTATGTCACAAAAAAAAAAGGTTTCCGCGAACAACTTATTTAACTAAATCTTTACGATGTGAGACACATCTTGACCTATAAAAGAATTCGAAATTAAGACCTATATCGTCAAATTAAATCCAAAATATAGGTTAGTTTCGGTTTCGCTCCAGAATTAAAACGTGCTTCCTGGAGTAAGTATTACGCTCAACACCGTTTTTGTTTTCAGGGCAAAGAGGTGACCTGTCCTCATAACATCCTAGCTTTCTCGTATTACCAGATATAATTTGTGTCGCTCAGTGAAGCCAGCACACTACGACAGGCTCAGCAGCGGCACGCACCTCCGACCCTCACTATAACCGCCATTTTGGAAAGCGAGTGGCGCCACCTATAGTTAGTTGGAGTCGCGAATAGCCTGCCGGTAACAGCCAGGCGGCGCCAGTAGAGTGAGAGCTCAATGCTATACGCTGCTTCGGTGTAACTTGGCAAAGGGTGTACAATAAGCATTCACTGCGTGCCCACAGCTTCGGTATCCGCTACGTATACGAGCGCAACTCACGCATTATGGAGCATGACGCAGCGAAAAGCTTGATACTTCTTCACAATAAAAGCGCACTCCGGTGATACGTAGTCCCGTTCCGATTTGCCTGCCAGGCCGCAGCTTCCGCCGTATTTGCATGTTATGCGATTAAGGCTTCCCGGCCTACACAGTATTTCTTGCTTTAGACACTAGGCTATAGTGGCGCCACCAGAGTAATAGCTCACGTTTGAGCAATGCAGCTGCCGCTACCAGGCATACGCCATGTTTCTTGCTTCAGTCGCTAGATAGCACCAAACCAAACGGCATTGCAGGTTGCCTATAGACCAGTATCCGAAATCCTAGTCCCCAACGATAAAAATGTGAAACAATAATCTCAAGCGCAGGCTCTTGTTAGTGCCACTAAATAAGCTACGCTTCAGAGTAACGACACTTCGCCATATTGTGTCTTAAAATCATGGTTGCCAGTTATCTGAAGCTTTATTTGAAATCACAGGAAACGCTTTTCCGCCCTGCACAAATGTTTAAACAGCTCGCGGCAGAGCAAAGCAATATTACATGACCTTTCTAACACCGAATCTAATGCTGTGGAAGTCGCACTCTTGAATTATGACGATCGGCAGTTGCGTCTGCTCTGCATACGAGCCAAAATGGCGGCGCCCACAACAATGTTGAGGAACGGAGTGCCGATACTCTAAGCAGAAGCTCATTTAGTGGCTCTAGCTCTTGTAAAGAGAACAGCTGTGCATAAAACAACGTTTTTTCTCTTTAAAGCACTCTTGGCATTGTTGTTGTTCTTGGAGCTTCGTGACTATGCCTTTCCGACGATCTTGCCCCACTATATGTGCAAAGGTTTCTAAAAAAAAAAAAAACGGAGTCTCGCAAAAAGCGCAGCCCTTCCCCCCCCCTTTTACTGTGTCATTGCGTCAGCATAAACAAACATGGCGGCGCCCATGAAACAGAGCAGACATTGATCTATAGCTATCCCTGTGTTTTGTCTGGCCTTCACACGTTGGTAATGCAGTGCTACCCCTAAAAGCGGGGAGAGTTGTGTGCTGTGAGGAAGCTTTTAAAGTTAGTGGGCCGCAACTATACTTCGTTTCAGCTTAAGTCCAGACGCAGCCGATGCTACAAGCGCGAGCATGTAGCCTTCTGAACAGTGCTTGCAGTGCACGAGCGGCGCGTGCTTGGCAGGGACGCTGAAAGCCAGGAGCTCGCGCTTCTAGCATCGGCTGCGAAGTATACGACGACAGTAGAACAGTTAGCCACCACGCCCGTATTCCTGTAAATGAAGCCTGCTTCGTTTTCAAAAATGACAATGCAGCTTTACCCTTTTTATCTTAACAGCGCCTCGCTAATCTGTGCGTGAGCGTCCGTACCGCCGAGCTCGCCCTGCTTTCGCCATTTGGGAGGGGGGGGGCAGATTCATGCCATTGGACTCTCCCCCCCTCCTCCGAAATAAGGTCCTGGCTACGCCACTGCCATTACATGTCATGTTTTAACCACTTTCATTCTCCACAGGACGTCACGTTTCACGTGAGCGTTCTGGGATATTTGAAATTCCGACGCGAAGGTCATGTGGTTGTGACATCGTGACCAAATCGACCAATCAAAATTTTCGTGTCACGTACTTACCAGCGAACTAATAAACGAGATACAACTTACAAACTGTCGTACTGTGTTACTATGTTCCATTTAACTTGTTTTCATCTGTGTTTACGTGATATTAGCTAGCTTCGTCCTTTTCGAAATCTAGCGCCACCTTTACCTGAAACAAGTAACTACTATCATGCGCTCGGACATGCTCCCGCGCGCCAAAATGCCTAGATTTCCAAGGTATCCACAGATGGCGCCACCAGCTCGGGGATGTGAATTCGACTATATTGCGGGGGTGTATCCGAAAACCTGTCATTCGCACATCTCCTGAGTCCTGACCTACTCTTCATAACAAGCCCCGCAGCCGGCTAAGACTTACCCATTTACTCCAAGAAAGACGTTTCGAACAACAACAATCTTTATTATTTAGACCCATTCTAATTTGGACATTTTCGTACCCTTACGCGCACACGCGTAAGGGTACTAACCTTTTCTGTCTAGCCTTGCACGCCGCTGAGTGGGCAAACTTTCTCGTGCAAATAAAATTATTATTATTATTAAAAGATCCAACCCGGTTCGTTTTCCAATTTGGGCATATTAGCTTTTGGTATACCGTTCCCACTACGACCGAAAGGCACGTAGTACGTTTCCAGCCCGAAATTCGCTCCGACGGATGTAGCGTACGTTGCAGCATATTTGAACGAATACTGGATGGGTGGAGTCCAGAAGAAACCACTTTGAGTGCCGTATACCGCGGCCCGGGAAAACGGAGATGTAGAAGCCGTGGTTTGGCACAGTTGCGCAGTTCGGTGTTTTATTGCCCAGCGCCATGCGACCACTTCCGGACACCCCAACTAGCCGGTCCTGACCCAAACCGCAGAATTAAAAACAGATGTACGTGTGTATGTGAGCGCGTGCGTCTAGGGGAGGGGCCAGACGGACTGGAAGAAGCTAATTCGAGAATATGCGGTGACCAAGCACGTAGCACTGACGTCTTGAAGTGCGCCAATTTTATTAATTTTTTTCTTCATGGAGGGTCAAATGCAAAGGATGTACAGAAAACCGACCAAATATGTCGGGTTCAAGCGAGAAGGACGTTTCGAGAATGGTACTTTGAAAAGGTCCTTTTGAGAAGATCGAACCAAGAACGGGTTCAAGTCAGGGGCGGATTTAGACGAGGGGTCCGGATGTCCTGACCCCCTCTTGATTTCTGCATGTGTAAAATTTAGGGCGTAAAACGAAGGAGAGGGGGAGGGGGTTCTTAAACATATGGTACTACGCTGGCCAACACCTGACCCTCCCCTCAGGAAATTCCTGCATCCGCCCCTGGTTCAAGTTATAATGTAGCGTGTGCGTTTCCAATAAAATGTGAAACATTAAAAGCACGAACCTAAGGCGAAGTACTTCACAACATTATGAACTTCTAGAAAACCGTTTCCGTGTTCCGCGTACCGCACGATTCGAGACTTTGCAAGCAACATGCTTTTAAGCGCGCGCCCGGAGGGATACCGTGACCGCCGGGCGCGCGCTTAAAAGCATGCTTCAAAGGCTCCAGTGGTACCCGGAACACAGTAACGGTTTGCTAAAGTCGCTGTTGACTGAACTCAAAATGGTCTTGGTTCAGGCAGTGCTGTTTTTTTTTCTACGCGGGTTAAGTGAGGTGGTAGTCTATCGAGCAGATCAAGTTTGGCATTCTTGAGTTATGCGGTGTCTAAAAACTATGTTCGCAGCGCGCTCAAAGGCCCCCGTGACGTCTACTTACTTGCAGAGCACGAGGAGAGTTATAATAATAACATTTATAATAACATTAAGTATGGCTTCTCTAGCATTGAACTAGTGTCTACGAGTGTACTGCGTCGCTGCGGAATAAGCGTAATAAAAAAGGCAGTAGATTATCCTTTCTCTTGTCAAATAGTTTCGGTAGTTACGTAGACGCATTTTGATATTTTAAAACTGCTCCAACTTTCCTAAACAGTATCCGAAATGTGTTGTTTTTACTGTTAAAGACATCAAAAGAAAGCAAATCTAACCGCCGGAATGTAACGCGAATTTCGTAGAACCTATGGATTCTGGTGTCTTAAAAAATAGGTGAAAGCTGTAACGTAATATTTTGCCAAACAATGCCGAGCAGTACCGTGAAATGGTTCAACAGAACGGAAAACATTCACAGCACTATATGAGCGACCCGTGACACTCACTTTTAGAAAGGACGTTAATACTCCACGTAATTTTCTTTCCTGTGTTCCTCAAAAGTGCAGAATATTTTTTTTTTTTACAACCGTTTGTTTTTGTTTTTCGCATCACGGATAGCTTCTATTTGAGGCTGATAGTCATAGGGTTCTTTGTCAAAATAATACCTGGGTCAATTGAGGGACGAAATCTGCAAAGAGGTGATCTCCTCCTCTTTCCCGTCCTTCTCCACCGCACTATAAAAATACGAGGGAATGTAAGTCTCAAACTGATACAAAATACCTGATATAAGTAGTGACTAGTTTCCAAATATGACAATAAGTGGAAGCACTACCCAGCTTCGTGGTATTCACTGCGCGGTAACTATGTAAGAGTCGCACGCATGCGCAGCTCAGCTAAAAAATGGCGACTGTGCTCGAGTAGTATGCGCTACAAGAGCAACGTGTTGTGCGTTTCTTGTGGGCAAAAGGTCTTCCTGCAAAATATATTCACAAGGAACTATTTCTTGTATACGGTGAGAAGGGTTTATCGTGTAAAGCGGTGCGCAACTGAATTGCGAAATTCTCTCAAGGGCGTTCAGATATCGTTGACTAGGGGCGAACTGGTCGTCCTGTTGAGATTGCGAAGCAACAGTGCAGCGGGTGAAAGAAATTGTTCTGGTCGACAAATGTGTGCACGCGGTGGGTGCCCAGAGAGCTGACCGAGGAACACAAAAATAATCGAACATGGGCATATCTATGCAACATGTCTCTCCGTATGCAGAAGAATGAGAAGATATGAAACGAGATGAAATTGTGAATGCCGAATCGTGCTCTGTTCTCCTGAAACTTCGGCCAACAATTTTATAAAAAAATCTTTAGGCATATTGACGGCAGAACCTTGCTCCATCACGACAACGCCATGCCTCATGCAGCTCGATGATCCCCGGAGACAATTAATAAATTTAGACGGAAGATTCTTAAACATCCTCTTTACAGCCCCGACTTGGCCCCAAGTGACTATCACTTGTTTGGTAAGCTGAAACTGACATTCGTGGCAAACGTTTCGCCACAGATGAAGATGTAGAACATGTGGTACGCACGTGCGCCTGAGAAAGCAGCCCGAAGAATTTTGTGCAGCAGGGGTTGGGGCGCCGGTAAAAAGGTGGGATAAATATGTCAACCTTGAGGATAGACGTGTCGAGAAATCAAGTTTTCAATTTATATATCCAGTACCATTTTTTTAATAGTCTTTTGTGATTCACTTACCCAGCTTCTCTCGAATTCGGACATAATTTACCTCGAAAATCGTCCAAATGTTTACAAAAACAGATATTGCAGCTGCCATTGCAGCTAGATTGCAGGAAATTATTTGTGCTGCAATCAATAGCACAGACAGAGCCAATTACAAGAATATGACTCAAGTCACCCGTGCAATATGTAGAGCGCAGTTGAAGAAGTATGTTTGTAAAATACATACCCAGAATCAGCGAAGACGGAAAGAAAATTATTGAACACCAATAAAACGATCCCAACACTTGGAAGAAATCCGGTGACCATACCAAATGCGCACAATATTGGGGAAATAAAGGCCTTGTTAATGCATACTGGAGTTCGGGAGGGCAATAAATATATTTGCCGACTACTGGTAGCAACGAGGCAGTTGAACAATACTTTGGGTATACACTTAATCTGCGCCTTTAAGAGTGGAAGGCGATAGCGTTATTTAGCCCCGTTCGCAAAGCCTTTTCATATAAACCCGCGTTATTTACCAAGACGCGCAGGCGTGTGTGCGTGGTTTAGTCGGTAGCGTCACGTGTCACGTGATGTCGTACATGAGCGTTGTGGGTTGTTTGAAATTTCTGCGCGAGATCATGTGGCGTAACGTACACGCGTGACGTCATGTGTGACGTCACACGTGACCCGCAAAATTTAGCAGAAACGTTTTCCCGCCAAATTTAGATGAAACTTTTACCGCGAAATTCAGCGGGATATTTAACCCTCCTGACGTCACACGTGACGTCACGTGTGACGTCACCAGGTGCATGCCGGTTTTTTCCAGTCCCACCGACGCCGATGTGAGCTCCGTCTACTTGTGATGCTACTTTGGGTTGTTCAAGAAAACTCGATCATTTTCTTCAATCATAGCAATTCTAATATTTGCTATACGAAGAAAAATGAGTGGCGGTGTATATACACGACCCGGCCGCAAGTTGTATGTGTGGCAACATCTACGTGTAGTCTAGTGAAATGAAACACATGTACCGAATGCAACAGATTTATTTGTAGGTCGCGCAATTAAGGCAATAAGGAGCAAGTATCAGATGAAACATATTTATTTGTTTCTCACTAATCGCCACATCACCATGGCCGTACTGGACATATGAGGCATTTCACAAAATGGCGGCGCGAGTGGCGACATGTCAGTTTCGGACGTACTATCATCATCTTGTTGGGTGCATATCCCTCGAACAGATGGAAGTTTCCCAATGATTTTTCTTACTATCAAGTTTGTCTTGATAAGGTATATCTATGTTCTACATTTCAGCGATATGCATACAATAGGAACAAAGACAAAGGCATCGGCGGTCAATTTTAGCCTCAAGTTTAAAATTTTGAGCGGAATCAGTAACACGGTATTGTCGCAAGTTTATGCTAGCCCGTATAGTGGAGTGTATGTCTATTCAACTTTAAAATTATACCAGAAACAAATCAATCTAAAGTCACCTTTGTTTTCAGCAGTCAATCAAACTGTGCAAAGCGCGCACACGGACGGCTCATCGAAAGCGTTGTTTCACCCCGCGCCTGCGTGGAAGGGATCCGTGATTGGCCGCGTTTCAAACGCGTGAGTGTCAGAGTGAAACACAGTACCGACATAACCCGCATCCTTATTTTATCATGTATGTACTGTTCTAAAATATACCAGCTCTTTCACTGCTGTCATCGAGTGTTCTTGTTCAGAGCATTCCTGAACTTGCCACATTAACAACATATTTATTGTTTTTAGCCACAGAGGAGTAGGCTGCAACTCCAGCGCCCTATCGGTGGCGGGGCGGTAGTTCCAAGATGGCTGAAGAGACGGGGAGAAATTTTCCAGCATTTCCCCTGCGCCTGCTTCGCTGACGCTGGTCAGTGCGCTAGAAATGATTTATTTGTCTACAAATGCGAAGCAGTTAGGGCTGGATCATTTTACAGGTGACAAAGACGTTGATGCGTTTTAGGAAAACGAGCATGCTGATATTTAAAAGTTGCAGAAACCTCAACTTGCGAAGCTTTGCGGTGGGAGAGCGCGATTTAGGCACCCGACACGTCAGTGTTCGTGGCAGAATATTTTTAGGGTGATGAAGATATCGTGTTCGCGCTTTGCCTGCCCATTACTGCTCTGAAACATGAGCCGCGCATGGTGACCGTCAAGCTACGGAAGAGCAGCCTTCAAGGCTCCTTCACACAGACCCGTTTTTTTACGATACGTTACGAACTTTCACCGGAAAATTTGTGCTTGGTATTAAGCGTGGCTATACCAATAGACCATTTGCTGTCTTACCCAAGCATCAAGGAGAATGCAGGTTGGTGTTCCACGCGCCACGCGCACGCCTTTCCTGTATAAAGATTCGAAGTAAATAGCCAAAGAAGCATTGACGAACGCGCGTGCAAGATGCCATTTGTTTTAGGTTTTGCTTTGGGAAAAGTTACTACTGCAGGCCAGGCGTGCGGCGCGTGGAACACCAATCCCTGCATTCTCCTTGATGCTTGGGTAAGACAGCAATAGGTCTATTCAAGGAGATAACCTGGCACGCGACATTCAAGACACGAATGTTTTGGTGACGACAAGCTAGGACGGTGAGTTACCGTGGCAACCATGGACACAAGGCTCGTCGTAGCGTAACGTAAGGAATGGGCCTATTACTGTCTACCCAAGCATCAAGGAGAATGCAGGGATTGGTGTTCCACGCGCCGCACCCGTGCTGGCCTCAGCAGTAGTAACTTTTCCAAAGCAAAAATCTAAAACAAATGGCATCTTGCACGCGCGTTCGTCAATGCTTTCTTTGGTTATTTACTTCGAATCTTTATACAGGAAAGCGTGCGCGTGTGGCGCAGTGGAACACCAATCCCTACATTCTCCTTGATGCTTGGGTAAGACAGCAAATGGTCCTATTGAGCGTCGGTTCAACTTTTCACACAGCACCGTTTTCTTACGTTACCGTCTAGGTCACCGAGACCTTCGTGTCTAGAATGTCGCGTGCGAGGCTATCTCCTTGAATTGGTAGCCAGGCTTAATACAAAGCACAGATTTCCCGGTGACTTTTCGTAACGTAACGTAAGAAAACGGGTATAGGCTCGTTCACACAGACCCGTTTTCTTACGTTACGTTAGGAAAAGTCACCGGGAAATCTGTGCTTCGTATTAAGCGTGGCTACCAGTTCAAGGAGATAGCCTGGCACGCGAAATTCGAGACACGAATGTTTCGGTGACTCAGACGTAACGTAAGAAAACGGTGCTATGTAAAAAGTGGAACCGAGCTCAACTCCTTACGTTACGTTACGACAAGCCTTGTATACTTGGTTGGCATGGTAACTCCTCGTCCTAGCCAGTCGTCACCGAAACATTCGTGTTTGGAATGTCGCGTGCCAGGCTGTCTCCTTGAATTGGTCGCCACGCTTAATACAAAGCACAGATTTTCCGGTGACGTTTCGTAACGTAACGTAAGAAAACGGGTCTAGTGTGAACGAGCCTTATGTGTGAACGAGCCTTATGGCCTTGTCACACTGCGGAAACAGTCGGAGAACTTTGTCCTTCAACACGAGGAAAACATGTTTTCGGGGACCCTGTCACATTGCGGAAACAGCAACAGTCCGGAAACATGTTGCTGTCGTCCGAAAACCATGTTTCCCAACTTGTTCTCCGACACTCGGGGAACATCCTGTCACACCGGGAAAGCGTGTCGGAAGAACACAAATTGCCTCCTCTCCTGCGCGCTGCCTCTTTCTCTCTCTCGCCCTCGTCTGCCTTCGTTTCAGCTTCGGTCCAGACGCAGCCAAAGCTACAAGCGCGAGCTCCGGGCTTTCAGCATCCCTGCCAAGCACGCGCGCTCGTGCAGTGCAAGCACTGTTCTGGGCCACATGCTCGCGCTTGTAGCATCGGCGGCGTCTGGACCGAAGCTGAAACGAAGTATAGGCGGCTAGGCTCCGATCCGCTGGCTCCGCTCGCCCCTCGAATCGTTGCCACTTTGGATCGCCGTCTCATCGCCGTCGCTCTACCGTAGTCGATTCATCAGCCGCGCGAACCATCTCGTGTTCTCTGGATTTGGCGGTTGCGTTCTGCTACAGGGCTAGACCCTTGCAGGATGGCATACGCGCCGGCCACAGCAGCAGCTTCTGCTTTGGTGCTTCTTTGTGCCATCGATTCAGATGATTCTGACGATCAGCTGCCGCCGCGCAAGAAGCCGCGTTCAAAATGGACCAGCGAGTGGCTCGCAAGAGTGCATCAACAAGGTACCTATGAGAATTTGATGCGGAGCTGGCTCTGGAAGATTCCGAGGCCTACCTCGGAATTGCTCATCTACAGCGAGTGACTCGTCGCAACTCTAAATGGCTGACCAACTACACGCTGTATAAATATCCTCACAACCCATCTTTTTTTCGAGGCCTACCGGCGTTGGATTCGGATGGACTTACCGGCTCCTTTGAGGATCTCCCTTAGTCAAGGGTGAAATCGCGCATCGAAAAACCATCGTGATCATTTTCGACTCCTCAGTCGAAGTGAACGGCACAGTTGAAGGGTTCGACGGCATCTCGAGCGAAACACTGAACTGATCGAATAAACTCGACCGCTCCGACAAACCACACAGTGCAAAAAGGGATGTGCTAATTGCAATAGTTATGGGGCTGCTTAGAAATGAAGAGTTGTCAATTATTGAAGTATTCTCGTGCGACTATCTGTACTGAAAAATATAGATGTTGCCGTGTTGCTGGAAAAAATTCGCTCAGCCACCGAAATGGGCAACACGTGTCGTCCGACACAAGTTGCCGAGGTTTCCGTTGCCAAAAGCTGTCACACCGAGACAACATGGTCGCTGTCGTCCATGTTGTGTTGCTGTTTCCTCAATGTGACAGGGTTGTCGGGCAACAGAGCCGACAGCCGACATGTTTCCCGACTGTTGAGAAACATGTTTTGTTCATGTTTCCGCCGTATTTCCTCAATGTGACAGGGCCTTTAGTATTGATGTCTGTGTGTCACAGGTTCGCAACTGGCTGCTCACGGTCTCGGTTTTGGTGTATTGCAACCCGTGATCAGAGCCATGTATACAAAGAATTTGGTCAATGGGAGGCGCGGGCAGAGCCAGGGCGTGTACCAGACGCAGAAAGTGGGCTAGACATGCTCCTTTGGCCAACCAGAAGCCTAAAAGAATCCGCTAGCGGTGGTAGCGAGAAACTGTTTTGGTCCACGGTATATGTTGGTATATGGTTTTAATAAGCGCGTAAGAGTGAAGTGTAGTAACCCTTTATGGTTGAAAATAGGGTGCACGTGATGTTTCGATCATGATCATGCAGAAAGATGTAAGAAACGAAAGCGCCGCTCAACTCTGTTTTGCTCAGATAGAGTGTGACCGCTCGGACTGCAGATTCCCTGCGTTCGGCGCTTGGCGTACGGATTATGTCGATCGTTTCGCTAGTCACACTCTTCCACCATGATTTTGGATGACCATGATTGAAACATCACGTGCACCATATTTTCAGTCACCGAGAGTTACCCCTGACGCACTTATCAGGTTTGTTTCTCGCGACCACCGCAACGGGCATTATTTCCGGCTTCTGGTTGGCACACTCGAATTCGTGAAGACGCCCTGGAACATGCCCAGCCCGCTTTCGGCCAATGGCGCCTCCTCATTTGTCTCCAATACTTCCCAACGAATGGCCAAACTCTCTACATATACGGCTCTGCCCGTGATCAAACTGCTCTATGGCTATTGATAGGAAGGTTGTTACTGCAGGCTATAGACCAGTGTCCGAAATCCTAGCCCCCAGCGATAAAAATGGGAAATAATAATCTCGAACGCAGGCTCGTGTGAAGAGTGGGGCTGCGCATAAAACAAGATATGGTTTTTTTACAGCAGTCTTGCCAACGGTGTTGTTCTTGGAGCTTCGTGACTAAGCATTTCTGACGTTCTTGCACAACGATATCTGCGAAGGTGTCCAAAAAACGGAGTCTTGCAAAAGCGCAGCCCCCTGCCGCGTCATGGCGTCATTATAAACAAACATGGCGGTGCCCATGGAACAGAGCACACACTGGTCAATACCGTGCGGTGTAGCATTACAACCGGAAGCTCGCGCTGCGCCTTTGAAGCACTATACTATTTTCAGCGCGCGCCAGGAGCATTGCCGTGCACACGGTAGCCTCCGGTGACGCTATGCTAAAACCGTCTATTAACATAATCGGTGTGTTTAGAGGTTTTATGTATTGTTTTATCAAAAATATATAATTTGATATACCGTACATTTTGGTTTTTTGTGCCGTGTTATTTGCAACGTTGCGGCCCCTCTCACCAAAACTGCCCGTTCTAAGCTCTCGTGATGAACTGCTGGCTAAAACAGACGCACTTGAAATGCTTTGAGCATTTCTTTATTTGCTTTGTAATTACCTGAAAGCAAGTATTCTGTCATTTGAAAGTGTTTGGAATGAATTGTCATGTTTCTTGTAATGGCCCTAAACACGAACACATTCCCGATGTCTATTGCTCGACATACCGTTGCTCTACTAGTTTTCTCCTACTTAAAGCTAAAAATAAACTTTTCGTAGACCGTACTAGAGCACTGCACGGGCCGGGTAGCACGCATTTTTTCGGCCAAGCGGGGCCCGGGCTTGCACGAAAAAATTTTCGGACCGTGCCGGCCTGGGTTGTGGTGTGCAGCATATTCTAATTTGTTGATAACAAAAAATGTGCTGATTGACTGTAAGGAAAAAAAAAAAAGGTTTGCATTTGGAAAGTTGTTATGTTGATAAAAGGAAGGTATATGATCCCACCAGCACAGTGGGAAAGTACGCTCAAGCACACGAGGGCACTCAGTGGCAGGGTACACATAAGTGTCTTTTTCCTCTGCTTCTCAAAAAAAAAAAAATGTTAGCTTGATTTTGCACGTTTTGCGTTGGCTTTGCTATGCCCTCAAAGGTCATCTAACTACCATAGATAATTTTATGCTTATACACCCTTTTACAAATGCACTAGCGTGAATGTGATGGTTTCTTTACAAAACCATGAAGAGAGGAAAGTTCTCAGTGAAACGAATTGAACAACGAAAAGTCAAATATATCTTCAAGAAATGCATACAGTAAATAAAATATTGCCCCGGATTTCTTTATCTCAAAATCATTTATAAATTGCGTATTTTGTCCATAATCTCGAATATACATCGTCTAGATCGGAATATTTATTGTGTCAAAAAAAAAAAAACTCGGTCCAAGTTTAAAACAAATTTAAATCAAATATTCTCGCTTTATGCTTAGAACGTTTGTAGGTTAAAGCATGCAAACTTTTTCGGGCTAATATATATATAATCTGTCAAGTTCGAACCAAGGTCAGGATTATAGAAAATGTTTTTTTATTTTTTTAACGCAATCGCGGACGCACTGGGGCAATTCATTGAAAAATACCGAAAATCGGAGTCCAGAGTGATGTCGCCTACCTGGGTTTTGATCCTCCCGCGGTGAACATGGCGGCGCTGGTGGCGCACGGCACCTGCAGCACTGAGGATGATCGGTGAGTCGGGGAATCGGACGAAGTTCTCTTTGTTAGGTGCCCGACGACCTCTCAGACTTCGGGAAAAAAAATCGTCTAATGGTCGAAACAACTGGTGTCTGTGTACCGTAGTTTCGGTTGTGACTCCGCCGGGGTAGCCTTTCACGCAGAACCGGCGCGAAGTGGCCCCTCACGTGGCTCACAGCAGTTCACTGCGCGCTTTCTTCGACCCCATACTGTTTCAAACTCGAGAGTGAAGCGTCGTTTGCTCATGGCGATAGGCGGCAGGCACGAAGAAGAGCGTTTGATCGCGGGACGCCGGCGAACACGACACTTCGGGTCGGGGTGGTTCGGAGGCGTGAGAGAAACTCGAGTTGCAGCGCGACTCAATCTTTGACGTCACTGCTCTGGCACGAGTCTCGAGCGAACTTCAAATACGGCTTTCGGAAATTGTTTATTTTCCTTCGCAAATACTGAGTTCCCAAGTTGCGCATTTTGAGTGTAATGTCCAGGCATCGTTTTCAATCGTTTCGGATAATAGAAAAAATATACAATTTTCACTTGTCAGTGACCCTTTAAGTCCAGATTCAGCCGACGCTACGAGCTGATGGGACCAAACAGTAAGCGTCGAAAGCTCACAATCATGGTGTTTGTCGCGTTTCTTAACGTGTTCAGTCATCGGTGAACCAATCATAAACAAAAAAAGCATTGTAACTTGGGCTTTTGACTCTGCTTGATTGGTTCCACTACCTCGTAGCCAACAGCTGCGTCCGGACTTAAGCTGAAGCGAAGTATTGTCGTATATCTCACAATGATGGATTATTTTAACTTTGCAAACGAAAAGGATTCGAACAGACTCAGAAAAAAAAAAGATTCTGTGAGGTCAGTTTTTTGCAGAGAACGAAGGGAGTCAATCAGGGCGAACGATAGAAGAGTTCCTGCGATTGACAAAGCTGAGAATATGATACACCCTCGTTGGTTCCAAAACGGCTAATAAGCAGGGACAAGGAAGTAAACAGTGCGATGTGTATACTCTCGAATGAAGGCTTTTGAAATAAACACACACTATTAATAACATATCTCAGGCTATGTGTTTAGAAAATAAAACTCTGAATCTGTCAGGTGCTTTGACGGGGCACTATACGCACTTGCTTTCTGATCCAGAATGAATCGTAAAACTCCAAGGCTGCATTATCTGCGTATCTCCTAAGAATAGACCCTTCCGAAATTCAGTCTGGCCACTTCGCTAACTATCAACATCTAAGTGTATATAATCTGTACATGCTAATGGCGGCCTTTGATGGCTGGTGAAACAAGAATGTGAAGACGGGCACCGATAATGAGCCTGAACATTCCAGACGTTAGTTCGCTAGTTGTTCGATGTCACCGTGGCGAGTATTATAAGCCTCTATGCGCTACGCTTTTGAGAGTGTCATGTAAATCCTTGGAATGTTTAGCCTCGGCATGCCCCAGACAATAGCCTCCTCTAGGTGCTCAGCGCCTGCTTAGGGTGAGTCATCCGCCATTTTGTCCCACACTTTTATTTTCCTTTTTTGTTCAGAAGCGCGTAAGCGCCCGCACTCCGCTATATGGCGACTGTTTTCGTCGATTTCTTTGTATTTTTAAGCGATGCTGTCGGCATCGGGTACTACAAAGGTGGCATCGCCCTAAACAGAAAGCAGGCATAGCCTCCTCTATATACCCGTTGCTCTCGGGCAAGGGGCGCGAGCGCGTCCGCAAGGCGCGACCATGTTATGCCTGCAGCACTATCCAGGCGGCGCTGTAACGTTAGATTTTGCACGTGCCACGTTTGAATGCAAGCATCTGTCAGCATCTGTAGACGCGCGATAACAAAGCGTCTAAAAAAAGAAAAACTAAAATTAAAAATAAAGAATTACGCAGCTCGTGGCCTCAGCGTCCCATTCAGCTTTATTATTTTATTGCGTTCTTTCATAGCTTCCGTGAGCCCGTATGTTTCACTTGATAGCGAAGCTGAAGCTACTTGCAAAAACATGTTCCCCCGAACGATGCTCGCACTGCACGAGCGCGCGTGCTTGGAAGGCACACTGCAAGCTCGGAGCTCGGTCTTGTAGCCTCTGCTACGTTGGCACTTCGAATGGAACGGAGTATAAAAAACTGTAGTGGGGAAGCGTGATGACGCACGTTCGAAACGCGAGCCAAATATTCTATTTTGAATTGGGGTTGTGTGGATATTTATACAGCGAGTCGTTGGTCAGCCATTTTATGTTGCGACGAGTCACTTGCTGTAGATGAGCAATTTAGCCAGTGCGGTGCGACCGCTAGCCTGGGGTCTTTAACGTGCACCACGCAGTAGTGATACACGACCGCACGCCGGTACGATGCTCATTCAGATCGAAACGGGCAGCGATGGGGATTGAACCCAGGATCCCTGGGTTCTGCAGCGCGAGCTTTCGCTCCACGTGCTCCGAGCTGGTGTGCTCTAGCCCATGCACTCGGCCACCGATCCCCCTATTCTATTTTGCTCGCCTGGAGCACTGCTCAAAACTTGAAAGCTACGGAACTATACCCACAAAGCCTGGCAGTTCGATGACGGAGCCATAGAGTGCCCGGTCGCAGATTGGGAGCGCGAGGATCTGCTATACTTCGTTTCAGCTTCGCTCGAGCGCGGCCGATGTTATGAGCCGAAGGGCTAATCAAACAGCGAAAGAGGCACAACGCCATGGCGTGCTCTCTGCAGTTGATAGGACTCTATAGCCGGCGGAGGAGCACGCACAGAGGCGGCGAATACCGGCTAGTCCTATCAAGCGCAGAGAGCACGCCATGACGTTGTGCCTCTTTCGCGGTTTGATTGGCCCTTCGGCTCATAACATCGGCCGCGCTCGGACCGAAGTTGAAACGAAGTATAGCACAGAGCATTTCTCGGGGAATCCTGGGGAATCTGGTATTGAGCGCACAGCTTTTGCAGCGGCGAGGACCCGAAACATGGTTTTCAAACTCGGCGAGAAAAGAAGCGCTAGCCCAAGAAACGCGAGAAGCACGAGTGGGCATTCCATCGCTCGGGACAAGTGTGTTTCGTCGTCTCGCCGCAGCGGGGCGCCCGTGACATGACTCTTGTCTGCCGCTCAACCTTTTCACTTTTGGTGGCCGTGGCACGTGACGATCTTCCAGGCTTTGTCAGTATAGAAGAGGCTATGCCCAGACAACTCATGACGGCGAAATATTAACAATTTTATCCAGAGTTTTACTCAACTAAGCAGCTCGAACAAAGTGGTAGTTTTTTTTTTACATTATCGAAACTGAAACAAATACAGACATAACTGTACAGCGAAGAACATCATGAAGTTGGTAAGTCTGCCGTTCACTAATAGGTATTAGATTTGAACCATCAATAGCATACACAAATTCAAACTGACACTTGAGCCAATAGATGACACTGAATTTGTGAAAGGGTCTGTTGGACAGCGCTACACTGAGCAGCCGAGCTGATAGAGCCCCGTCGCTCGTGCGCATGAACTCGTGCCTTGCGCCCGTGCCTTCTCTTACCGTGCTCTCGTGTCACCGTTCCTTGGCACAACTTGCAACACGACTTGCAACAGGGTCTATTGTTGTTGGTGCTAGTTCTGGGTGACACGGGCACCTATCCCCGTGCACTGCCGGATTGCCCGGCGGGGACTATTTAACAGACTATAGACGTTTTCAGTTTCCTGTCGTTCTCAGTCACGTGGGTTCCGTATCTGGCATACGAGACGAAAACGTAATAAAACATTTAAACCTGGAATATGCCAGAAAATATAGGTGAGGCAAAACAAGATTGTTTGACGCTCACGCATTTCTCGTAGACACCTTCCAGCGTCGTAGAGAAATCAAAACGATGTTTAACCGCATACCAGAAGTGACGACATTCAAGATGTCCGCGCCCTTGCGGAAAAGGTGTATACACGTTATTTTTCTACAATGCATGACCATGCATGTTATATTGCATACTTGTTATCTTCCCAGGGGCCCGTGGAATGTTTGGGCGGAGTACCGAAAGTGGCCCTCGTCGATAGGGAGCGCTGTAGATGGCGTGCCTCACTAACAACTATCGCTGTAAAAAAAAAAATGGGTTACGAAAGAAAAACTAAAAATGAGAATTAAAAAAAAGTGAGATATATTTTGGTACAACGTGCATGGCATTTCACTTGGTTGTTGTGTCTGCGAATATATCGCGTATAGTATACCCTCGTTGGATCGAAAACGCTGTGGAATTTTCGTCCGGTGTGTTACTTGGTTCACTATCTAACAAAATACGGACTCTATGGTGCACGCTCGCACATTTACCGTTCATTCAGTCCGTCTGCTCCGATATGACCCCTTGGCGGCGCCGACGTCGCACCTCTGGTGTCGCGGCGTTTCACCTTATGGGATGCGAAAGAGTTTACTATTTTTCTTTTTTTTTTTACAGAGATAGCTGTTGTGGGCTCTACCCACCAGTTGAAATGATGTCGTTGTTGTTGATGTCGTTGAGCCGTTGTTGATGATGATGTTGTTGTTGATGCTGTAGTTCTTGATGTTTTAGTTGTTGACGCTGAAAGGTGTTCCTGGAGACGTATTTTCATGTGCACCGGAACAAAAAAGAAACAAAAGCGTTTAGAACAAAATGGCCAGATGTCTATTTTGTTCCTAACTCCTTTGTTCACGACGCCGATGCCCAACGACTGCGCCTTGACGTGCCCTAGATATCGCTGCGACTGTACTATAGATTAACACAGGACTGCTCAAATCTTTTTTTTTTTCTAGAGTGTAGTTTTTTCCAGCTTACAGCGGTCATTGCTCTTCTACCACTTTTCTTTCCCAACACGGGCTTTCCTGGCGTCTTACTGCCGCCGTCCCTGAACCAAGGCTGTCATTAGCAAGCGCTTGTTGACAGGTACCTTACAATTCTCTATTCAGAAAGAAAAAGGAGTCTGTGTGTGCGTGTGTGTGGGGGGGGGGGGGGGGGAGGGGCGAATGGTCTCTCTTAGAACCACTTCGCCTCATAGGGGTCTGAGAAAAGAAGTCACCTGTCAAATAGTAGGCCGAGCGTACAAAAGAAACTAGCCAGAGGTGGGGAATTATTCTGGAATCCGTGACTAATCCCATTCGCACCCTCGGAAACGGCGTGCGATGTGCCTTACCAACTTCCTGACTGTTTGTTTGTTATCTTGAATCGTCGTGCATAAATTTAACAATACTTGCGCTTCAAAAACAGAAACATAGGAAGCGTAAACGGGGTTGCGTTAGTGTACTTTTCTGCGGAACAACACGCTGTTTACAAACCAGTCCTAGTTTGCCCAGCCCGGTTGTACCCACGGCGCGAGAGCGCAACGCAGAGTCGCCTTAGGGAAAGCGTCCGCGCATGCGCCGGGCCGATGAAAGCGCCACCGCTGCGGCATGACGTCACAACAGCGTTTTGATGTACAATATAAAAAAATAAAACATTTGGAACTCTGCAGGTAAAACTTTTGCAAACGGAAGTACACATTCGGACTTTAAGCGAGGCATCTATAGATATAATATAGATCTAAAGATATAATTGCAACATCTTGTTGGTACTTTACGAATAAAAGGGACATTCTTTGGGCGATAAATGTGATTCGAACTTATTTCATAACAACGTTTCTGGTTCCGTTCCGGACCTCCATGACGGAACTACAACACCTGTATTGTAGCACCCTCTCAATTCGGTGTGAAATGCCGAAACGTCTGTAAAAACACGCGAGTTTAGTACAAATGGTTTCCACCTTCTGCGACAAAAGCTGTCAAACGTTTGCCGCGATTTACCACGTCAAATATTTTGAAATTGTTACGCGCTAAGTTTAAAGGGACTTTTTTTTTTCTTTTAAAGGACAGCACCGTGTGACCTCACGTTTTCTAAGTGTTGTAGCTCTCTTCCAAGCGCGTCTCAGGGTTTACCGTCATGTTTGATGTACACCAGCACGCCTGCACTCTACCTATTTTTTTCTTTTTTGATGGTAGCCCCATTGTGTGTGTGCGACGTTTAGCGAGTGCCATCTTCGTACTGGCGAGTGGCTTTCCGTTGGACGCCCGTCGGTTTAGGCAGCCCATGGGGAATCGCAGGCCGAGCAGAAGAACACTGCTCGAGCAGAGGAAGCAACTCGTCCCGGCGGCCTGATTGCCTGCGCGCAGAGGCGTGATTAAGCACTCATTAGGGAACCGTCGCAATTAAGAAGTCTTCGCTCAGTCACCGAAAAGCGAGCAACAACGAGGCTGCCAACAAGGAAACACTCCCGAAAACAAAAAGCAGCTTGGCCTAGCGACTTCATTGTTGCTCTTAAGATTGCTGGTCAGCTTTGTTTACCTTGAGCCGAGATTTGTATTTGTATTTATTAGCCATTTTGAGGGATGCCAGGACGGAAAGGTGAATGAAAAGCCGTGACAAAGGCCCCGTACCACGTGCAGGTTCTAATAATCCACAACATATGCTGGACACCTGAAATTTCAAAAATAAGCGATATACTTTTATGCGATGTACAGATTCATATTCAAAATATATCCTCTTTTTGAAAAAAAAACATGTAAAGTTTTTTTAAGAGTATAAAATATGTGTGGGTGTTGATTTGGGCGGTTTAGCGCTGTAGAATTCGTTTGCCATATTGTTTACGTATTTCTGTTGTACTGTGTTGGATATATCGTAAGTTATAAATAGTATCACGTTTTCAGAAATAAATATTAAAGAACACCTTGTTTGCTTTGTTAAAGATCACCAAATGCCTGTTATAGTCAAAGTTTCGGCTAAGCCTTGTACGTCAACCTAGTGGCTTTGGTATCGCCAGTCACGAAGAAAAACGTAAAACCTCAAGGCACTGTAAATAATTTATTAAGGCGTTATTCGCTTCGGTTTTAATTGCAGGGAATGGGGTTCTTGGGATGAACGTCACAGACAAGAAAGCGCAACTATGTCGGCGGTCACGTGGGCACAAAAATTGGGTCAATGCTTTTACAAACTGTGTGATGTGGATATATCGAGTATTTTATTTTTATCTGAAATCTTACGGACAAGGCACTTTCACTTTAAGCATAAGCTGTGCTCACCCTCGAAAGCTCATTTCGTAGTTTATTACCAAAATCTGGAAGATATTAGATTTTCAAAGATCCGCCTTGTACAAAAACTGTCTTTGAATTTGTACTAATTTTGTGAGAAATGGTGTCCCGACTTCATCGATAAGCAGACAGAATGTCCGTGCCACGCGGCATAGGTGCCTTCTACGTTTGCGTGCGTATGAATTAGAGCATGCGCCGAGAGAATGAGGAAGAGGAGGAGACGAGAGCGCTCGGGGTCGTCGGAATGCCGAGCTTTGATTGGACTGATTAGTGGGTAGACCTAAAGCTAGCAGCACTTGTCTCCACTGCCCTCGCCGAACTCGTTAGAACGCGAAACGCGGGTGTCCGGCGGTTGACTTTCGCATGCGAACGCGTTCCACGAGCGCAGTGCAGTCAAAAGCAGCTAGCTTTAGGTCTACCCACTAATCAGTCCAATCAGAGCTCGGCGTCACAAAGTCCCCGTGCGCCTTCGTTCACCTCCTCTCCCCCCCATTTCTCGGCGCATAATCATTTTAAAAGTGCCTTCCAGCTCAACTTCATGGTGCCGTAACTAGAAAAAATAGTTATAGCTAAGAAACAAAGTTGCGGGGCAGATGTTTTTGAGCCATCGGATCAGCGGCTGAAATAAAGGGGGGCGGGGGGGGGGGGGGACAAGCAACCAAATACGTTATACGTGGACTCCACGTTAGTGTATACAGAAGTGTTGTAGGCGTTACCGAAAAAAATGTAACGAAATACGTTACTCGTTGCTTTCAAATGAAGTTGACGCGTTACCGAGCTACGGTATCTTTAAAAAGTAACGCACACTACTTTTGCGTTACGTTTTTGAATTGTAAATTAACACGTTTTACTCTCTGAAGTTGCAGCTATGCATAAGCGCCATTTTTTAAGAAACATCATGTTCATCCAGAAACTGAACATAATTACCTTATCTTTTTTACGGTTCCACCTACATACTCACAAGAAAAACTGCTAAGAAAAACGATAAAAACGTAAAAAATTATATGACATGAATTTACAAGCAAACAAACACAGCAAGAATTAAGTGTAATTTTTTAAGAAATGTGAGTACATTACCCGTTACGATTTTGAAAATGTAACGAGTAGGTTACTGCGTTAACGGAAGAAGTAACGCGTTACCGGTAACGCCGTTATTTGTAACCAGTTTCCACGAACACTGGTGTAGAGCGAAATTCGAAAATTTTCGTTCCTCGCCAACGAGTGTTTTCACACAACATTCTTCCAGTGATTATTATAATTTACTTTATATATCAGTAGATAGGTATTTGACGTAAAAAGCCTATTTCCTTGTTTATTTTTTTATATTTATAAAGTACAAGTAGTTTAGAACTTCCCCTAAACTTTTAAAAGATAACTATTAAAAAGTAAGGACTAATTTCCATACGTTTTTTTTCTTTGTTATTTGAAGCATATCTGTATCTTCTTAAAATCATTTGATATACATATTTTTTTAACTGCTGAATTCTTGGAGTACGATTCTAATTCAGCATCTAAACCGCTGCAGCAGACAACGTATGGTGCTCCTCAAACTTGACGAAGTCACTCGGTTACCCGAAGTTTGAACGACTTCAGGCCATTCGAAGCTAAATTGAGCACTCCAGCAGCCGGAACGTCTTCCCCAGGCTGGGCTGTGATCAGGGAGTCAACACTCCAAAACTTAGTTCGACCGGTGTGCCCAAGAATAGCACAAAAAAGAAAGACGTTTACAAATCTCTGTAATGCGAAACCATGAGCGCAGCTTTTCAGTAGGAGAAGGGGAGGTTATGGAGAGAAAGGTATACGCCCCTCCTCCTCTTCCTCCTACCCTCCTCCTCCTCCGCCTTCCCTCCTCCTCCTCCTTTCTTTTCCTCTCCTGCTGCTGAACTTGTTCATGGGTGACGTGATACATAGTCGTGACGTCAATTTTCCTGCCAAATTTAGCGGGGAAACTAAATTGGTTTTGAGGTCACGTAACTTCAATTTCCCCGATAAATAAAGCGGAAAATTTCCCCGCTATCTTTAGCGGGGAAACTTCCCATAATGCAACGTGCGCGATTACGCCGACGCCGACGCCGCTCAACACGAAACGGGTGCCTAAGTGCTGCGCTCTAAAAGTGCCAGAAACTAACCATCTCGTGGCGGCGTTAAGTTTGAAGAACGCTCTACTTCTGCCATCTTATTAAGGAGTTTTAGTAAATCGTTCCAATGACTCCGATAACGATACTAGATACTCCGCCGACGCCTTTAAACCTGCATCGCTTTTTTTTGTGTGTGTGTGTGGAAGGGGGGGGGTTGATATTGGAGGTTTTGGAACGCGTACTTAAACTCTATATTAACTCTATGATGTTCGCGAAGACGATACGAACGACACTCCTGGTTGGATAGATGGATGCTAACGGTTGTACCCTTTATAACTGGCGGTAGCTTGCGCCACCTAGGCTAGAAACTAAAAACCAGAAGTATGAACCCACCCTTCGGCCTTAGCCCAATTTGCATCCAATCTGCGATTCTCTAACTATCACCGAGCGTTCCCGGCTCCGGAAGTTTCATTACAGTAAAGCAAGTTAACGTGGGTTGTGACCCATGTTAACTTGACGGTCTCCAAGTTTTATTTATTAATAGGCGAAGATGAGGCAATTGCAGGATCTGATTTATAAGTGTTCCTGCTCAAATTGAAGCGTTCCATCTCGACTTCAAAAGCAAGAAACAAACAAGAAGCGTACTTTTGCTTTGTATGGGCTACGTACATTAAAAAAAGTTGCAGCGAAGTCTAGAAATAGAACCAAAAATATAAGTCATGTGTTGAGTGTTTTTTCGACGCGATGTCGGCCTGCTGTATGAAATGACGATGTTGGTTATAACTCATAGCTGACGATGAAAACTTCAACCTGCGGTATAACTTGACGGCTGTTTAATTCCAAATGTTTGTTCCTGTTTTTCTTCTAGTTTCCGCCATCCATTATTGAGCGAATATAAGACGTAATCAGGATGTGGTTCTGAAGTGTTCCTTCTTGGATTGAAGCGCTCCATCTCGAATTCAAAAGGAACAAACCAGAAACGTACTTTATGTTGAAAAGGCTATGTACTACATTTTTAGAGAAATGTAGTATAGTGCAGTACTACAGTTTTAAAGAAATGTAGCATAGCGTAGAATAAAAAATACAAGTAAGACGTTGAGAGTTTTGGCAACGTTAGGTGGGCCTGCATTTGAGAAATGGCGACGATGATTTACGCTGACGATGAAAAATTTATCCGGAAGTATGACTGTTCATATGGGTTGTGTAATATTCTCCTTGTAATAGTGATCATAGATTGCATGAACACATGATGGTGCGATGTCCATCTAGATCAAAACACACTAGCAATACATTTTTTGTTGTCCTCACAGTTACCATTCAATAGAAGAGGTCGAATGTGGAAACGATGAGGATATGTAACTTTTTTAATTCCGGTTTCACTGGCATTTTGCATGCCTTCTGACTCGGGCTGGGCATTGATTAAAAGTTCTACCGGATTAACTGACACCCTTTAATCGATTAATTAATCAACTAATCGTCTCGTTAATTTCTATGCATAATATTTTTGGAACGTCATTTATGTATTCTTTGCTGAATATGTGATTAACGGCGCACTATACTATTTCAACTATGAATCAACTTTCACGTGTAGTTGAGAACAGTTCGAATGCGCTCACACGGACAGATACTTACTTCAGCATGAGGCAAAGGGGTTCGTTGATATTCTCAGGCAAAAGTGACCTCCTTTGATTGTTCAGAATAGTCTCTGCCGCGCTAAACAAACACTCGCACGGCGTTGAAATTGCCGGGACACGTGTAACGATCTGCACTTGTCTGGAGTTACAAATCTCACCCCTGTAATTTACTTTAAGTTTAAAATTTCACCTAACGTTTTCCCTTCATACAGGTGTACTCGTCGACGTTTGGGCGTGAAAGCGTTTAATTTTTACTTCCTTTTGGTTCGTCAAAATTGTACCGATTAACCGGTTAAAAAAATTAATGTCGATTAAAAAATGAGTCGATTAATCGGTAGGTTAATCGATCAATTGCCTAGCACTACAGTAAGGCCGGCAGTACAAAGGTTTGTTTGGAATCGGTGAATCAGCTCGTCGTTTACCAATTTTATAGGTACTGCGTTCGCATGCCTTTTATATGCATGCCTTGAAACAGGGCAAATGTTTACACTCTCATTTTGCACATAAATTGAGAGTGGCATACATTTACACTCTCAATGAACAGAAATAACCTTGAAAGCGCAGTTAGGCATCACCATCTCTGAGAATTGTAGTTTTATCTGTATTAGCGTGGCCAAATTCACTATCGTACCAATATAGCCCTAATGAGATATGAGTAATGCGAACGGTCTCCCATAATATTTAATAGGCATTTGCAGAGACAGTTTGTTACGGGGCTTTTGCACAAACGTTGACCCGAGGCACTTTATATTCAGAATGAAAGAGTAGAACTAACGGTCATTGATTTCGTCACCAAAAGCAATGGGAGCGTGAGTGAAGCTCATCTGGCACAGGCGTCTGAAACTGCCTCGTCGAATGGTCTCTCGTACTGTGAAGAGTCTTTACATGCGCAAATGTACGAAATCAAACGGCACATGAAGCATAATTACCAAACAGCGCACAGGTAAACAGTTACTGTTAGCGAGGATCTTTAACGAACATCTTTGCCCCATGCAGATGAAATAATGCTCTGTGGGTGTGAGTGTCTTCGAGCTGTGCTTAACTAAACATGAAGGTTGATTCACGATCAAAATCATATATTGCGCCGTTTATCACATATTGAATAAAGGCAAAAATAACTAAATACTGTTTTGACCTTTTAAAATTATGCGTGGAAATAAACGAAACCGATTAATGGAGTAATTAATCAATTTAAGACTGGCAAGTAATTAGGCTAAAAACTTCAGTCAACGCCCAGCCACACTGCTGAGTGTTCATAATAGGCTCAGTACTTGCCACGTCCATCGTTTCCTAAAAGTGAACTCACTAAAGCAGCTTAAAAAAATAAGGTACGTTGCAAAATAATTGTCACCCGCGTTCATTTGACTAAAACGAAACGTTTGAAACCTATTCGACCGCGAAGTATCGTCGACTGACAAGGTAAACAGTTTGCCCAAACATAAAGTGCTTTTCCTTCCGAGAAACGAGCAGAAGAGCTTTCACGTCACTCTCCAAACAAAACGTTTGCCGAGGAACATGCAATCACTGGAACCCACATATGTCTCGTTCATGGGGATCTCCCTCCGTGCTTGCTAAAGGCCGGTGTCAGTTTTAGGCATCGCACTTAATCCCTAAAGCAAACTATCAAGCCGCGGTGCCAAGAGCTGCGCCGGACACGCCCCTCAGCACCATAACGAGACCCCTGTAATCACGGGAACGAGCCTGCACAGCGGCGGGGAGAGCCGGGCACGGGAGCCGGACAAAGAAGGAGGAGGAGGACAACCGCGAGACTGAAGTATATACTTCGTGATGGTTCCCCTCGCCGTCCCTCCCTTGCCACGTGCGGGGGACTCCCGAAGAACCTGTCCGGAGGAGAGCGAGCGACGTGACCCAAATACGAGACTGTTAAAAAGCCCGCCTACTTTCTAGGTCAGCCCTTTCATTTCCGCCTGGCTTCGCGAGCTCGCAAACCAAGGAACCTCGAGGGGACTCCAAGATGTCCTCGTCGCTCGACTTCTTTACCGGCAAAGTCTCGCGAAACTTTTTCCATTCTGCGTACGGATTTGAAGTGAAGCTGTAAAGGAGTCTTCGTAGAGACTCGGGAGCTTAGCCGACGGTGTCCACGGAGCGGATTAGACGGCCGCGGGGATCGTGACGACTGTCTTCGCCAAGGAGCTTCTTGTGGTGTCGTGGCAATTGGCGTCGGTCGTCAGGGTGCACCTGGCGAGAGTCGGTGCGTGTGTCCGACCGGTCCGTCGGAGGGGTGGTTGTTTTGGTGCGTGCACGTCTGCTGTGGAAGGGAAATGTGTGAGCCGAGTCAAGGTGGATGAACAGCTGCCGCCAGCTTGGTTGGATGTGGAATAGGAGCTTGCTGTTTTTGGTGAGTTCTGAACTAGACAAATGTCTGGTGCAATTGTGTGGTTATTCTCAATTTGTTTTGTTCTTGGGGAGAGGTAAGTGGTTTCTGCCAAATTTATCAGTTAACATAGAGCTTGAGAACGATGAGGGTTTTATCGATGCTATTCTTTTTAGTGATGCTCGTATTCCAGGTGCTCGAGGTGCTTTGTGTTTCGCAATACGTAAACTTATTGTTTTATGTTGAACGTAACGCGAAAAAGTGTGCGTAATAGAACTTCCCATGTGATCGGCTGGCTTCTTTTAGTCATAAACGATTATGCGGGTTACACAACGTACGTATACAAAAAAAGTTGATAATATAGTTGTTTTACACGCTATAAAATATTTAACATATTCAATATAAATTTAGCGTGATCGTATTAAATGTCATCATAAACAGAAATGTCTTTTGTGTCACCAATTTTAAAACACTCTGGTTAAATATTAAGAAACGTACGTTGTAGGTAGTTTTCTTCTAGCAGGAAAATGCTCCCGTATTTCTACCCTAGTGAGCATATTTTAGATCAGCGTTTATATTATTTGACAGCTTGAAATTTCCGCCCTTTGACAACTACAGTTCTTAGAACAGTATGAAAAAGGCCTTGTGTATTCTTCCCCACGATGCACCAGTCTTTAATTATACTCTTACACTTCTCAGTAAAATAGACATGCACTTATGTGCTAAATGTGTGCCTTTGCATGCAAATAATTCATTGAGACTTGCACATTCCTGCATATTGTTTTGTGTCTAATATATAATACCTCAAAAGCTCTCAAAAAGATTTTATGCGTTCTTGCTGAAAAGTAATAACCTTCCAAGAATAAACTGCGGCGCTTTTATGCATATACCGCGCTGGCATTACAACGACAAGCTGTCGTATTCATTTTAGACCAAAATTTCTCAAGGGTGTCGCTTTCCAACTTAACTCGGAGGAATAAAAAAAGAACTACTACCAATTTAGCGCTCCGGTATTCGGATAGCACTAGCTGAACTGCTGAAACACAATTTCATATCCAGCGAAACACCGACGTCGAACACTTCCTAAATGAGGCAGACTCACCTACGATCCATATAACATATATCCAAAAACTAACATGTTTTTACTACAGATACCTTCAAAGCTTGATAAAAAAAAAAGGCGTACACCGAGTTTATAAGTTGAAATGTTTAGTGTTTATATCCACGTTATTTCTTTATACAATAAAAACTAAGGAGGAGTTTTACAACAGAAATTTGTTTCTTATATAAGTACCATTATCGTCATTAATGCCGGAAGTTTTACATCTTGCCACAAGCTACGGCCTTCGCTTGGAGCTGATTGAAGGTCTCGAACTTCGGCTCGTAAAAGTAGGAACTCGCGCTAATGTACGGCATTCGGCCGTCCGCCGCATTCCTCCTCAGAGACGCGCATAATATGGGTAACTTTGTCGGCAGACTGGGAATGAACGCACAAACACTTCCACTATTGTTACAGTAGCGAGGTGCATAAAACCAAATGAGGTGAGCGTATTTTGCCTTATAAAATCTTTGATAAAAATTCCTAGAAAAATAGTGTGTACTTGCGAAACTGAATACGGTATTCCACGTACAAAAGAGACCGGCTATAGAGGTCTAGCAGTGACGTTTGTTTGGACAGTATAGGGCCAAGGTACCTTAACGTGTAAGCGTCTATCTGAGAGCTCCATCAGGCCATTTTGTGGCACAATTGTCTTAGTCCTTTTACTGCTCTATTTATGAGCGCATTAGAGAGGATTTCTGGAAAGAGCTCTTTTAGCTTTGGCCGGAGGCTAGGGTCCTTCTTTGGAACACGCTCTTATCTTCGACATTGAGATCGGGAAAAGTGGAAATGGTGCCCGTATATTACGATGGATGGTGATCCACTGTAGATAGATCTGCCTAGTGCGCAAATATCACAACCTTGGGAGGTTCCAGTGTCGTACACACAGAATCCTATCTCAAGCGTCCGAGTGCGCTGCGTACTATTGATGAATTAAGGTTTAGCCTCTTGGGCGCCAGTGACGCCGATTGGCAGCTCGCCGTGGCACTTCCTGTTCATGGGCTCGCGTATATCCTCAGTTACTATAAATAAAGATCCAGTTACCCTCGCTATCTCTTTTCTATAAAGTGAGCTTTGGCTGCTAGCCAAAGCTCTTACTTACCGTCTCTTTGGCTTCGGTATTACAAAAAAAAATTGTGTACTTCGCTTTTCCCTACAACATATAGCTTATTGAAGAGCAGTATGCTGAGAGTACCGAGTAATTAATTTTTATGTTCAGATGGCTACGCAGAAGCTGCGATCCCGTTACATTACTCTGAACGTGCAAAGAGTCAGGTTGCCTTCATCCTGTCTTATGTCTTTTCCAATCCGTGCGTAGTTACTCTTCCACGATCAGTTTAGATATAAAAGGAAGCGGTTTTGAGTAACATATCCGGAACTAACCTTAGAGCTCCGATGCACAATGTCATTTTCCGCCTGGCTCTGTTTCCTTCTCTCCGCCCCCGTCGTCTGAATCCTAGTAAGATACGTCAAGAGGAAAGAAAGTATTTCTCCTTTGCCACTAAAAAGAAAGAATGTAAAGCGCGTTTCTTCGGCTTTGAGTTTAAGAGTCAATACTCTGTCAGTTTGTGCGTTTGAAGCGCCTCCGTAACCATGAGGACCGAATTGCTCGTTGGGACAAGCATGAAATCAGAGCAGTCTTTCCCCTACCATCTTTTCTCCATTGTTGGTTGCAGCGTAAGCACTTCAGGAGAGGCTCCCTCCCCGCATTCCCGAGAAAGAAATGGCATCACTAGAACATTCATTCCGATTGCGTAATTTTTTTTTTTTTGGGGGGGGGGGGGGGGATTGCTTCACGTTTATGTAGAGGCGTTCGTCGGCGCTCTTTATTCCAATATTGGCGTCAGAAAACAAGAAATATATAAATAATATGGGCTGGGCCACCTCTGTAGTTCTTATGTTGCAACAAACTGCATAGAGTTGCGAGTGGTTGAAGGAGTAACATAACCGTAATTTAATTTTGGGAAGGGATTACTTAAGAAACCAACATAAGGCGTCTGGCACGCCGGAGTAATAAATAAAATAAAATTCAGGGCTACCAGGAAGTTCGAACGTGCTACCGAAATTGCTTGCTTCCCCACTATATCGCGGCAAGCCTCTATCAGACTGCGGGCCCATACTAAACCCAACGCGGCGTCACATTGCAGAGCAAAATGTTTACTGCGCCTGGTTCTCTGAAAGCTCTGCTGAAAAGCTGACACATCGAGAGTTTTAGAAATACCAGTATCGATAGTTTCTTACTGACCCTAAGCGGCAGAGGGGCAGGCTTTGAGAAGACCTATCGGAATTAACTTAATTTGAACGGAAGCCGAACGTACGCGGCTTTCCCTCAGGTATTCCCAGTGCATCGCTTGGTACATCACGGCCGCGCGCGAGCCGGCCGCGTCGCGGCGGTTGAAAATTGTTCACCGCCACCTGGCGGTATCCGGCGCAGAATCGTCGGGAAGCAATGTCGACGAACAGCACAGCGGACAGTGTACCCGTCGTAATTACGACGGGGTTTAAACCAGTCACGAATCCGGAAAGCTCCTTCGGTAGCCGGACCAGAATCATGGGGAAGCAATGGCGACGAACAGCAGAGCGGACCGTGACCCCGTTGTGATTACGACGGGGTTTAAGGCGGTTGGTTACGAATCCAGATAGCTTCTTCCGTGGAGCCAATATGGCGAAGGGAAAACTCCTTCACTAATCTGGCCACGTGTACGACGTGAAGAAGGTCCGTTTCGACGGACAAGTGTATGTCACGGCGCAGTGAACTCCGCAGACGAAATTGAGCGCGCCCGCAAAAAACATCGAGCCTCGCGTGAGCACATGAGAAAGTCTTCTTAGTTGGCGTTGAGTGGACTGCGCTAATGATCTACGTTTATTGTTTTCTTAATCAGATGGACAACAAGCGGTCGATTGTTTTCTTGCAGTTCCGCGATTCCCAGCACACTCGGTTCCTCTAGGCTTATGAAAATTCCTAATGATGGGTCGCAGCTTGGGTGGGCGACCTCGTTCTGCATCTCGTTCCCGGTAAAGTATTTGCTGCATATTTTAGAGTTTGCCATAGGTGTACGTGCTGTTTCATCCTCGCTAGAAAAAGGGAATTGTATTATTCGTCAGCAGCTTAAATCGAAACTCGACCCGTAACGTGAGAAACGTCACTTCCTTACATCGACGCACAAGTCGCACCCAGGTCGCGCGGCGCTCCGCCTCGTACGGCTTCAAAGTGAAGCCGTAAAACTTTGTGCCGTGCACGCTCTTCTACTTACTGTTGCAACCGACCACGCAGCAATTATTGTGGCTTCTTTGGTTCGGAATAGTCCTCTCAGAAATTACAGCGCTAATCCACTACTGGCGTTACAACGGACAATCAACGCAGTCACTGGAAGCAGCTTCCCGATGAAACGGCCCTGTTTACCGCCAGAGGTGCCCTGGTCGGGGCTTGAATTAGGTCCCCCGATGCCAATACCTTGTGCTTCCCCGCGGCAAGAGGAAGCTTGCGCTGGAGAGTTCATAGATCAGTCCTTGGCTCAATAACCTTACTGTGTTTTTTTTCTGTTTTTTTTTAAGTTTTAGTCTAGCTGAGCGTATTATCTCACTAATGCGTGATTCAGATAAAAAACAAACACAGTTACCAGTAATAGTGCATTGACCAGATTGCCCTGCTACAGCGTACACTTCAGGCGCCATTTTAAGGCGGACAAGCTTCCCGCTGTCTAAACATCGAAATACAACAGATGGGGCTTTTAGTATTCGAGTTTTCGTTCGAAGAGAGCCGGTAAAATGACGTAAATATACGAGCTATAACGAGTGTCGTGATCATTGCCAACCAATGCGCACGGCTGCTATGAATAGGGGGGGGGGACACACTTGCGACTGAATACTTTTCGGTGGAGATTGACGAGCTTAACACGGCTCCATTTTCTCTATTTCCTTACAAGATAGTTGACTCGTAAATCGAAAAACTTACTTACTACCTGTCTTTGATTGCCCTGGTAATACGAGCATGGAGGATTAATTGCCTATACAGGATTTCTAGAAAGTGAGCAAATTATTTTATGGTTCCTTCGGCACCGCGAGCGATGAAATATTATTTTCTTTTTTACAATGGTACACGGGTCTTTAACGTATGTGTTATTCGTGTCACAAGTATTGTCCACCTCGTTTATGTTGATTAGGACACAATATATGCACACGTGAAGAAGTGAAATCTGCTTTTTATCTTGGTCCAATTGACGCTTTTGGAAAGCCCATCCAGCGACATTGACGGTCGCTGGATGGGCTTTCCAGAAGCCACTTCTTGGGCACGACACATGTGTCGTGCCCAAGAAGTGGCTTCTTGGGCACGACAAATGTGTTTGGATCCAGGGACGGATGCAGGAATTTCCTGAGGGGGGTCAGGTGTTGGTCAGCGTACCATGTGTTTAGGAACCCCCTCCCCTCTCCTTCGTTTTACGCTCTAAATTTTACACATGCAGAAATCAAGAGGGGGTCAAGACATCCGGACCCCTCTCTAAATCCGCCCCTGTTTGGATTTCAGTCCTCGCCGAACTTTGACGCAGCGCTTACAGGATGGTGCCTACTTTCGAGAGGGTCGATTTCGGAAAGCGTTTAAAAGTAATAGTGACACGACCAATTTCATTAATTTTTTCGTGTTAGTGAATGTTTAAAATATATCGGCAGCTTTACTAAATCTAATCTAGGATCAGATAGCTCGAAGAAATAACACTACCCTATGCGCCTTTGAACACTGCCCATTGGGTGGATTCTATCAACGTTGCATTGACAAATACACAACAGGAGACGTGTGAACTCCACGACGCTAACCTCCGCATTCACGCTAAACCGTTATAATTGAGCGTTCTCGGAGCCTGGCTCATTCTGAGAATATTATTAGAAACGTGTGGGCACAAATGAGATTCGAATCGTAACTAACCTCGCTTAATACCGAGAAGGAAGTCCGCAGTCTACAGTTTTGTTTGGGCAAATATTTCGGGAGCAAAAATCGAGGCGCTTCCTCCGAAAACCGGGAGAATTATTCCGCGCGCTAACTGACACCGAAGCTTTCGTCGAAAGCCGTAGTCGGAAGCTCTCGCGAAATGCCGAGTTCCCAGGAACTGTTAAAGCGTTACGGGAGCAAAAAAAAATACGACGCACAAAACGTCGGAAGCGAAGAGCTGAGTTTGATCGCTGAAGCTAACGCCATTTCCTCCCGGCTACAGATATTCCCCGAAGTCGCGGTTTTCTTTGAGCTGTGTTTGAAACAACTCTGCGCCGAAGCAAACACGCTTTTAATGTGTAACTGCGGAAGTGAATTCCGGGTATCGTTCTTTCATCTTTCATTTCCTTCTTTCTTCCAGTAGGAAAATATAATTTTTGCCGTCATTTTCGAGGGACTGTGACAGGGGAAGATGTAGACGAGCGTCGTGAACTCGCTAAGAGGAGAAAATGATTGAACAAAACAGTGACGAAGACAGATGTGTAGGCTTGAGAATCTGTACAAAACCCTCTTTCTTTTCTTTTTCCTTCGCCCGATTTCTTTTTTACCAAAATATTATGAGGTAATTACGACTCAAATATTAAAAAGACGTCACTTTGACCATTCTGCAGAATTGCACATTACTGCTTGAGGCGAGGTAGAATAACCTTGACTCAATAATTGATCGAAGTACACTACTGCTATCTGGACTGAATTTGAGTGTTTCTTCTACCGTGAGCGTGAGTTATTACCAACCTAGTAAAAGTTCCTAAAACGCAAACGAGAAAGAAAAAAAAATCTTGCGGATTATTTTTTGCATGGCAAAGAAAAGAAACAACGGAGCCCACAAAATTGTCACTGCCCCCTTTCTTTCTTTCCTTTTTTTTCTCTTTTTTTTTACGTCGCGCAACGCGGCATTGCGGTTGCGGTAGAGGCCTGCTTACGCATCGTGACTGCGACCGGACAGCAGGTCAGAATGTTCTCTTTTCGTGTAATGTTTTTTTTTTTTTTTTGTAAAAGCAGGGCGCCGAGGCGCTTTCGCTTTTACTGCCCGCCGCAGTAGGGTCCCCATTCATCACTTTAATGTCTGTGGAAGCGCCGATCCCCTTCTCCGCATGCCTCCTTCAGCGACGGCAATCCTCCCGGGTGGTTAGCCTCGGACATCGAGGTGCGGTCTGCGTGAGGGCTTGGTTCACCAAAACCTTTAACAAACTGATTCGCCCTTACGTTCGACTGCGAATGACGCGCTACGAGCCATGGGAGCCAATCTAATGCCGCGTTAGGGTCACGTGACCTTCGAGGGGAGCTCAGCCACGCGCGGGAGCGCAGTCACGTGGTATGTTCGTACCACTGGACTGGCAGGGATGGCTCGTACCATCCACTGCGCTCCACTGTAAGGTGAAACGGAGTATAGCTGACTTCGGAGTGAAATAAACAGAGCGGCCTTAGTTAGTCACGGTTTTTAATCACGGACCTGTCCCGATTGCTCCGAATAGCCTTTGACAACCTCCCGAGTTTCATTTCGAGTTTTTATGATCGGATCGACTTGGCTCGTAGTAACGAAGAGTTCGTCTTTGCAGAAACACCCTTTCATATACGTACGTTCATTAGTGTCCGTTTTAATGAGGACACGAAGAAGCAGCGCAGTGGAGAAAAACACAAAACAGATCGTTTCTAATTATGGGGACAGGGAAAAGTAGAAGTATGATTTGTGCACTATACGATCGTTCTTGCGGGGGCGTTTTTACGTTTCAAGTCTACACACGATTATTAATTTTTCTCTTTATCAGCCTCGCATTAGTGCGAAGAATAGAACTGGCACGTAGCGCCACGGCTTCTGCATAGTTGATTCTGCAGAATCGTAGGCGCATTAGGGTGCATGATTGCAGGCCAGGTAGAGCTCACTTAACTGAAACGATACATTTTTCATACTTGTGCGCATATGGCTCATGAAATAGAAGTCACGTTGCTCTAGAGTCTAGACCAACCATTGTCATAAATTTTATTTGCATTTCAGCACAAAGGGTTATTATAACTCTGCACCGTCACTCTTAAAAAATTAATAAAGAAAGAAATGGTGAGAAGTCCTAATATTTAGGTCGTCGGACTCAATGGCAATTCCTAGGGTTCTAAATTCTAACGTTATGTTGCCGGTGGCTCCTTATCATGATATTGGGGTCGTATGCTGCGTAGAAGCCGCAGGTGTGAACCTAATTCAGGAGCTCATCGGAGGTCTCGTTAAATTGGGCAGAGCATGGGTTCTGTGTGAGTCTGTCGAACTAAGAATGTTCCTGATGCCGTTTTTGATAAATTGCTTGGGCACGTTTACGGCATCAAAGCCACATCAAGGCAAGCAGTGGCCGAAAACCAGGTTATGTTTTAGTAATGAAAGACAAAGTGGGATGAACTATGAACTTCATCCGCGGAATAGAGGCATCCCATCCACTTATCTTGCATACGAATGGATCAAACATTCTGGCAACGCCTCTATCGCGAAGAAAAATACCCTGCGAGTGTTTCCTCATGCCCAAGCAAACTTTTTTTTTTAAATTGTGCTTTTCAAGTTATCAGTTAGTTTCGAGCTAACGTTTTTCTATCAACCCTCGTTGTAAACGCTGCACATTGACTTTACTATACGGTAGCATAGTAAAGTCAATTTCACAACGAACAAACCACTGTCTTATTTTGTCTTAATGAATGTCCAAGGCTATCTTCTGTCTTGCGTACTCTCATAAATTAAGTACACCAGTCTCGGTACTTTGTCAAAACAAGGGGCGCCACTTTTTTTTTAAACTTCATTGCAAGCAAAAGCGAAGCGATCCACCTGTTTAATATTCCTTCCACACCAGCGACACGCAAACACAGATTGTTGTGACAAGCACACATACGCACGCAGGAACGTAGACACATTCCATGTATGCATGTGATGAAACATTGATGGCGCAGGCGAACTGGTATAAATTTTCCATTTCCTTTAATCCCCGCGAGACTGGGTGAAGAACGTGAAGAAACCAAGCGGAAGGTACAGGAAAAGGACGACCGAAGGCAACAAATGTGGACAGACACGTAAACCGAGAAGCAATCCACAAGGCACCCCATCATAAAGCCCATGGTTTGAGGCGACGCGGGTGGTCGGAGCTCATCCCCTTGGCTTCAGCAGAGGGCGGTCACCTCAACGCCCCGGGGCGGCCTAGGAAAGACCTCTCAACTTCTTCCGCTCGGTCAGTGCTTTCGCGAATAACCTTAGGGTCCTCTGCGGGGGGAGGGGGGGGGCTTTCGTTCGAACGGGCAGGCAGGGATAGGAAGGGGAGAGAGCCTGCCTAGCGTGCGGTTGGGCGCGTCGCCCAGCGGGGGCTCTCCGCTGCGCCCACACCAAGGGTAACATCTGCATCTGAAGGCCGTCCACGCACGCGTCCGAGCCAGCGCACCCTTGGGCGGTCCTCCGCCGCTGCCGCTGTCTCCACTGCCGGAGACTCGCGCCGTCGCCGACCGGTCGAGGGACCAGTAGGGAGGGTGCCCTGCATACCGCGCGCTTTCTCGTCTGGAACGAAGAGCAGCTTTCCTACCGGACTGTCGCTTCGACATTCTTTTCGTGCTCAGTCCTCGCAGCCTTGCGCTCGAGAATGACTGATGCGATGAGAACCTCAGGGCGTCTCTTTCGAGTGCCCGGCCTCCAGCACGCGCTCGTCGCCATTTTCCGTGTTTTGGTTGCGCGTGCACGCGTGAGGATCATGCGACGGCGGAGCGTTACTGAAGACTTGGAATTTAGCAAACGAACGTTAGAGACGGGACAACCGAAGTGCACTCCTGCCGTTCTTTTGACTGGTGTGCGGAACGATAGTTGAGAGTTTTAGGGAACCGTTTTTGCACATCCGATATACGGTACGATGGGCCCTCCGCTACGAACTGTGCATGTGCGAGTCTCCTGTGATCGCGCATGCGCAGTTCCATACCGGAGGGCCCACCGTACCGTACCGTATCGGATGTGCAAAAACGGTTCCCTAAAACTGTCTAGTGATTGACTGGGCAGCTCCTATTATTGTGACCGTCTGACGTAGGTTAGAGTAGATATGTAGACGAGGTTGGAGATCTTGCGGGCAAAATGTGCCGGAGTTGAGGAAGGGGTGAGACTGATGTGACATCGACTAAGGGCATCTTCCGAGCAAATTTTGACTTTGAGGAATAAGCTCCGGGAAGCCCCCTAGCCCCACTAGACTTACAGCGAGTGTATTTTTACTCTCTCTGTTCATATTATTCCAGCATGCCACGATGCATTGAGCCGTGCATATATAAAGTCGTACAACAATTTTTGTTTCCTTGGACCACTACTGTTGATTTATTGATCAATTTCGGCACTGAGAAGCTACATGAAAATGTTTCCCATCCAGGAAATTTTAAAATCAGGTCAAACATATTTTTCAATCCAAAACACGCTGCTTATTTTTAATGTAAAAAGTCTGGTGTTTGTGGTTTGCTTACGAAGGTGGTGTGTGCTTGTCAGATGTATTAAGGACTTTAGTTTTGCACAAACAGATCCCTTTCCCGTCATAAACTAACACAGCATGTCCTCCGTCAAATGTTTATTTGTTTCGTCTTTGTTTTTTTATTCAATTTTTGTAGCCGAGAAACACCTATTTATTATGCAAACCAAAATCTTATGACCAGCTTAAAAAGAGGACGTCTACTTACACTTTCCAAGAATTAATTTGTGCTTATTATGGACTCTTTAGCTCCTTTTTGTTTTCGCTGCCTTTCCGCGGATGACATTTACCTTGGTTGCGGAGCATACTACAACAACTCAATGTACAACAGTTATCCTCGTAAGATTGATTATCCCCGCTGTTTTTCCTCTGAATGATATCCGGAAGGATTGTAAGCAATTTGTTTTATATTAAAACTAATTCAGAGCGCCACGTCCTACGGATTAGTCTTGTAAGTGTGTTAATATTTGCACGCTTAATACTAGTCACGTTATTTTTATTTCGATAGTATTATATTAACAGTAATAAGGTGTGTGTGGTTGCGCTAGTAGGTTGGTTCTCCTTCCAATGGTCCTCCGTCCTTTTGCACTGTTTAATTACTATGTCAAATTAACGGCTTTTTTGCCATCACCTAAACAGGCTGCGTTGTACAACACCGTTGAGTGGTTGAAAATTTATCTTTCCAAACCCTTCTAACGATACGAAAGAATATATTACCACAAATAACAAAATATCGCATTATAAAATATTACCAACATTAACTAAAGATTACAACACTGAATCTTTGGGATGCTTTTCAAGAATCATTAAAGCTATATTTGAAAAAAAATTTCAAATGCATCTTACTTTTTGTAATTAATCCATTAAGGAAAGATTGGAATGCTACCTCATATGAATATTTTGGTAACGCTCGAAGGCTGAAGTCTCTACTCTGGCTTAACATCCATTTCATCCGTTTGGAAACTGAGCCTCCCTCCAGAACAAATACCTGTGCCGTTAAGGGTCCTTTATTCTTTTGTGATTGGAAGAAACCTGAACCATGACATCGATCACTTTTCCAAGGAATGTTTTCGCGAAAGCTAACCTAAGTTAATTGTCTATAAGCTGAATTAGAAATATGTCTTTACGGTATTCGAAGAGAGAAGTGTCACCTCGAAAGCTAAACCGACGTTGATCGTCAAGAAGTTCAAAACTTCCTTAAAAAAAGAAGAAAAAATTAGTGCTAAAATTTTGTCCTTTAGCATAGACATGTCCTACACGGGTATTTTATTTTAAGCGTACTCCTGGACCCAGACCAACACTCGGCAAAGGTCTCCAGGTAACTCTAGCCCGAAGTGACGATCCTTCTCAGAACACTATTGGCCTACCCTGTTACGAAAACTAAGCCAACAAATCATTTTGACCTACCCTGTGCCTGAAACCGAAAAGGTTCTAGGACCATTTAGCCTTTTCCTAGCTTTCTCTAAATTCTTTCTTGCTTCAGACGATGTTCAATCGGCGAAGTCATTAAAAATTAAAATTACGTTTTATATAATTTTTATTGGACGCCTCCGATGTAATCAGTCGCGTTGCCAGAGAGCCACTGCCCTACTAATTCATAATTAGGGCAAAGCAGCTACCACGAACCAAGGTATTAATCGACTATTGGATTAGATAGTTATTTTTTTTGAAAGAAATATCGATCAATAACTGGACTCTGACAGCTTAGTGCAGATTCATCTTATTGAATGCTGGTTCACTAGAATTAAATATGCCTGATTTTTTTTCATTTTAAAAAATGCCTTATCTATGTATGTGCATAAAGTTTAAAGCAGTGACGTTTTTTTTTCAGTATTAAAACAGATAAGTCTCTACGTTCTCGGCTAAGGTTAAGCTTTCGAAAAATTTTTTTTATTATTATCAAGCAGGAGACAAAATTTTTAATAAAAAAAATGTACGTCTTATCTTGACAAATGCTGTATGGATATTTCACAGTTCCAAGTTCAAGAATTCGAGTCTTAAGGTTGGTGTTCCCGCCGCAGGGCGCAAGTGCTTTTTCAACATTTCATGATAAGAAGCAATTTAAGAACGAAAAAGGCATTTTAGTAGTGTCATACAATTTATTAGTTGCTTTAGCAGTGTTACACAGTTAGTCCTATCTTTGGCTTAATAACTATAGTGGAAGTTTCAACTTCTATCCAATTTAAAACGTTATGTTTGTCTGGCATTCTGGTGTGTCTTTAGCATCAAATCCTACCTTCTGGTATATGTGAATTGTACATTGTAGAATCCGCACCACACAGCTGGAAATATCTTCTACTAAAATAATATGTTTTTTTAAAGAAAAACAAAGAAACGGGAGGAATTGTGTTAAACACAGGCCTCACTTCACCTCCCGAGTTGTCTGCCAAGAACTAGAAGCAATCAAGGAACTGCATTCGACATATGAAACGAATGCATAAAACATCTGCGTCCATCGAGATAGCGATGTTGCACCCTGTACTCACCGCCATTTTTCGAGATAATCGAAATTACTCGCGTTCAAGCGATGCTCCCTCATTGCGAGGGTCTCAACCTGAATGAATCGCAACAAGTGACAACGTTGTTCATTACAGAGGCTTGTAAAATCGTCGACTCTTCCGTTCGTCATTATGTTGAATCTCAGATGCAGTGCGTTGGATTTGTTCGGACGCTGGTTCAGGATAACTTTTGTAATAGGCGGTTTTCCTTGGTGGGGAGGAGAACGAAACCTGCTCCAAACTAAACCCTCGCACTACGTGATCTCGAGCCGCGATGAGCCGACGTCCCTTCAGACCGTATTGACGCCGTCTAGACGCGATGTTTCGACAGTGTTTTTTTGTTTTGTTTAGTTTTGCAGGGCGGCGCAACAATGAAAGGGGCAATTAAGAACCTCTATCATTCTTAGCTGTCTGATGGATGATGCATTGCTCCAATTTGCAGCGTCGAAGCCCTTCCTTGTGTGCGCCGTCCCAGAAAAAATAGAAAGGAGCGGAAAGACAGTATGGTGGCATCCAAACAATGTTGCAAGATTAAAGAGGCTTTAGTCTTGGTGTTGTTATGACTAAAAGCCAATCTACTACACGTTATGCCGCTGTTTAGTTTGTCGGCTTGCCGATGGAATACTAATGTGAACAATATAAATGCAGCGATCCAGGAAAATAAAGGCATATTGAGAACAGTCAGAGATGAGCGGAGGGTCACTGCCGCCTTGCACATGCCCACGTGTTTCTTCATTCATTTTTCTGGCGTTTAATCAAGGACATGGGAGAAGAAACCGTTTATTATTTATTTGGTTTTTATCAGCATTTTTCTTATTTTGGTTGAGTGGGATTATTTTGGACATACCTACGAGATGTCAGGGATTTTCAACTATAGGTAATGTTAAGAGATGTTGAGAGTATTGTGGTATTTTACTGTATTCCCGCCTTGCCATTACGAGGCTTTTCATGTCCTGGAAAAATTTATATTTTTGTCGGTTTCACTTTTGTCATGGCAGATCAGAATACTTGAATATTTATCTCACCTTTTGGCTTCCAGTTTTCACTCCCCAACAAGATGCCAAGGCACACATGCTACATTATGCTATTTTTATATGCCCACTCAAAAAGCCATCTATATATATAGCCCTTCCACTAATTTCTAGAAATCAAACAAGCAATTTAGTTTTCCTTTGCTATTAATGTTTCGGCATCCGATAATTCAACCTAGATATTTTACCTATAACGGCTAGCCTCAGGTTAGCCGTTATAAGTGTATAACTTATAAAAGTATAAGCATTATAAGTGTAATTAATGACAGGTAAGCATATTAAATGTATGTGTTTAACAAAAACTAACAGTTTTCCTCATTTCATTTTCTCTTCTAGTTCCTGAACATCATCGCTCAAAATGGCAGCCAAGGTCTTCTTGATGCTGGCATTAGCAGCCTCGGGAGTCTGTGGAGCCATAAGGTGTCCCAAAAGCCAGACGCAGCTGTATCCTTGCAAGTGCACACATAGCGAGCACTCCGGTCTGCACGTGCTTTGCGAAAACGTCAACCTCGCCATGATGTCAAGGGGTCTGGGAAAAGTGGACCAGCCGATCGCCAATCTTACCATATCCAAAGCGTCTTTCAAGAATTTGTTCGGGGACGTCTTCAAGGGTCTCCAAGTCATGAACCTCACAGTCACTCACGGTTCGCTCAGCAGCGTTGCACTGGACGTCATGGATCACTTCAATGAATCACTAACGTCGCTCAGCTTTGAAAACAACACCTTTGAAGAGATCCCAGTGGAGCTTATCAACAAGTTCAGAAACTTGACGTCGTTGAACCTGGCCCATAACCGGATTGAAGTGATACCGGCAAACGCTTTTGGGGCGTTGAACATACTACTACAGTTACGTCTTGACCATAACCGTCTGTTCAAAATTCACCCCGCAGCATTCACTGGGCTTAACCGCTTAGACAGGCTAGAGCTGCATCATAACCGCTTGGAGAAATTCGAGAGGAACACATTCAGGGTTGTCCGAAAGGTAAAATACCTTGACTTGTCGTATAACAACTTCACGACTTTTCAGAGGACGGATTTTAATCAGCTTACAAATATGTGGTTTCTCAACATTTCAAATAACAAGATCAAAACCTTCCCGCGATCCATGTTCGTAGCTAACGCAATCCTTAGGGTCATTAACATGTCCTACAACGAACTTCCTGAAGTCGATGCGAACACCGTTAAGGGCGTCAGATTTCTCCGAGATGTCTACTTCAGAGGAAACAAGATCAAATCTGTCCACAAGCAAGCCTTTATTTCTGCCAAGCATCTTCGTACACTAGACCTTGCCTATAACCTGCTCGAGGATATTGGATACGAGCAATTTAAAGATTTTCAGTGGTTAGAGCGGCTGGACTTGAGTTACAACAAGATTTCAAAAATAGCGAGCTCGGGATTTCTTAAAATGTATCAGGTTACCATCGACTTGAGTCACAACAACATAAGCTACATCGGTGATATGGCCTTTTCTGAGCTTTCCAACGTAACGCTCTTCGACATGTCGTACAACAACATCAGCGGAATGCCCAAAAATGCTTTTTATCTATCTGATGTCACAACTCTTCTTCTGAACCATAACAATATCACCGATTTAACTCAAATTCCAATAGCTAATATCACAGGAATCAAGGTTTTCAACGTAACCTACAATCGCATCAATGAAATTAACCGCAAAGCGTTCACAAAAAAGAGGCTCTACGAACTGCATACACTTGATTTGAGTCACAACAATATCAGTGAAATATCTGGGTCCATTTTCGAAAAACTTGCTGGTGTCCGAAGCATCAATCTGAGTCACAATGCGCTTCGAAAAATTGGGTATAGCACTTTCGGCTCAATACCAACTCTCTTAGAGCTGGATCTGAGTCATAACAACATCTCAGAGGTGAGTCACAGCGGTCTCTCCGCTCTCGTCAGCGTACGATTTATACAGGTCAATAACAACCGTATAAAACGCATGTTCAACCTTCCAATAGCCCTTAACGAATTGCACCTCGAACATAACAATCTCGAACACTTTGGACCAGGAACCTTTCGATCAATGAATTCAATGCTGCGATTATACTTGGACTTTAACAATTTAACACACCTAGAAGGAGGATCGTTTCAAAATTTGTTAACGCTCCAGACCCTGTCTCTAGGCCACAACAACATAGAAAATATACCCTGGGAAGCGCTGCAAGACATGTCATCCCTTCAGTACCTCTACTTGCACAACAACAAGATCACAAAACTTCCCAAAAGGCTTTTGGGCGCCTGCCTGTTGTGTTCGATTTGAGACTGCAACACAACCAAATCAACAACATCAGTGAATACGCTTTCGAAGGCATGCTTCAACTGCTGCGACTCAATCTGAGTTTCAACAACATATCTATCATACCGCCAGAAGCGTTCAAAGGTTTGGTGTCGCTTCATTCTCTGGATCTGTCCCACAACAAGCTCAATAAGTTGGAAAATAAGACGCATGGTTTGCTGGATGATCTGCTCTCGCTGGAAACAGTGAATGTGTCACACAACGAGGTCGCCTTCGTCACCGACAAAACCTTTCCCAAGTCCCCGTATATTCCGTACAAACTGAAGCGAGTCAACCTCAGCCACAACTTTCTTTCCGTGCTCACTAACAGCTTTGATGACGGGCTCGGAAAAGTCGAACTCCTAGACCTCAAGCATAACCTAATCAACGAGATATATCCCAACGTCCTCAAGAACTTGACTAGCCTTCAGTTCTTGGATATGTCACACAATGACCTTCGTCACGTAGCCAATGGTGCACTCGTCCTGCCTGAGAATGTCAAATGGGTTGACTTTAGCCGGAACAAAATTTTCTCGGCGGACATGAGAGACCTTCTTGCATCACAGGATTTGGAGCACCTAGACCTTCGCTTCAACAACGTGTCACGGTTCGAAGAGGAGTTTGTGTCAAGGATCAAGAAAGGTCTGCGGTTGTTTTACGAAGGTAAGCTAGGAATATGGGCTTATACATTTTATTGTAGATAACTTTATTTTTTCAAAATGGACAGGCGGTAATTGATAACTAATTTCAAATACAATTCCTTCTGAGTGCGGAACTGTAACGATGTTAATATAGTTGAAAATAATGTTATTGCGCATTGTCATGTGACGAAATGCAATCAAGTAGTATATATAACAGCTGATTTTTATGCGCATGTTGGTACGTAACGTTACAATAGGCTTGTTGTAAACACCTGTGAAAATCAGGAGTCTATGGAGTAAACTTTGGCGACTCGCATGTTAACGTTACTTTTAGATAACCTGTAATAGAATATTTCTTGCTATCAAATCTAAAACATAGCTGCATAAGCCTTCTGATTGAAAACGGTGTATTGTCATGGAACTCGCCAATAAATTTCACAAATAATGCACATTTTTCTTTATTCATAAAAAAATCCAGAGACTAGGGCACAGCCAATTGTAGCTTCTAATTACAGTCATTTGGCGCAAAACGGGTTGTAACAATGCTCAAATACTTGAAAGGTTAAGAAATCGCCATTTTGTCCTGATTGTCTTTGCACTATCATAGAAACGTTGGGGCAGCTCGATTCCGATATATTAGTTGCACATCGCGCATGATGTTTATTCTTCAGTATTCAAGTAATTATTTAAGTTAGCACTCGACGTAAAGCAATTTATGACTAGAGTAATTATATGAAGCCTTGTATTAGTCAATGATACATTTAGTTTCCTACATTTTTACTAAAACGTACAGACAAAACTTGGTGGTAATTTTATTCTACTCCCATTAAAGTGAGCGACACTTACTGTGTTTCTTTTTTTTCTTCATGGTCTCCCAGTTTCAAACAGCATTTGTGATAACTAATGGAGACTAAAAATAGTGGGAGTAAAATTTATAAATAATATATTTAAAGGCGCACTGAAGTATCTTATTTCAATTCTTAGTTTTAATTTTCCTCACAACAAAGAGATGAAGATTTAAGAACGGAATGTACAAATACGTCTACAAATATTTTACAATTAAATATGGCAAGCATTTCAAAGTGAACACCGCAAAGTGTTCGTCTTTGGTCTGAGCCAGTAAGAACTAAGGGGGCAGGTGCCGCGTTACGTATCGATGAAACGGAAAACCTGACTGCATGAACGCATCGGGCCAAAACAAGAGCAAGCCTTGTCTATGCTATCGTATTTCTTTTTCTTATTATTGCATTCCTGTTCGGATGTCAAGCGAGATGACAACCTGATACAATCAACAAAGTTACAAAACCCCACCACCCCCGCCTTCGTGTGTCCAAGGCTAAATCTATCAATAGTATCCTCAGTTACGGATTCGAATCCTGATGGCCGTGCTCGCAATTTTCCTGAGGTTACTACTGAGAAGCCGCCGTGTAATCAAGATTTCAATTTTACGTCAAAAGATCCCCAAGTGACCTTTACATATGGCTCAATACTTCGTTGGGGCGTTCCAGTTGCTCTTCATTAGCCTGACCCGCAAATCCCATTGTTTTCTGGTAAAGAATTGTAGGGAAACTCTCCAAGGTAGAAAAAAGTGTACGTAAAAATTTGAAGTGAACTCATTGTAAGAAGTCTTGTTTTCTTGTTGTTGTTTTTTTCTTTAATTTTTACCGAAACCCTATCAGAAATATTTTTCTATATATATGTTTTTATGTTTGGAATACCTGTATCATGCAAATATCACCGCTCGTTTTCAGGTAACCCACTCAACTGCGACTGCCACGTCAAGTACCTGCGCCAGTGGCTCAGCCACAGCCCCCAAGCCGTCGAGTGGAACGCGGTGCGATGCACCGGTCCCCAGCACCTCCAGAACCGACTTTTCATGGACGTGACGCCCGACGCTTTTCACTGCCGCTCCGAAGAAGAGGCCAAGTTGGACGACGAGGACGACGGCGCCCCGGTCGACCTCAAGTTCAGGCTCGTCGACTCGCCGTCGTCCAACAAGATCCGCTTCGCCTGGTACGTGTCCACCCAGGAGGACGTGTCGGGCTTCCGGGCCGTCGTCAGCGACGTACCCACCAGCAGCCTGGCTGCCGAGAAGGACATTCCGTACCGCTCCCGGGAGTACAGCATTGACGGCCTCGAGGCGGCCGTCGAGTACAGGATCTGTCTGATTGCGCTCGACTCGACCGGGGGTACCAGGACATTCACGTCGAGTCAGTGCAGGACGGTCACTCCGGTGGGCGGCGGTGGACGTGTCGCGTTCGCGGTGCGCCTCATTGCTCTGTCTGTGGGGCTCGTGCTGTGGAATTTGTTTCGTTTTTAACTCTGACTTCGAAATTAACCTGGACATTTTGCCATTTTTAAAAAAAGTGCCGTTACAGGTTTTGTGTTCATAAACAAGCATGGGCGTCATACGTCCGTAGCATGCCTTTCTGCGGCGCGTGTTGGAGTTTTGTCTATTTATGGATGAGTTTATTATTATTATTATGATAATTATTATGGAAAATATGAAGCTAGAAACTATTCTTTTGAGTCATTAGAATTTAACTACACCTAAGACGGTTATTTTCGTTATTTCCTGTTAAAAATCTACTAGCTGTATCAGGCAGGCATCCCTATTTTGTTTCGGGGGAGGGGGGGGGCAAGAAAAAATGCTGTACGAGGGGGAGGGAGAGAGGAGGCCCCAGCAAAATGGAAGATTTTGGGGAGGGGGGGGCATGGGCCCCCTTCCCCCTGGATACGTGCCTGAGTCGTATTGATAACTTAGACATTTAGTAAATGCGCAGAATTGACTTTTGGGCTCACGTTCCAGTTGTATGGGGGCTAGGTGATAGCAGAACGCTAGTGCTTAATTGCGCATTTTGTCTTGCGAGGACGGTTGCATTATTTTGTAACCCTTCAACTGAGGACACTGCCGTTGTGGAGCCTGGCGAATTCTCAACTTTGCAATGTCCAGCCATTCTCATGCTGGACACATGCAAGCGTTTCACATTGGAATAAAAATGAGAAGTAAAACTTGTTCTGTTGTACGATTTCAACATATCTAAAAGCATTTTGTTTAGTATGATACGGATGCATAGAAAAAAAGGCAGATATATCTAGATTAGTAATCCGCGACCTAGTGCAATATTTTTTTCAGTATACAGACAAACGATTAAAGAGATCATGCGCCACTCATAAAATAGAGCACAAGAAAACAATGTCGTTATAATAAAAAAACAGGGAACTCTAATATGGTGTGTTATATCAAGTTTACAATTATAATATGGCATTAGTTTACCGAATAAACTTGATCTAATCGCGGACCCCTCGGTCCACGATTACATAGGTTAATGACATCAGTTACTTTCACTTTCTAGGCTTCTCCCCTTTACTCAACGGTGAAACCCTATGCACGGAATGTAAGAAGCAAGCAAAGCTTGGGAGCATGAAGTTAACAAGGGGGGGGGGGGGGCGAGTGTATAGCGAGCGCGTTTACTCTTAAAGGGGTACTCCGGCGATTTCTTAATTGTCGTTGATTTGCTTCAAAATTGGCTCAACACACCGATAGACATGGCTCTACGAGTTCCCCAAGTATTGTGTGAAAAGAAAAAAATTCGCGAAGTTATTGAATTTTCGAATTTCGTTTTCATCGTGGTTCTCAAACTGGGAGTCCCTACTGGCAACATTGAATTGTGACGGGTTTACTACGGTTGATCGAATGCCATTTTATCGAAGCACGTTTTAGAGAATGGGCACGTTTTATCGAAGCACGGTTTAGAGAAAGCAAAACCTCAATTTAGAGAAACGCCGTTTATCGAAAAGGGGACGCTTTAAAAAAAAAAAAGGCTTTCCTACTTCCCGCGTGTATCGCTGGTGCGCGTGTTAACCCATGCCCCCCGCTGCGCTCCCGCCGCTTCGCGGCGGCAGTCTGCGGCGGCTCATTACAAAAATGTTAACTCACCTGATTTACCATACACGCCACTTCGTGGCGGCCAAATTCGCTAAAAGGAGGCTCATCGCCATTTTCGCTAAACTGGGTTCTCTATAAAGGCATTCGATAAACCGGGGTCGGTAAAACGGCGTTCGCTAAAACGAGCTTCTCTAAACCGCATGCCTCCGATTGTGACGACATATGTGGTATAAGGGGGCAGTAAGCCATGTTCCCAACTGATTACAAGACGTTTGATGGTGGGAAAAGAATGTTTGGTAACTGATTCACTGAGAACCACGCAAAAAACACTTGACATACTCTGTTTAAGGCTACATGCACGACCTGAAAGTCTGTACCATGTGTGACGTCACACAACTGAAGAGCGCGCGAAAATTTGAATGCTGGTTTCGGCATCAACTTCATTTACGGTTTTCTCAATTTCTATTTTTAATTTGGAGAAAATAAATAGCATACTATGACGACTGAAGCCCGGGTAGTCAGAAAATGCAATTTGTTTAGGTAGTTCAAAAAACGGCCAAAGCACCCCTTTAACCAACTTTCGATGGTCCTCACCATTTTGCGTGCTGTGTACTTTTATGTTAAAGGCGTAGTGCACCGATATTAATGTTAAAATGAAATGCAGTTTGTGTTTTTTCATACTGATTATCGAGGCACAAGTAAAAAAACCACGCGTCACCTTGCCCCAAAAAACTGTTATTCCGGTGAGTAATCGCAAAGGAAAAAGCGCGATATTTACGAATTTGCAGCCGCGTGAGACGGTTACGGGAACTACGGTGAAACGTCTTCTGTGGGACAAGGGAAGTCAACAGAACCCGCCCCCGTCCGCTGCTACACTCGCCGTGAGCCCCTTGGCGAACCGTCCTTTGTGTCGATCACTTGCCGCGAACTTCGGAGAAGCTAATCTTTGAAAAGTCTACAATCACGAAAGAGGCGCCTGCGGGACCTGAAGAGAGAACCCGACGGGAAATCAGGGGATCCTTCTGAGTACGTCACTCGAAAGAAGACGTGGGAGCTCAGAGGCACTTTTACTTTCGATTTGTTTCATTTATTTTTAAATAACAATTCGGGGCTCCAATCCACGCTGTTATGGTGGTTGGCTAGCGAAGCTGTGGTAACACCTGCAACGATTGCCCGCTGCACTATACCAAATGATTCACGAAAGAAGTGCAAATGCACTGCACCAAACGTTTTTATATTCGCGTCTCCAGCTCGACGCTCGCCCTCCCGCGGCGGAAACGGGAAGCGCTCCATTGAGGGTACCCCGATTCTCCTGCTCAGCGGGCACGGCAGAACTGCTCGCGATCATGACTCGCGAAATGTAATTTCCGAATGCAAACAACGCTCTTCGCTGTCCTAACGTAGTGCTGCAGCCGGTGTGGGATTGTACCCTACTGGAGAGTTTTAGTATTGCGCATAGAAGGAAACGAAAGCGCTGTGCGTTTGCGTTAGAGTTCCGTGCCCCACGTTGTGCGTGCACCTCATTGCCATGCGCCATCCAAGACCGCAATTTTGGGCTCCGCGCACGCGCAGTGTGGAACACGCAAAGCTAACGCAAACACACAGCGCTTGCGTTCGCTCGTATACGCAATACTAGAAATCACTACTGTTTCTCCGGCTTCCAACGCCAACGAAACGTGCTGCAGCGAGCAGACGTGCAAGCAAGCAGGCGTTCCTTTGAACTGAAAAGGCTGAGATTGGCAAAACGACGGAGCGTAAAAATTAAAGTAACGAAATGTTATAAAAATAAAATATATATATTTTTACGTTTGGTCATTTGGTTTGGGAGGATATTGGCGGCGACTTTGTACGTCTTCCCGATTGTCAAAAGTCGCGACTTTGATAGCAAAATATACTTTACCCACATTTAATGTAATTTTACATAGATTTCTCCCATTAGGTAGAATGTTTTCATTGATTTTAGACTATTTTCAGTTTGGTACTTGGTAATTGAAAATGCTGCAATTGGCACCAGTGATGATAATGAGCACACGTTTGATTATCATATTTGTTCGCGCGTTTGAAATTAGATTATAACCAACAAATTATACTAGAGCTTGAAAAATTACGTATTACAATATCTGAATTTTAATATTATTATTATTAATACAAATGGCGGCAATGTATGCCCCCAATTAACACCAAGATCACAAAAATACGTCATTTAACCATAATAGTCTTTCCAGAAAGGTATAATTTTGTTTTCTTTTAAGCATATGAAAAACTCTGACATCGTTATCAAGATAGACAAGCAGTCAAACACTGGATGTGGTATAAAGTCTTATGCGTCACGCGTTGCTATAAAAAACACACACACTTCAGCTGTCTGACTAGGATTCCGTCTTTGGGTTGTTAATTATTTATTTATAATTTATACGTTTTTTGGGCATATTGTAAAAATTTCAATTATTCTCTTACTCTTGTGCTAGGAATAATGTTAAACCAATTAATCATCTAAATATCCAAAAACCCATTAAAAGGCCCGCAGTTCATTATTCCCCATGGCAATTATCTCAGCGAGAAAAGGCGGCGAGAACGCACAAATATCAGCACTGATTTTTTCAACAATTACAAATATCAGCCTGGATCGAACATGTCACAAAATAAAGTTTCGGCGAACAACTTCTCTAACTAAATAATTACGATGTGAGACATATCTTGAGTTATGAAAGAATCCGAAATTAAGACCTATATCGAGAAATTGAATCCAAAATAGAGGTTAGTATCGGTTTCGCTCCAGAATTAAAACGCGCATCCTTGCGTAAATATTACGCTCAACACCGTTCTTGTTTTCAGTGTAAAGAGGCAACCTGCGCTCATAACACCCTAGCTTCCTCGTGTTACCAGAAATAATTTGTGTCGCTCAGTGAAGCCAGCACTCTAGACAGGCTCAACAGCGGCGCGCATCTCCGACCCTCACTATAACCGCCATTTTGGAAATTGAGTGGCGCCACCTATAGTTAGTTGGAGTCGCGAATATGAAAGGCTAGTGACGTCACTGCCCATGTCGCAAGCCGCCGTCACCGCGGCAGCTTGTCGCAACAGCAATCTTTTTCGGCAAACGTATGCGGTGAGCGCTACGTACTTCGCACTGTTATCAGGAGCGCTTTACCATCAGTTATGTGGTTCCGGTTGCGAGTTTTGTGCTTGTTCTTTATTGAAACGAATGCTGTGCTCTATGTTGAATGCGTGATTCCAAAGAATGTATTTTTTTTCCCCGTGAGGACGCGGACACGCAGAAGTCCGACCAACGGTCATATACCGCTTCGCTGTAAAACTAACGCGCACTAGAAAACACGTGTTTTTTTATCTTCGTTTTATAGGCGACACAGATTAATTCCCTCAGAAATTGAACAAAGTTCGAAAATCGCTGCACCGTCCCTTCAAGCACGGCGCAGGGTGGGCCATTGGCAAGTCATCGTACTTCTGTCATGGCTGCCTAGAAACATTTCCGCAAAAACCATAGTCACTGACAACATTAGAAAGGCAGCAGGGGTTGGCCCTTTCTGACCACGGCTCTTGCTTCGGAATTCGTTCTTCGCCTTTCCCAAGGGTTGATGCGGCGAGCTCATTGCCTGCGGAACAATAATGAGATGCTCGCTACACGCGACGCCTTGCGTTAATGCCCGCCTCAACATGGGTAGAGCCTGCGAGAGAAGCTTTGCCTCCAGAACGCGCGTGTTGCCCTTCGTCGTTCTTTGACTGCGAGTGCTCACGCGACATTGACGGGATGTCGAAGGTAAGAAGTTCGTGTTTGAAGAGAAGCTTCTACTTCCGTCTTAAGTTGTTACCGACTACAGAGTCACAAAATGTTACAAGTGTACTTACTGCCTTCCGCAGTGTACATTGGACCTTTTTCACATACCGACGGCACCAGGCGGTGGCTGCACGAACTAAAAATCGAGGAAGGGACCTACCTGCGCTACCAATCGATGATGGGAGCTACGCTACCAGTTTCTTCGTTATCTGAGCAGCGGGGCGTGCCCAACGCGCCTTCCGAGTGGGGCATCCGTGGCGTCCACTTAAACGTCGTGTTATTCTTTCCGTCCGCTTTCTTTTTTTGCGGAACACAATTATATGTATGCTGCAATTACGTTTTCTACTCGCTGATCCACAGCCTCCTTCCGAATTTCCTCGATTTTTCGTGCAGACTTCCGCCGCTTGGCATCGGGCGCTCGCACGTGCGCAGAACGCTTCTCGGAAAAGGTCCATTGAAATTTAAAATTGTGCCACTTCCGATGGGGTGATTTCCGACATCTTCTGTAAATAACCGGTGAACTATTCTTATATGTGAGGGACGCATTTGTCTTCACCAGTGCGGCTTATAAAACATCCAACTCAGCCGGTGTGATGCCAGTCAGTGAAAGCAGAACTCGTGCCTGTTGATTTTGGAGTAGACACACTCTGCAAGTTATGCCCGTCCCAATTCAATATGGTAGCGAAGCAACCTTCGATTAATTTCACCGATTCCGTGACGCGCTTCTAGAAGCTTCGACAAACGTTTGGGAGCTCCAGTATTCTCAGGTTAGGCCTTAGTTTGTCGGAAACTTTAAGAGAAACGCAGAGCGCCAAACGAACATAGCTGGCCACCTATTTGCCACAGCTTTTATTATCCTTTCCGGTGCTTCGAAGTCTTTTGTCACATAGGAATACCTGGCGTTCAGACAGCATACGAAAATCGGCCAATGAGCGAGTGATTATGACTCTTTATCTCCACATAACTGGTCTGGCTTTGCTTTTCATAAAAAATAAAATGTTAACAAAATCTATCCGTATAATTACAAATTCTATATGTTTACCGTATTTAAATATTTATTTTATCGCTTACTTTTTTCCTATAGAAAAATGGATTCCGTTGCAACATAGTTTGGTCACTGCGAGAACACAAACATCACTAACATTTACCTCACTGCGCTCACTCAATTTTTTTTTTTAAGTTGCTTTGTGGAGGTTTTTCAGATTGCCTAAATGTGACGATAACTCACTCGGCGGGCTCTAAGCATATTAAAAACCCATAATTAACAACGATGCGCGGCCGATTTTTCTATTAAAAAGCAATCAAAGACCGAAATTATCTCCGGCGATGGGGCATTGCGTCAGCAGCCAGGACGGCATGTGACCAACGAAAACGCGGCATTTTGTTGAGATTGCGAACGCTGTTATTATAAAATGTGTTTGCTTTTGTAGATGATAGAAGCAAGTAAGAGTAGTCGACAAATGTTATTTTTCGCGGAGAGGAAACCTAATAGTGAAATAATCGTCTCAAGAACACCAAACTATTTTTTTTTCGGGATTGACGTGTTAGGTAGTTAGCTTTCGAGCGCTTGAGTGCGCCCTCGGCGGGTTGAATCGTAGCTCCGGGCTGTATGGGCAACGAGCCGCGGGCATTCGAGATACCACTCCGCAGTTCCACCTGTCGGAGGCGCGAGGATCCTTCACTTGGTATTGACAGACAGCGGTACTTGTTTTGGAACATGCTCCTCCCATTGCTTGAGATGAAATCGCTGTGTTGCGATCTTTGATTACTTTTTTTAATGGGAAAATCGGGCGCGTCTCGTCAAGATTTAGTGATTTATATGACGCGTAGAGCCAGCAGAGTGAGTTATCGCCCTATTTAGGTGATTCTTGAAACCTTCTCAGGGCGCATTTAAGGCATTAGAAAATAAAGAAAATATGGCGTGGGTTAATATATCGCAATGAATGAATGGGCAAAGTCAATAATAACCACAGCACAACCAACGAGTGTTGTTTTTGTTACGGTTTCAATCAAGGAAGGTGAAAACTTTAAGCTATAAAAAGCAAACGTATCTTACATATCCACATACGGCATATGAGAAGATTTTCGAGGGGTATTGTGCCTTTAGGTTACAAGTTGGTTTCGGAAATGGTCGAGTTTCAATCAGTACGGTCTTACTTTTAGATTGATTAATTTATGTTTTTATGGTGTGGCAACGATCGCTCGACCAGCACAAAGGGCGAGGGTGGTTAAAACGAAGCGAATATAACACCTGCGTTTCTCTCGGACAGCGGCGGCCAAAGTGACAAGGGGTTAGAGCCGCAGACAAAACTACAAAAGTTCAAAGAGTCGCAAAAATTTAAAAGATTGAAGGAGGTTGTGTATTTCTTACAAGAAACTATATCGAGTGTACAGTCCATTCCCAAGGGGGACAAGTATAAGTGTCGACTACAAAAATAACACCCGGCAGCACAACGTTTTTTCAACCGCTGAGCAAACATTAATGCAGTTCGCTAGCCAAACACTGCCCCAGACATCCGTTATACGTATACGATTCGAAATTCTGTCTAGGACAATAAAGGAAACAGGGTCACTGCAGACATCTATATGTTAAAAAGCAGTCACCTATGTACGTAGCGTAGTGCAAGGCTGCTAGGACTCTGAGATTTTCATTAAATTCTAGAACTCTTCGTTTTGGACACGCGGGAGGGGAAGTGGGCTTACCAGGGAGCCGCGAGCCGCTGTGAACCCGCGAGGAGCTGCATGCGGCTCGCGAGGCGCAGTTTGGCCACCGCTGCTTTAGGACAACTCAGCATATTAAAGCGGCACTGAAGTGGGTCTTTAGATCGTCTGTTCATGGTGATAATTCAATCTGCGGGTGATCCGCATTCTAAAAGACTCGAAATTACACTGATGGGTGTCAATTTCCCTATTAAAAATCTAATCAAATGTCTTGACACTTCCCTCTTTCCGCGCCTTGGAGCACACACTAGAAGCGCCGTCAGTCGGCGTTTAAAAAAATAATGCTGTAGTAAGTCTATTACACCCAAGATATTCGACGTTTTTGTAAAACTACAATGCCCAACATGGCCAAAAAGAGCAATAACCGTAACGTTCGGAATCTCCACGCAATTGACTATTTTTACTGCCCCCCCCTCACACAGTAAATAGTGCGATTGTATTTCTATTGCTGTGAATTTACTAGGATGTCTTGCCATCTAGAACGGACTACATACCATCGAAAACAAAAAATGACCAACAAACAATATGCCATTAGAAACATGGTTCCACAAAAAACAAGAAAAAAAGAACTGGAGAAAACCGCCAAGGCATGAAATTCTTCTAACAGAACCCCTAAATCTCATAAATTCTTCCCTTCGTTCGTGCATTTCCAAGCTAAATTTAGTGAGAGAGGTAGACGTCACCTGAGCTTATGTCACGTGAGCTGTCAACTATTCTAGTTTCTTCGCTAAGTTTAGAGGGCAAATGGACGTCATGTGAACTATACACCAATTCACTTTTTCCGCTAGAACGAGCGGCAAAATTAACGTGGCGTGACCTATACACCGATTTGGTTTCCCCGCTATTTCTAGCGGGTAAACTGAAGACCCGCAAACAATGAAACAAGTCAGGTTACCCGCTGAGACTGGCACACACCACGCGGTTGTAAAAGTTGCTCCTTCGCCTTCTAACGATGATGAGAGCAGGTCACCTACAGAAACGAGTAATTTGAAGGCTTTCAGTTTGCAGTCACAAAAAATTCCTCGCCTATAAAGTACGATACGAAACGTTCGAGCCCTTGGACGAAAGAGACCTTCCGCAAAAAAACAACCAAGCTAATTATAATCCGCGCATCCAAGCGAAATAAGTGCCGCGGCAGAAAACCCGCTCCGGCCTCACTGAATCCGCAGAATGAGAGGAATTTGGCGACTGGCATTTTCCCCCAGACGAGATCGTGGAATTTTCCCCTTCCCATAGCAGAGCGAGAACTTGGGAAGTCCGTATGACACTTCCAACTACGGTGGTTGGAATGCGTCTCTAAATGGTGCGGTTACCGCGACTAAAAAAGAAAGTGGCTCCTCCATGCGTTTACCGCGACCGGCGACAGCGTGACACGTCATACAAGTGTCACGCTGTCGCCGATCGCGATCCTGGCGGTGTCCCAACATCGATGGTGGATGTTGCAGACGCCTGTTCTGCTGCAGTCTCTCTCCAGTGTGGCAGTTCACGGAAGCTTGGGCAGCCAGAAGTCGGGACGCCTAGACGACAGCTACACTAGCGTTCGCACGTGAGGTTCGCCAGCATTTCGACGACCAACCTCCAGGATTGTGACTCCCAACAGCATGACGCTCCGGCTTCTGTGAGGTCACTTGTTGCCACTTTGGGAGCACTTTTGATGTATGGGCGAGATTCGACGCTAAACACGCCAGTCGGACACGCACTCCGGGCACCATGAACCTAGCAGTGCTGACGCGCATTCACAAGCCTATTCCAAATTTTCTCCCGGTCTGCATTGCGACCGCCACGTTTTAGGTTGGGCGTCATATTAAATGGACATTTAGTAAATCTCTCCAAGAATGGTGAATCTCTTATTAACATATTTTGTATATTGACAAAATAAAACAAATATACATATTTTTCAGAAGATTGTATTACAAAAACCAAATGTCAATCAAATACATCGTCAAACAAAAACATTAATTATCAAAAATAAACAAAATACGTGAAGTGATTAACACCTTGGACAAGGTGAAAAGAAAGTGTTTTGAGCACGCCGCAACAACAAAGAAACCTCAATATGGAGAATATAAAAACAAAGATGACATTCAGAAATGGGCCATGAGTACCAAGTCGATGCAATTACAGGACAAATGTCTAATGAGAAGTTCCAGGACACATACCTATGTATCCCAAAATAACTTTTAGAATTAAAAAGAATGAAGACTGTCGAAAAATTTACATCGCGAGTCATAATTCAGTTATTCAAAAAAATGTTTCGGGGTCGATGGTAAAATAGAAGCAAGTTTCACAATCACTCATAAATCAAAATGTGTTTCTCAAAGTACATAATGCACTAAAAGTTTTGTTTTGTTTTTTTAAGTTAAATTTTCCTAAAGAACGTGTTCAATCTATGCTTCTAAAATAATCTACGTTTCTTATAGAGTTAAATAAAATTAAAACTATTAACAGAAAAAAGAAAAGTAAAGCTTTTTTCGGCAAGCAAGACACACGCGTGCTCACAGGGATACTAGCTTAACTTTTAATTTCTACATTTTCGCTATTGGCTTTTCATGTGTTCGAAGAGAATTTAGGGTAACTGAATTCCGCAAATTTTATACAAGAGTGAGGCAGAATAAAATAAAAATAAATTAGGCCCAATACAGAGGCGTATACGAGTTCCTAAAGTTTTCCATAGGCAGCACATCAGTACGTTTGGGAGGCCATCACAGCTCTAAACAGAAATTGAGCAGCAGATTCACTTCTGCCGACAAAGTTATATTTAGAAAACAACATAAAATAAATACGTTAACTTATTGTTAGAAGACAGGCACTTGAAAGGCCTGAATGATAAATCTGCCACTTAATATTATAATTAAAAAATGTTACGTTTAACCTTCCAAAACCATTTGTTTTTAGTTTGCACAACTTCGATATTTTCAGGTATTTATATTTTCATAAACCTTTGTAGTACTTTGACGGTTTTTCTTTTCCACCCTCTTCGTAAGACTAGAAGATTACAGTTCTATCTGGAATTCTTCTTGCATCCATAAGGCTTTGTCCCGAGGCAATAATTTCTACAACTCTCTTCATTCATAACGTACAAACTGAAATATTGTCATGAATAACAATCGTTGAGGAGATGATAACTGAAGAAATGAAACGTTCAATGGAGCGAACTTGTGCCCAAAACAAAAAGGAAACTGAAGATAACAATAGAGCGTCGCCGGCGTCGAAGTCGGCGTAACAACAGGATCGAACGCTGGGGCGAGACTGACTCTGCTCGCCATGCGGAGTACCTTATATACCCTCGTGGGTTTCCGGAACATTCGGCATAGAACTTGAGGCGCGTAGAATATTCGGAACTCGATCGGACGAGGATGTTCTCGAACTTACGAGAACGCCAAGCTGAAAGAATAAATAAAACGACATACCGCTGACTGGAATCGAACTTAAACCTTCCGTGCGAGAGTCAGGCGCGGTAACCTTTCGGCCACGGACACGCTCGCTCGGCGACGCGCGTGCCAATATCAAGGACAAAACAAGCGCTCTAGAACAAACAATAAAACAAACCTCAAAACGCTGTTTCAAAATTCAATGACTCATCACATGTATTCGAATGACGCACCACTCCTGATATCATCTAATATTTTACTCTTGAAATGCAGCTGCACTTTGGTCTCTCAGGCGCCTGGGGTGCCTCATAGTCAAACGTTTCAAACATCCGCACGAATCCGAATTTAACAGACGCCGCTGTTTTACAAGAAAATATTTAGTATTAGAAACACAAAACAACAAAAATCGATGGCGTTTTGGGGATTAATTTTTACATATTACCTAACATTATTATTCCCCTATTTTAAAATATTTGCACGTATTATAGGACGTCACGCGTGGCCGGGGTGAGATCAAGTCGATCCATGCAGCGTCGATAGGATATGATTCACACCGGAAGCCTTCCACACGTAAAAAAACACGCACAAAGGCACGCATGACAAGCCGGTGCGCTTTTAAATTGAGAAAGCGTGGCACGCGCGAATCATATTGCGCCTTGTGTCAATGCGGAGCTCTAAATCCTCCCGCTATTCCCATCTCATTCGGGCACAAATATAGCCTCGTTAAGCCGAAGCGCTCGGGGGTTTATCCGCTCTGCACGGGGTCTTTTATGGCCCGCTTTTTGCGTCTCCCGTTGGGGGAAAAATGCTCCGGAGGGTTGCCTGGTCGGAGAAGGGTTGAAGCAACCGGCTTCAGTCTTCCTTTGAAATGCCGTGGTGATCGTCATGTATGAGGCTGTTTGACGTGACGCACTTCCGGCTCAAACCTTGCTGGACGCCATGTTGATGAACTTCTTCCTATGCATTTCTATGCTTGGAGACAGTGTTTTTCAGCACGCTCGAGCTCTTACGCAGCGGCGACACAAAGGAGCATCATCTGATACACGATTATTATGGGTCTCCATTTCGACTAAAGACGACCCGGCGTTCGAGAGGTCGACTTGTCGAAGTCGTAAATGACCCTAGCAGACTTTGTTGGAACGACTCAAAAAAGAAAAAAAAGGCTTTGTTTTGAAGAGCTTCATACCTCAAGCAAGAAATTTCAAGAGGACACTTAAAACTGCTTACGTGTAGGAATGCAAGAGCATTCGTATAAGTAGCGTATTCCTGCAATTTGCGCGCCCCGCCATCCTCTCCAGAAGCCAGCCGGGCATCCTCTTCGGACGCCGGCCTGCCGGGTTCTGGGGAGCCGCGGGTGTGCGCTGCTGCGACGGCGTGTGGGAGCAGCGCCGCTCTGTGGGGGTGGCGTTCCCTGGAACTATCCGGCGTTCCGCGGAAGGAACTTCTCTGCCGTTTCTTCGCGGTTACGGACAACGCCCGCTCCGCTCCATGGGACAGTTAATGTTTTCGCATTAAAAACGCAGAGTAAGCACGGGGTTTGTACGATAGATACACTCTAAGAAATGCCTGCACGTCTACTTACCCGCAGAACACTTGAAGAGGCAATCTCTGCGATCAACGAAATCAGCTCAGCGAATGAGGAGGCGCAACATCCGTTTAGAGTTAAAGTGAAGTCTGCGCTGTAGGCATTACGCAATGCAAGCATGACGTTTTGCATTGCGTTATGCCACAGCGCAGACTTAATTTTTAGGTCTAAACGGATGTTCCGCCTCATCATTCGCTGAGCTGATTTCGTAGATCGCAAAGATTGCCTCTTCAAGTGTTTTGCGGGTAAGTAGACGCGCAGGCATTTCTTAGAGTGTATACGTTCGTGGCCGGACGTATTAAGTCCTGCCGTTAAAAAAGACTGTTTCCACCCTCGTGCTTTTCACCAACGTCCAAAACGACAACAATAACTAGTCGTCTGCATGCAAAACAAATTGAGAAAGTGGCGAAGGCTGTTCATCAACATGGCGGGACGCGACTTCCCGGAACTGGCACGGCGTTTTCATGAAACAGTCACATTGAAGGAAGATCTCAAAAAGTGACGTTAACAACAACAAAAAAAAACTGGCGTTTTTTTGTGTGTTTTTAAATGAATTGTTTGAAGAGCCAAGGCGCTGCACACGCGGCTACACTGCCGTGTTTCAATTTAGCAGAATTTCACCTCCCTAAATTTAGAGAATGGTGCTGATGTGCCCCTGTGAGATCACGTGGCATATTGGCATCACGTGACACTATCCAGATGTGACATTATGACGTCATGTGTTACTGTGACGCCACAGTGTTAATGCAGCACTGTGATTTCCCGCTAAACCTAGCAGGCAACCTCAGACACGCAACACAGCCCCGGATCCGACGCGAAATCTCGCGAAGAAACGGCCATCGTCATAAAAACATTTCTTTTTTTTTTTACGGTTTCGAAGAAATAAGTAAGTGTGCATAATTTCAGCGATGTTGGTAAAGATGCAGGACCCACAATTCGGAGTCCTCTACAACTAGTTTACTTAGGAAATTGAGAGTTCTGCAACTCAGATTCTCCTTTCATCTCCTTCCGGAGGATGCTGCGATGTTTAGAAAACTTTTTTTACGCTTGTTCTTAAAGAAGTGAAACTTCGTGACAATTCCGTTGCTTCCTGTGAAACCAGGATATAATGTAACTAACATAATTTTTTTTAATATTTTTGTTGGTCTTGTTTGGAATAGTTCTTTCGTTACAAATAAGTGGTTCCCTCGAAACTGCAAACATTCAAGTCTGCGTATAGTTTGCATTTGTTTGTTTCGGTTGTAGAAGAATTAGGTGGTTGTTGTACGCCTTTATTCGGCGCTTTGCGAACAGCATGCAAAGTAAGAAAACTTAAACCTCCCTCTTCCCTAGTGCTTGTGTCTCTGAAAGTAAGTCATAACATTTATAAAGAAATCTCGCCAACAGTTAAGTCACAGTGTTTCTTGTACTTAAAAAATATTTTTGAACTTATGCTTATCAGATTCAAAATTCTGAAGCGATTTTCAGACATTTTGGACAATAAAATAGCAACCGACGACTAAGTAAAAACAAATAGCGTCTGCAACCGGAAATTATGATTATATTATTAAGAAACATTTCCGCTAAATCAGTTTTAATTGCTAGCTCGGAACAGTGAGCTCTTAATCTTTGGCAGCTCATTTCAAGCTGTCTATACATTCAGAATGTATCTCAACGTTATGCATGGCGTTTTCTTTTTCTTTTTTTTTTGATTGCAAGGGAGGATGTGTGCTTCTTATCGTCCAACATAGTGTCTACATTTACTTCATTCTTTATTCTGGAAAAACCCGCCGCGCCTCTTGGCCAATATTGCGGGGGGCACAATGCATTATAAAATAAATCTGCAATCTCGCGGCACTTTTGCCACGTGATAACGTTCCCTTGCGTATACCCACGCGCAGAAAATGGGGTCAGGTGATGAAAGGGAGGCGGCTGATTGGTCCGGCAAGCGCATAGCTTCCACCGCACTGCCACCTTAGGGGTGAAGGGAATAAGTGAGGTCCGGTGTCGTGTGACGTGCGTTAGGGATGTGTGACGCGCTTTGGAAACCGTGGAGGGATCACAGTGAAAAGGCAGAGAACTTTTAAAGGTAAGGAGGTACGGAACTGTCCACTGTGTTTTCAAATTTTCCTATTGAATGTCAGGCTTTTGACTTTCTGCCTTCTTTTATTTCGCCCACTAAACAATATCATATTAGTAAAATCCCAATCTAAATTCATTTATCTCAGCCGGAAATTATTTTCATGCGCCCTTCAAGCTGAGGCTGCAGCCAATGCCGGAAGCACGAGAGCACGAGACCTCAGCTTTCAAACATTCGTGCCGTCGCAGAGACCAGCGCATCGCGCAAGGGAACAGCACGTCTGCAACTAAAGCCAGAACTGTGCGATCTCGCGCAACGCAGTCAAACGCACTCAACGCAGTGTCTGAACCGGCCTTTAAAGCCAGTGGGCGAGCTCTACTGTAGCTTGGCTCTAATGGCAGCTTAATGGCCGATCTACAAAATCATTTTCCCATTGCTATCTCGACGGTGGGTGGACTACTTCTGTTGTTGCATCTTGGGGCCGGATAAGCCGGCAGGTTATACCGGCTCATCCAACCCCAACAAAAGAGTCCCTCTCCTTCAAGGTAGCAGTGGGAGAGGGGAAATGAGAAGGGTGGCGTGGAGAGTTTTTTTTCTTGCTGAGAAACGTTTTGTAGGTTATACACCAACTCATGTTTACAAACGAACCGGAGCGCCCCTCGCGGACGCCGCCGGCGCCGCGCATGCATGATGGAGTGTGGGCAAAAAGCTCGCCGTCGCCCGTAAACATACCATTGGAATGCGATGTTGTTTGCGTCGGTGTGAGTCCCCGTGCTCTTTTTCGCGTTGGAATGGTCGATACTACGTTTTCCTGGCAATGTCTGGCTACTGTGGCAGCCTCAGCGAAATTAACGCGGTTCGTTACACCGTAAAACCTTGCGTGAATAATGAGACATGCGGCGATTCATTCCGCGTTGACGCCGCAGAATGGATGCCGAAGCTTGATTCGCACGCTGAGATTCTGCTAGCTATTTTCAGTCATGACGTCGCTCGGGCTGCAAAAGCGTGAACCGTAGCTGAGATGGTCGAGGTCGATACTGAAAATCGCAAGCACAATCGGACCAAATGAATCAGGCATAACAAGTCAGTGATGGCCACTGGTATCGATTATCAAACTATGTTCGCATCTACTGTTTACACCGAGCCCATTTATTCCAACTTCGCTTCAAACTTAGAAGTATTTTCAGTCCTGCACTTACTTCTTACCGCAATGACCAAACGTTCGGTCTACGGGCCGCTGTCATTTGAACGAGCAGACGACAACAAGCAGAAACATTTGAGAGCAGACGACAGTTCGAACGATCAGCCGGCCGTTCGAACTGAAGACGCGCTGAACGTTGTCCGCAGGTGGTCCGTACAACTTTGCGGTTTTTCGGCGTTCATGTTGGAACAGAAAAATAAATAAATCTGACGACCCCAAGTGTCCCTGAATTCAACCCAAAGTGCTTCCCGCACAAGCAATCGTAGTCGGATGGCGTCTGGTTTTTCTTCTTCGTGGCAATATCCACGTTCTCGGACGGACCGAGCAGGCAGAAAACACATGAAAACTGACCTTCTAACCTTTCCCGATTCTCTTGGCACAGTCCTAGTCGCGGTGTTTTGACGAGAAGGTAGGTTTTTGTCTTGTTTCCTCAAAAAGAACGAAGGAATACACATCTCGCTTGGTGACTTCCGCCCCCAACCCCAGACCGGAAGTGCGCCCGACGAGCCACCGCAGCGCCGTGACGTAACAAAGCTGAGTTCGTGTATACTCAATCGACCAAATCCATTCCAGTTTCGTCTAGAATGGGCGCTGTCCTCTAATAATCCACTGGTACTCTGACTTGTGCGCCATCAATGCAATCATTATGCTGCAATAAAAGAAGACAATGTGCAATGCACACAATGCTCAATTTTGCGCATTCTCGCTTTCACGCGATGACTGACGGTCTTTGATTATGAAGAGCAGCTGTTCAAGTGTGCACCTACCACCAAACGTCGAGTGTCGCGCCACGTGTGGCCAAAAGTGAAGATAATGACATGCCGGGAAACACCGTTAATAATAGGAGAAGTATACCACCTAGTTTCGCTAGGTTATGGAGGCCCAGGAGCATGTCACGCACTCCGCGGTTGGTAGTTTTTCTTGACGAAGACTTTACCTTAAAGAACACATTTTGATCAAAATTTTATCAAAAGGTTTTGTTTCGATTCCTTTCCGCAGGAACTACCACATCGCACAAAAATAATTCGAAGGTTGTCTTTTCGACACGTTTCAGACACCCAAGGTGTCGCTGCATATTATAAAGCGTCCCACACTTTCTAATCTTCCATCCTCTCAACGTTGCCAATATATCCCAGCGCAACGTTCTTCAGTGAGTAATAAAAGTAATACAAATAATCATTAAGTCTATAAAGTAGGTGGCTTTTGTCATTGTTTTAGGTGGTATATGAACATCATAATAGTATTCTTTGGCTTAACGATTATAATTCAAAGTTTAGCTAAGTTTAGACTGCATAAGTGTGTCTTAACTTCATAAAGTTTCCCGCAAATTTAGATATTGCTATCAGAGCATTGCAAATCTTTAGTTCGCTAGCCCCAACCTCAACTATTGCGTGTGACTGGTTAGGAAATTAGAGACTGCAAATTCTTTACCTTCCGGCTATACAAGCGCATGGTGTATGATTCACTCTAAGAAAAAAGAGGATAAATGTAGCAACGGTGCGTCTTCCTCGTACTGACGCGCCCCCAAGCGGACACAAGAAGAAGGGAGGAACGAGACATTTTTTCTCCTTCTCCAGGCAGACGGGAGGAAGTCTAAGCAAAATGACATTTGAGGTAACATGAATGAGTGGACTCGGCGACTATGAAAATATCTTGTCCACAGCTGACTTGCAGGCCCTAGGCGTGAACCAAGCGTGTTTCACTTGGTTTCACTAATGCTTTCTTGCCCCTTCACCCCTCTGCAGCATTTTTGTCAGAATTCCAACGAACATCTCATTTTTTTACATATTAAAGTGGGGCACGTGGAACAACAGTTTCTAGATTTTTGGAATCCTTGGAGCACAGAAAATAAATTAAAGCCATAAAATGACGTAAGCACCAACCCCTTCGGTGTACCTTTTAAAGGGATGGTGAACCAAAATTTGGATTTCAGAAAACAATGCAGGAGACGGTAGACGGGACGCTACAATCCCTCCAACACCACTCGTAGGACGATATCTCGAATTGACGACCGTATTTTTGGAAAAAGAGTCGAGATTGAACAAGGCCGACGAGGCGCATGACGTCAAGATATCTCGTTTCCTCCTCTCTTCGCTTCGCCCCTCAAGGCGGCGAGGCGGAGAAGACGCGAGGCCGTTCCTCCTTCTCGACTCGTCTCGGAGAAACAAGACGTCAACATACTGTGTCAAATGCGCCTCCTTTTTTAGAAAAATACGGTCATCCGTTCGAGATATCGCTGTATGAGTGATGTTTTGGTGTTCGTAGCATCTCGCTGCACGCTTTTGCCGCCGTGTTTTCTGGAATCAAGATTTCGGTTCAGCATGATGCTGAACCGAAATCTTGATTCCAAAAAACGCGGCGGCAGTGCGGCAACGACATGCTACGAACACCGAAACATCACTCATACAGCCATATCTCGAACGGATGACCGTATTTTCTAAAAAAAAAAGAGGCGCATTTGACACGTATTCAAACGTCTTGTTTCTCCGAGAAGAGTCGAAAAGGAGAGGGAACGGCATCGCATCTTCTCAACACCTCCTAGAAGAGAAGGCCATAGCGCTCCGAGTGGTTACGTCACAATGGCGGAGCGCCATTGTGACGCCATTGCGCAACTACGTGAGAAACATTTTGTGGCATCGACGTGAAAAAAACGTTTCTTGTCGAGCGGCGCGGGGTGTTCGTGAGCGTTTATCTGACATTAATATATGTTTTAAAAGCGCAGTATTGTACAATTTATTATATATATAATATATACATAATATACAACACGCTATCAAGGTTGAAAGTAGTAATATTTTATTTATGATTATCCCCGTGACCGCGGGATAATCACATTGCGGCTGCCAAGCGTTATGAACGCTTGCCAAACCGCACGTCGCTATGAACGCTTGCCAAACCACACTTTATCTAGACTAGACTAGGCGGCTCATGTAATCCGCACCTACGCTCTCGGAGCCTCTGATATGTTCAACACGATAGCACTATAATTTTTTGTAAGACCAGGCTCAACATTCTTTCCAGCGTACGTCCTCATTTCAAGATACCAGTACATCGTGCTTAAGTTACTCGTCGCAGAACTTTCACTTGACGCGAAACCTCCTTTCAATTTTTCACACCTCTAAGACACGATAGGTAGCCGAACCAAATATGCACAGAATGCGGGCCAAAACCCAAGCAAAAGAGGTGAATTCATTCTTACTTCCCACGTCAAAAATCGTGGTAGGGACCATTCTGCCGCTGCAAGGTCGCTTCCTTCACAGATGGCTGACCGCCTCCTCGGTCTGCGGCGGGGACTTTTCCTCGCAAATTTCTTTCTTCTCCGAGGAATGCTTGGAATCAGCCCTTCCCTTCGCGGACGCATCGAGCTCTTCTTTTTTTCCGTCCTTTTTCGGAGCGCTTCCAACGCTTTCTGCCGAAGAGCGTTCGCTGCTCAACTCCTGGTCACGTCCGGCGGACGCCCTCGAAGGCGACGCCGACGTCGACCTAGGTCTCGGCTTGCGCCACGAACCCGGCGCGTTCCTGGGCTCCTGCTCGAAGTCGAAGCCCTCTGAATCACTCCTGGACCTTCCGCCACGCCTGCGGAAGTACCTCCCGTAGAAGCGTCGATGTGGCCTCCGCTGGACTCGGGTGTCCTCGTATTCGTCCTCCTCTTCAAACTGGAGGTAGGGTCTCATGTCTTCGGCGGGTAGCGAGCTCCTGGTCATACCTCTGGAACGGCGGTAGTAGCGGCGTAAACAGGGTCTCCCAGGCTGCAGCCATCGCTGCGGTGGCGGTTGCGGCCGTGGCGAGTCCGGCACGAGCACAACGTCATGGAAGTCGTCCGAGTCCTGCACACCGCGGCGCGGGTTGGGCATCGGTCGGCGTTGACTCCGTCTCGGGAACCAGCGACCTCTGAAGCGTCTTCTGTCCGTGGCGTAAGGGAAGCACTGTACGGGCTCGCCGTCGGGAACTGTCACATTGGCGGCCTCGCGTCCCTTCTCACCTACGACGACGTCAAACTCGACGGTCTCACCCTCGTAAACGCTGCGCGTGAGCTTCTGCGGGTTGTTCCGCGTGATGGCGGTCTGGTGGACGAAGATGTCTTCCCGCGTGTCGTTGCGGTTGATAAAGCCGTAGCCGTCCTTTACGTTGAACCACTGGACGGTGCCCAGCACCCGCTCGGCGAGCACGGGTTTCTTCGTGGTCACCTGCATGGCGCCCATGTCGACGGTGGGCGCTTTTCGGCGTTGCCCAGTAACACTTGCTCCGGCCAGGCTCGAAGTGGGTGCGAGATGCTCTGGCTTCTCGTCATTCATGGGATTTCCTCCCCGAGCTTTAGAGGCCCCCGCCGGCCTCTTTCCAATGAGTATCGGGAGAGGATGCGTCACGCGAGCCGGGAACATTGCCGACTATTACATCATAAAGTGGAGCGTCCAGACACTTGGCCACTGCGGTACCACGTGAAATAGGGGGAGGTGATATCCACTTGCGCCTCAGGAACGTCGATGCTTCGGCCATCTATCAGCCGCAATGTGGCTGTGGTCCCCGTGAGTGCTGCCTCCGGGACGAGCGAGCGACGCACCACCACGGTGTTGCTACCGGTGTCCCTTAAGACGGAGACAGCCTGGCCGTCAAGTGTACCTTTTAAAACAGGCATGTCGTACGCTGTCTTGGCCCCCGTCGCTCAACATCGATACCGTTTCTATCGCACTCTTCGATTTTAGGATTCGGTTCCGAGGCCTGATGTGAATGTTTTTTCTGCTTTCTAGAGACACACAACACGAAGCTTCCTTCGAGTCGCTGCCCTTTGTGCAGGTCTTAGCATCGTGACCAGTTCGACGGCAGTACATGCAGTAGAGTTGTTTCGGTTTCGAACGGCAGTCAGATGCCTTATGTCCCGGTTTGTCGCATACAAAGCATTTGACCTGAGGTTTGTTGGTAGTGTTTACTTCCTTTCCTCTTGTGTCCCCCAACTCAGTCTTTTCCCCAAATACAAGCAGGTTGCGTTGTCGTTGGGCTTCCAGGAAACTGTCCGCCACATCAGCCGTCTCGCTGAGCGTCTTACATTTCCTCTCTCGGAGGAACAGCGCTAGTTGGCTGTGGCAGTTGTTAAGAAACTGCTCGGTAATGACTAAATCTCTTAGACCTTCAGCGGTAGACGCGGTGCCGGACAGTTCCACCCAGCGATCGAAGAAACTGGAAATTCTCGCCGCATACTGTGTTCCGGTTTCACCGTCCTAGGGTTTGCTCTCCCGGAACTTCTCTTTGTACCCCTCCGCGGTGAAACGAAAACGCTGCAGCGACGCTAACCTCGTTTTTTCGTAATCCATCGAATCCTCCGGACCGAGTCGACCGAAGACCTTCAAAGCCTCCCCGCTGAGACACATACTCAGAGCTGTGGCCCACTTTTCTCTCGGCCAATTGTATCCCGCCGCGATGTGGTCAAAGCGTTTCAAATACGCGTCTAGATCATCCCGTCGTTCGTCGAAGGGTGGGATCATCTTGTGCGGGTTAATTAGGACTGAAGAGCCTCCATCCGCACCTCGGTCGCCTGCTGCCGTTACTCTGGTTTGACTCTCGGCCGCTGCCAACCGGACTTTCAGTAACAGAGTTTCGCGTTCGCATTCGGCTAGCGCGCGTTCGGCAGCTAACTTCTCTTTTGTCGCCTCTCGTTCGGCTGCGCGATCCTCACGTGAGAGCCTTTCTCTCTCTTTTCCTGCGCCTGTTCTGACTCTACCCAGGCCCTCAACTCAACGTCGCGTAACCCCAAGCGCTCTCCAAGGCCGATTAATTCTTTGGTACTCATAGTCTCTTTCCTATTTAAACAATGCTCAAACAGTCTCGTCCTGTCGCGGACGCCAATTGTCGTAGGTTCGTGGGGATGTCGTGTCATAAATAATGAGAACGAGACCGTTGGCTTTGAGAATTGTTTAAACAAAAGAAAGATATAAAGAAAAATATTTACAGCAATGGTATTAGCAAAGGTTCTACAAAAATATTTAGAACAGCGATATCAGTAGACGTTACACACGCGGCTTCCACAGTTCTTAATGACACTAGAAAAATGTTCGTCATACGTTGGGTCTTGGAGTCTTCTGTCGTTGCGACGGTGGAGATGGCTGAGCGGGCGGAGTGTTGGGTTCCGGGTCTTCAGAAGCCCGGACGAACCCAGCGAGGGCGGAGGGCAGGCTGGACGAGTCCCTGAGTTCCCGGCCTTGTGGAACCAGGACGAACTCAGCGGGAGCGGTGGCCAGGCCAGCGCATTCTTGAGTTCCCGGCCTAGTCGAACCGGGACGAACTCAGCGGTCAGCCAGCTCCTCGGACCGCTTGTCTTCTTCTTCCTTTTTTCGTTCTTTTCCGCTCGTGCCTTTTCTCCGGCCGTCGACGGTATATCTCGTGGCACGCGGAGCCACGTCATGGCGAAAACATCTGTAGCCCGGTGATGGTTCTCAGCCGCGCACATCACAACCAGCCTCTTCAGGGCTTCCTTCATGACCTAAATTGTCTAAAACATCAAATGTAATTCTTAAGGTAAGCAGTGTACTCAATTAATTTAGAAGCCATTGTTTGGCACACCACAATGATAGGCCAATGACGATATGCAGACGCACATGCTGCACTTTCTAGCAACATAATATGCTAGTGAATTAGCAAAGTTGTAAAGTTGTGGTTAGGACAGCAATGGGACTCTGGAACATCGACGTGGCATGAAAATAAGACGGTGGAAAAATATATGCTGCTAACAGCACGAGAAGTGCGTCAAAAATATACAAAGTACCGCCCCCACCCCACCCCCTCCAAAAGAAAAAGATTTTTCTTTGTTTAATATTAAACTGTGAAATTTCATTTCGCCTGTATTTATCGGTTCATGACCCTTTAAACACCAAACCTTAAATATACAGCTGTAAGCGATGCCGAGGGGCCAAAGAAATCATCAAAGCCCCATTATATGCAACTATAGACCGACACGCTGTTTACAAACAAGCCCGCGTTTGCCCACACAAGGTGTGGGCACCGCGCGTGCGCAGAAACCGAATTTGCGTGAAGTGAATCGTCTGCGCATGCGCAGTGCCGTCGACAGCGCCACCGCAGCTGCGTGACGTCAGGGCCGCGTGTTGGTCTATAGACAAAACACGAGGTTAGTCAAAGCTGGCACGAAGGACTTCCGAGTCTCCTGGAAGCCAGAGAGTGGCAGCCGGCATGCTGCTAACAGGCTTCTTAGGCCAAGGAGAAGCTAGGTCTCTTCGAGGAATAAGAGAATATTTTAGGCTTCCAGAAATTCCTTCAGGACCCAAGCTATATGTGAGATTCATACCGTAACTCATACCATCGCACTGCCTGCTACTACATGGCTGCTTGTCCTTAACTCCTAATGATCACTGACTATAAAAGAAAAAAAAATTGCGAAGTTGTCAACAAAAGAAAGCACTTGGATTACTGCACTTTTACGTAAGACACTGCAATGCATATTCGCACGACAGAATGTGGCTAGCGAAGTTTATGAAGATGTGATCAAAACAATAAGCATGATCAAATGATTATGTGTTCGTTAGTGCAAGGGGTAGTGGCCCGCCATTCGATACAAGGAAGGCCCACAGCAGCAATAGCGCTTGCGCGGTGGAAGTATCTAGCTGAGCTCTACCAAAATATCGATAGAAATGCAGCGGCCGTGCGAACTATACGAGCAAACGCAACTGGAATTGGGCTGCAGTATAAAGTGTGTGAAAAATGCCGATCGGCGATAGCTCGCGTTGGTCGCGCAACGCTCACACTCACCGACAACTAATTTTCGCCGACAATTTAAACGAGCGATGTCAATTTCAAATGCCAGTGTGTGATCTGCGAAATATGGAAGTACTCACCGATACTAATATAGAGAGGAGTAGTGCAGCGTCCTGTAACAAAAAGACGACATATACGGAGAGGTTTTCATTTTCAACACGAAGTGAAACATAAGGAGGTGAGAGGGAACGTTAGCGCATGAGTTGTCCCTTACCGTCGTTGCTTTCAACCAGATAAACTGGGCTTTCGGACGCAGTCGATCCAGCCATCAGCAGCAGACGCACGGGAGAATTCGAAACCTTTTCTGGATTTTTCCCGCCGAATCTCGCCAAAAATCGTTACCAGTAAGGAAATGACGTCATCTTTAGCTCATTTGACTCTACGTGCACCGTCTCCTGGACTCGGTGCTTCGGAGCTTGACTCCGAAGCCTCGGAGTTATGTGCACCGGAAGTGACTTTTGGCCGTCCAGTGGAAGGAGTCACTGACTTCTTTGCTCCGGGGCCGCTACTGAACGCGCCCAATGAGACCGTCCTCGGGGAAGCCCAGAAGTTGATGAACGACAGAGAAGCTCCATCTCGACAGCGGCATTCCGGAAGTGAGAGAATTCCGCGTGGCAAAGCCTTCGAGCTTGTCGTCTGCTAAAACCCAACGCAACGAAACCGCCACCGACTCCGCGGTAACTCTAGGTAACTCTCGATCGCCTCATTCTGCTGCACTACATCTTTCGCCCAGCGGAGTCACTCTCGACCAGAAAATGTTTATTTATAAGAACTGCGAGGGCTGCCAGTTTTATTGTTTTTGCGTAAGCTATTTGACGGGCTTATCGAAAAGCAGCCAAAAGTTTCAGTGCCGACAACAGCTTAGAAACAGGGAAATGGCACTTTTTCTCGTTTTTCCCATAGAGTCCCATGCATTTGGTGGTGTCAATCAATGGCCGCCGGTGGTGATACTCGACCCCAGCTGCTGAGGCTTGGCTGAGGCCGCGGACCGCGATCCAGCCAACTACAATAGAGATCAGTGGGTTCCGTTCTCCCGCCCCATCATCTTTCGGTTTCGTTTTTCGAGCACGTCGCGAGCGTTGTTTAATAAATGTTCTTGAGGTGATTGAGCTTCAGCAGCAGCGAAGCTCAATTTCCCAGTCCAAACGTGCAGAACATTTCGGTTGCATTGACGTTTTTACTACTAATTTTATCAAACGAGCAAACGAAGCTGTTAGGAACAGCAAGCTTCCGGAGCAGTGACAGCAGTGCTACGTACACTAAGCTAAGATGCCCACCACTGGATTGATGAACGATGTTTTGACGTTGAGGACGTTATGTAAACCGCAAAAACTGCATCCAAGACAGGCAGGTTTTGCTGTTGGGTGCCTAGGTGCCTTCTGTGCTGAGTTCGGTTCTATTTTCCGAGGCCGAGGGCCAACCGGCAATCAACGCGGTTCTGTATTTCTGCGTGTCATCAACATAGCAGCAACATCGAGATGGTGGTGCTGTGCGTTGTGAACAGAAGACTGTAATTATCGCCGATGTGACCGTGTGTTCGCGTATCAGTTGTGTAACAACAAAATGAGACGACGTAAACTGTCGGGCATTAATGCCGCTTATCGGGGCGTGATGGGGGGGGGGGGGGGGGGGCTCTCAGGTTAGCATTCTGCTTTACATTAAAAAGTTTCCGACCGCTTGAGGGATTACGGTGCAATCGATTGACCTGCGGGTAGTTAAGAGCGAACGCTGGTCTGAACCGTAGCTCCTATCGTAGAGCGGCCAATGTAACTGTGCTCTGCGATGTCCTGTTTCCACCCCGAGAGCAATTGCGCTCTGGCAAAATGGACTGAACAGATAAGAATATGACGCAAAGAACATATAGTTACAGTTTTGGAATTCTATCATTAAAAAAAAGGAAAATAAAATCGACAACAAGAAAGCTATTTTTTATTTTGCTGTTTCAATATACTACGGTTCCTGGTGAAAATACCCTCCAAGTGGCGCACCGGGGTGCGCGCTAAACGTGTTCGTGCTCACCACGGCGCAGCTCCATACACTTAACCCTGCCGCAAGTCGCGGCTTTGACATTTGGTGGGATTGCCACCCCATTTTTTAATTTCAAATTGGCTTTATATTGGTTTTACCTTCCAAGGCGGTACCGATAGAGGTATATTATTTTTAAGTCATTTATCTTGCTCACCTTAATTTATGCATTCAAGTTGATCGAAAGTCGATTTCTCTGCCCGTGAAGCATCGCTTCCACCTGAGTGAATCTCTACAGAGATTAATTCGAGACGACAATTAGAGCAGCACGCGAACAGCTCAAATAAAAAAACAAGTACTGCAATAGAAAAACTGGCTACGACGGGCCGTGCGGGGAAGCAAACACATGGCTTGGAACCGCAGTGGAGCGGCTTGATTTATTGGCTTTCAAATAATCACGGAATGAGCGTTTACTTTTTACTAAGAGATTCATACCCTGGCCGTGCAAAATACTCTCTAAAGTATGACATTATTGAAAAACATTAACATGCTGGGAATAATATTAATTGCTTAGGTTGTCACAGAAAAAATCCGTACTTTCAAAACGACCAGTATAAAAGGCGGAAACGCAGAGCTCAGAAATAGTGATCGGGCTAGGGCGTGGTTCTATTGATGTTTGTATGTGCCGTGTGTGTGTGTGCGTTCAATTTATATGTTCAGCTGATGCTAGTTGTATGCATAATATTTCTACAAGCGTATATAACAAAGGTGTCCGAAAGGCCCGAAGAGCAACAGTGGCGTGAACACATTTTTGTAGCACATGAATTGCGCGGTACCTAGCGCCACCTAGCCTAGGTACTTGCAATTACTCTGCTCTACCCTGCCGTCTTGTGGCAAGTGAATTTACCTTCTTTCATGCTTCGCCATAATTTCTTGTTACCATGCAACAATGAGCCAAGCAGGCTGCTTCGAATTTGTTCATTTTGCGAGCGGCTTTTGGTTTCGCGAATGGCTTACCACTCCTCCGTGATGTGCGGTTGACGAAGGAATCGTGGCTCGAGGAATAACAATGGTAAGATGTAAAGTGCGCGAAGTAACTGGGTACCTATTGTCTCCATTTAACATCGCAGTGCTGACGATGAAAAGACTGAGTGACTGCTTTCGAAACGCAAGTTTCTTTACCTGCCGGGGGAGCCCGTCTTCGGAAATAAATACAGTTCGCGGAAAGCTCGTGTTACGCTTTTATTTGTTGCTACTCTCACCCCGTACACTAAATATTGCGTCCTGGTTAAGTCTTAATGAGCTCGATTTGCTCGATTTGGGGCCGCCATATTGAGATGTAGGCAACAGAGTAACTTTGCTCACCTGCTTACAAGAGGAAAGTTTCTCAAATTCTAAAGGAACATAGCTTACAAGAGCGTTCCTCCTTTTAGGGCGGACTACATATACTCCGCCCTAAAAGTCCGCCCTAGTCCGCCCTAAATTCTTAGACAAAAGGGTCACTAGAGTGACCCTTTTTTCTAAGAATGTTTGTTGAACACGTTAGAAATGTCGGCAGTGAAATCACCTTGAGGAAATTTGAAAAAGTTTGCTATTGCTTTTCTCAAACTTAAGAGCATCTAGTTTGGCACCAAATTCCTTTCGCCAGTTCCCTACAATATCAATCAACCTGAATAGCCAAATACCGAGTCTATAAAAAGAAGGAAGAAGAAAACGCGAGAACGATTGAGACACAACGCGCTCTCAAACCCACCGCTTATCTTCAAAACGATAAAGTAAATGACATAAAAGCGTCACCAAAAAACAGAAAGATAAAAAAAATGTGTTCAAAATTGAAGCGCGGGCACAGGCAAAAAGACCGCAACTTGGTCTTTTAACAACGCAGCAGTTCCCATTCTCCCGCTACAGTGCAGGGGCCGACCAGAAACTTAGTCACTCGCTTTCCCGACTTGAAAGTACACCGCCGCAAAAACACAGACGCAGAAAAGCGCTGGCAGTGTTCACTCGCAGGCGTGGGTACGATGACGACTTCAAAGCGATACTCTGTTATGTCGGTTGCGCGGGAATACGCCCCCATTGTTCCCGCGTGGACCCCAAAACCGACCGAGGGATAGGAACCGCCGGCAGATGTACTCCGTTTCACCTTACGATGTGCCGCAGTGAACCTTACGAGCATACCGGAACCAATCCAGTGCCTTATGAATGTCACGTGACTTTTGAGAGGGGAGCGGCGACGCGTGCAGCACGTAGTCATGCGAGTCATTGGCGGCTTTGGATTGGCTGGTGATGGCTCGTAGCGTCTGTTGCGTTCCATTATAATGTGATACAGAGTACAGAGGCGAAGGACCAGACTCGAGACACGATTGTTAGTACAAGCAAACAAACAAAAAAATCGAGTTCAATACAAAAAAAAATGGAAAGGAATGAAAGAATGCAGAAGAGCACTCCGAGCGAGAGAGAGAAAGGGAAAGGGGAACACGAATCCCGTGCGCCGGCATCCGTTCCCTAGATAAGAATTTGAAGCGGGGAGGGTGTACGGAGGAGCAAAATTAATTGCCAGGGCTCGCGTTGGATGGAGGTTGCTCGTGAGCGGAACAGCGACCACCGCCTGGGAGACGGGCAGACGCGTAACGGGGGGCGGGGAAGGAGCCTTCGCTCGTCATCAGGGGGATATCAAGCGGGACGGCGTTCGTCGAGGGATGACGACAATCCCCGCGTTGGAAACGGTCCTTCCATTTGCGCGCGCTTACATGCTTCGGGTTTGTTTCTTATACTTCGGTGTAGCCGCCTAATCAGTCTCGTTTTATAGGCACCTAAAGTGTGGCTTCGTTTGGCTCTATTTCATTTATTGATATTTTCTTTTTACTTGATGAATAACAAAAAGAGAGACTTGAACCACAAGCTGTCGCTTCAGATGGTTTTATTTTAATATTTCTCTTAGGAAATTATTTATCACGAGAAATATTATTACGTATTTGCCAGTACAAATTCATCGAGGTTCATTCATGCACTATATACTCTGGCCACCCTTAAGCTGAGACTACGGCCAAAGCTGAAAGCTTCAGCTGGCCCGCGCTTGCAGCTTTGGCCGCAAGCGCGGGCTAGCTCATGCTATCAATGTAATCGCGCTATCAATGTAATGTCAGAAAGGCGTTGGCGCGGAATTTTGAAAAGGGTCTACTGTGCAGCCGAGGAATAATCACGCCTGTCTGGGTTATCTTTCACATGTCAGAAGCGTCTTGATAGGTGGCCAGTAGAGTTGACGTAAGTAAGAATGTTTCGAGACTCGACCGAGAAGAACAATGGGCGATACACAAAATAGCAGCGCCCCTAGCGGTTCAGGCGCACTCTGGGAGCGGGAGGCTGTCAACGGGTATAGGCACACTCAATTGGGTTCCCTTTAGTAGAGGGTACAAATTCGCAAATTTGAACCTTTTGATATGAGTTACAATGTAACCCGTAAGTATATATGTGCCCGCTACTTTGGGGTCACATGGACGCCTTTACATAAAGGTTACTGTAGTACCTGCCTTGCGACCTATGCAAAAATAACCACTTTCACTGCGTGTTAATCTGGCTTGCTGAAGGTTACATGAGGCTATTGTCTTCACAATCATGTCGCTGATTCACTACATGCGCATAGCATTCAGGCAGTTTTAAATATTGTTTAGGGGCAATATCTGTTCACGAGACTCGTTGCTTGTCTGATGTGGACATCCTGCAAAAAAGGTTGCGCTTGTGCAGCTTTCAGACAAAAATGCGTTAAAAAAATTACCTTCTTTATTGTCAAAACCTTGAAGGTTTTTAATTGTACACTCAAAACAAAACAAAACAAAAGATTATGTGAGCCCCGCAAAAAAACTAACTACATCTTTTTACAAAAGTAAAAATATGTGGTTTACAGCACACACATTCAACGTGTACGTTTAGAATTTGACTACTGGTGTGATTACTGGCAAAGTTGTCACAACTGCGCGAATAAAAAAATGCTTAAGGTTTGGTTAAGGGTTTACCCAAAAATGTCATGTCCACAACAATGTTTGAATAAGAGCCAGTTGCGCTCAACAATAAAATAACAAAATTGTGCCGTGAATATGATCAGCCAAAGGGAATTAACTGTTTCTGTTAAGTTAATGGCCAGACGACACAGATGCGTCTTTATGGCTTCAACATTGTCAGAAGCGTTCTAAATTTTCTATTCTTCAATCCTCTCGGGAAACTGTATTTAAAGGTCCTCTCAAAAGAATAAAAATGATTTTTTTAAAGTCTGTTTGGTACACGCGTAATAAAAAATTAATTTTACGAGAAAAAAAATTTTTAGCCCAATATTGACGGCACGAGACGCGATTTAGTCGGTAGTCACCTCCTTTCCACTTGTTTTCTTGCTCGGCATTTCGGGTGCGCGGAACAGAGGTGGATCGGCTTCGCCTTCAAAGTGATGTGGAAAGAGCGAATGACCATTCCGTGACGTGATGAATTTTGCGCGCAGAATTTTAAATAAACCTCTCGCCGGCAATATTGCTCTAAAATTATTTTTTTGCGCAAAATTTATTTTCTTACGTTTGTGCCCCAACGAGACTGTTAAAAAAAACAGTTTTTCTTCTTTTCAGGGGTTTTTGAAATTATGCAACCTTCTGAAGAAGAATCAAATGCGGGGCAAGTACGAGTGGGTTGTGGAGGTTCTTGATGTAATAGATAGCAAGGCACGTCAGAAGGGCTTTCTCCAGTGTGCATGGATCACTCAGTGGCACAAGTTTTTCCGGATTTCCACCGCAAATCACAATCACCTCAGCTGTCTTTGTATATGTGAGGGACACAAGGGCAGTTTGACTGACACTTCTACCTGCAGTATAAAAAAAACAAAAGAGATAAATTCACCAGGCATGCGGGGACTTTCAATAGACCGATCTCACTACGCGTTAGGCGCATGCGTAAAGCCGCCATAACTTTAGTTCACGGGAGGCACATGGCAGTTCACGAAAGAGCTCGTGCCGTGTCGTGCTCTACACGTACAAAGCTCCTGCGAGGCTGTGGCACGTGCAGGACTAAAGTTCCCTCGATGCATTGCGGCAGCGGTGGAGTAGTCAAACTGGCTGGTGAGATCGGTCTGTTGCGCGAGTATGCTTAACACTCACAAATTTTGCCGGACAGAATAGACCGATCTCACCAGCCAGTTTGACTACGCCACCGCTGCCGCAATGCATCGAGGAAGCTTTAGTCTTTCTGCACGTGCGACAACCTCGCTGGAGCTCTGCGCGTGTGGAGGCATGAGGCGGCACGAGCAGTCTTGTGCACTGCTGCCTGCCTCCTGCGAACTAAAGTTAATGGCGGCGTCACGCATGCGCCTAACGCTTGGTGAAGGTCGGTCTATTTGTAGTTCGATGGCTCTAAAATTACTACAATGCAAGACTGCCTCCTGCGCATTACATAACATTTAATTTCTTTTTTACCTCCAAACCGAAATGCACCCTATACTTTTGTGCCCAAAGTTTTCGCCATGCAGGCGGACACGTCATCTACGTTTGATAATCAATATCCCCCTCACAGAAAAAAAGGACTGGAAGCAGGGTCCTACACACGCGAAAGAAATCCATGGGACGCGACCGACCGCAAACAGGGTTGTTGTTAACCTGCTTTTTCTTTTTCCTCGAATCGAGCAGACATATGAAGCCGTATCTATACTGGCTGTCTCTTCAGGCTGGGGTTCACGTCAGGCACCGTCCAAATAACTTCCTTCAATCAGCTCTTAAAATGATATCGAGCATTCACTACTATGTGCATATACGGTACATAGTAACATGGGTTAACTATCTGCCGACTGTGCATCTGCTGGCAATATTCACACTGCAGTTGCGGGGTGCTGGTACCGAGTGACACAGCTTCCATGAGGCCGCCTATGCACTCACAGTCTTCCTCTTGGCAGCGTCGTCTCGCAATTCGAAACATGTTGATCTGTCAGAGTCGCCATGGCCACCTAAACAAACAGAAATGATGAAGACCTAATACCAGGGACTCAAACCGAAAGATATAACGTTTCGGTTACGGTTACGGTTACCGCTCCCTGTTAATATCGGTTTCGTTTCGGTTTTTTAAGGTTTTACAATTAACGGTTCCGGTTACCTGTTACACGTTGCTGAAGACTTTTTTTTTGTTCCGGTTTCTCCAAAAAATTGTTTTATTGAAATGCTAGACAGCCGTCTTATAATGAAGGGTTTAAAGTAGTCCGAGATATTCAACTACGGGTTATTCACAATAACAAGAACTCAACAAAAAAAATACCGAGGACATTTAAGCACTTCTTATGAGTTGTGAATGCGAAAGCATGAATGTCGTTATTTCCTCTTCCTTATTTCGTCTGCAGCGCACTGGCGTGGACGGCCACGTTTCGCTACTGCCGAGGTAGCGGCCGACGGCCCAGCGCGCGCTCTCTTGGAGTGGCCGCGCCGCGCTGAGCTCAGGCGCGCAGCTTCTTTGGAGTTTGCCCATTCGGGCTCTGCGGCCAACCGCTTCCTCTTACCGGCGGCCGGGCCGCTGCGTGCATTGCGCCGCCTCGGAAATGGCTTCTCTGGTGGCGCTCCTTGGAACTACGCCGAGCGAAAGCCAATGGGAGCCTCGTTCCTTGAAACTATGACGCGCCCCAGCCAATGGGGGCTATCCATCCTATCGCTGCTACAGACGACAGGCTTAGCTCCATTGGGTTAGGGTAGCTTAGGTGCCGTTTGGCGCGGCTTCAAAAGCTGATGACGGCGGTTCGCACCATGGGACAATTAATGGTTTCGCATTAAAACGTTTTAGTACGTCTAATTGGTCAAAGGTTGCACACGTTTCTAGCTCCAACACTTGTTCACCGCATCTATTTGCAATATATAGTTTTATACCCAAGCATACATGTTATCACCGCTTCTCGGGGTTCACCGTATTCCATACAATAAAAATAAACATCGGTACTTGGTTGTTCCGCAGCGTTTGTAAACAACCCTCAGAACGTTCCCAGGTAGTGGAAGAACCATTCGCACATTCTCTTTGCTGTACATGGTATTCGGGCCACTTCCGGCCGCCATGACAGGGAGCCGAGAACACTTCCGGTTCGGGTTTTGTTTGCATACTTTTAAAGCGCAACATTGCCGCTATGGCCCGTGTGTTCCGCAATTAAATCTGTCTTTTGTAATGTTTTACGAATCCACTGGCTTCTCGTAATGCTGCAATGTTTTGCAAATGACTGTGCGATTTCGCTGTAGCAGATCTCCGCGAAGTAAAAGATGGAACGAGCAGCGACTTCGCGGCAGTCGAACGCGGACTGCCTCTGTTACGCGCGCGTCGATTTCACGCTCAGCATTAGGATCGCTTAATTTTGAAATCAAATATGCAAACAACCGACTCTTTCGTAAGGCGAAGAAACTTGATCGAACAAATCAAATCTGAGTTTTTTACGCGACTAAAAGATGGATTGAAATATTACTTAATATTCGCCCATATATAGCTTTCTATTTTAGCCTGAACCTAGGTTTTCATAACGCAGACGACTGATACCGACCAACTCAGTACTGCATAAAATATTTAATAATTAAATAATCTCTATTAACGTTAATTTTTGGGTGCTTGGGAACTTGTAAGCAGGCGGTTCATGGGACAGTCCTTAACAAACTCCAGCAAAAACTAACAGATGAACTAAAAAAGAATAGGAAACCAACGTAAATTTTGCGAATTTATATCAGCGGAGGACTCCAGATTTTTCACATGGAACCGAACCTAGGGTTCGGTTCCACGTAACATTTTAGGAACGTCAATTTCAAAATTCGAGAGCCAGATTTTTCTTTTCAGCATACAACAAAGCGTCTGTTCGTGACGCGATTAAAGCAAGACGTGAAACACAGCATGAAACAACTCGATTTCATTATTTGCCCACGCCGTCAAACACAACAGCGCTTTTGTATGTCTGTTCAAAAAGAGCAGTTTGAACAAATGTGGCATGTCCCCAGGAGTGTCGCGTGTTCGTAATAAGTCAGACGTGAAACTAGTTTTCTTACCTTATCGCCTGAGTTCTCTAATCTAAAATATCATTTTGCCGTTCGCGTCTGCAAGTGTGTTCACGCGAATATCATTCACGAAATCGCCGCGGTATGCCGACATTGTCACAATCACAATATCTCCACTCGTCGTCAAAACCACGCGTTTTCTTTTTTTTTTTTTTTGCGGTGAACAAGGGGTTTTGTTGTGCACAGTGTGACAATTTTGTCCCAATCACGATATCTCTGTTTGTCGTCGAAAACGCACCGCTCCAATTTTCAGGGGCACGATCGAGTACGAGTGGCACAATTCTTGACACCCTCCTTCAACTACGCCCGACAGGCGTGGCGTAGTTTCGCATTCGCCGGCTCGAACACACATTGCGAAGACGGGCATTTGACGAAGCAATGGAATTTCTTGCACACGCTCTCCAGCGCACAAAACACACGAAACAATTACATGTCTCGGCTGATTTTTGGGTGTCTTACTTCGTAGAATGTCACACGTATACACAAGTTTCCACTGGGATGTCAAGTAGGGCCAAGTAACTTTGGCCATGGAGGCCAAATGAAACGAGAGGCTGTGCTTGTTCTCGGCGTTGTATATGCTCCAGAAATTCACATCGATCATCTCGGAAGCATGCGGTTTAGAGAAGCTCATTTAAGCGAACGCCATTGTGCTGACCCAGTTTGTCGAATTCCTGTATAAAGGAACAGTTTAGAGAAAATGGCAATAAGCCTCCTTTTAGCGAATTCGGCCGCCGCGAAGCAGCGTATACGGACGGGTTAATGTAAGTTAACAGTTTTGTAATGAGCCGCCGCAGACTGCCGCCGCGAAGCGGCGGGAACGCAGTGGCGGGCCTGGGTTAACGCGCGCACCAGTGATACACGCGCGAAGTAGGAAAGCCTTCCTTAAAGAGCGTCCCCTTTTCGATAAACGGCGTTTCTCCAAACTGAGGCTCTGCTTTCTCTAAACCTTGCCACGATAAAATGTGCCCGTTCTCTGAAACGTGCTTCGATGAGATGCCGTTCGATCAACCGTACTAAACCTGATGAATCTTAGGTCTGATTTTCGACATACCTTTTTCGATGTTCCGCCGAGACGCACGTGCTCAAGGCTGTTTTAGATGCTGCGATTCTCGTCCGAAAGCAGTGCGATTTTCAGTAAATGTGCGATTCAAATCGCAGTCGCACTGTCGCTGCAGCTCTGCGACTGCTTTCTACCAAGATGGTACTTTATCGCAAAGTCAGTGCGATTGCCTTCTCGTCAACCGAAAAGCTTCCAGCCGTTCATTAGCCATTCGCGATAGTTGCGTATTCGAAAATAAATTTTTAACACCTGAAATCTTTTGGTTTAATGCTTAATTACTGTCATATCCCGTTAATATTGACCCGGTTAATATGGATACCCCACCATATGGACACCATTTTCGGGGACAAACTGGGGGAATATATGCATTTTTGACTCCTTATTATGGACAATACATATTATGGGCGATTCTTGAGGTGAACGGAGGCGTCCATATTAAGATGACATCACTCTATTAGACATTTCTAGTGACATATTGTATTCTTAAAACATTTGTGTTTATTAAGACGTTTTTGTTGCATTTTAGGCAAAGTCAAACGCGTCGCGTCCGTGTCCGCTGCAACTAACCTTGTGTAGAAGAGCCGGCCGCGACGAGAGAAATTGCGCGGTAGTTGGAGCATGTAAAACGAAACATTGCGATCGCACTTGCTGCGTCGGCAGTCACACCGACTTTTTTCGCACAGGCTTCATGCTGCGATTCTCGTCCGAAATCGGTGCAATTTCCTGTAAATGTGCGATTAAAATCGCATTCTGCGATGTCGCAGCCGCTCTGCGACTGGTTTCCACCAAGTTGGTATTTTGTCGCAAAGTCGGTGCGATCACTTCATCGTCAACCTGCCGTTCATTAGCCAGCTTTCGTTCGCAGTAGCTGCGTATTCGAGAATAAATTTAGACACCCCTAAAGCTTTTAGTTTAATGCTTAATTATAAGAAATTTCAAGTCACATATTGTGTTCGTAAAACATATTTGTTAATTAAGACGTTCTGGTTGTATTTTAGGCAATGTCAAACGCGTCGCGTCCGATTCCGCTGCAACTAACCTTGGGTAGTAAAGCCGGCGGCTCCACAGAAATCGCGCGGTTGTTGGAGCGTGTGAAACTATGGGTGTCGCGAACTTTTGTCGAACCGGATTTTTATGTCGAACCTTCGGGGTTCGACTGGGTCAAACCGGTTCGATGAACCTTCGAGCTTTTAACAAAATTCGACCGGTTCGACTTTGTGGACAGTATGACCAGACCTTTTTACAAACATGTCTAGGCTTGGAGAATTTTTTTTTATGCAAGGGGTTACTTTAATTTTATGAACAGTTCCAATTAATTAAAAGAAATTGATTATAATCACTGACAAAGTTAATAACTGAATTTTTTGTACTTTATTAACTGAAATAACCAATCAGTGCTGCCCTTAATTCATCCCTTAGCCATCACCGTCCAATCTGAAGCCAACTGGCCAGCCTGTCGGGCGTGCATATAGCAGTCGCACCTCAGTCGAACCTTTGTCGAACTTTTCACGAGTAATTCGAAATAGTCGAACCTGATCGAACTCGAACCTCGACTGGTTCACGACATTCCTACGTGAAACCAAATATTGCGATCGCACTCACTGCGACGGCTGCATGTCGCACCGATTTTTTTCGCACAGCCGCTGCATGTGAAACAGGATTCATTCTTGCTCATTGAAACATACGCAACAAGCTGGTCAACCGGAAGTTATCTCGGCAACAGGAAATTCCGCCGTTACTTGTTTATGTTTATATTTCAATGCCATGCATAGTTTGTTGCGATTGTAGGAGTTTAGCGGATTTAGATGTAGAAACCTTTCATTATAAGCTCGACCACTGATTCCAACTAAGTATCCTTAATCTTAAATTTAGATTGAAGAGAAATGTATTGCCCAGTGATCTCCCCTATGGGGGGCTGGATGGCGCATAGGTGCTCTCAAAGCCTGGCGGTAGTGAATCCACCGGAAGTTTGATCCTTGTCCTGGAAGTCGGGCGTGTGCTGGGCTTTCTACAACGTTACTAGATTACGCCAGTTCTGGAACTCGCGCGAAAGGGGTACCCCCCCCCTCACCTCTCTTCGGTCACTTCAGTCCGCCTCCCGTCGTTTGAAGCGCTATCTAGATTTTAGTTTCATAACTGTGTGTTCCATAGAGCCAGAGCCGTATATTGGGAGAGTTTGGCCAGTGGGAGTGGCGACGAAGGCGCCGGAGAGGAGAAAAGTAAATGAAAGGGAGGAGAGCGCCGAAGGAGCGAGAGAGAAAGAAGGGAGCAGAAGGAGACGACCGCCATTTTTTCGCAACGCTGTCGGAGACTGGTCGGAGAAGGGCACTGCTGAGGCTACGCGTCGTCTGCTACGGCCCGACTTCTTTTTCGCCTGAATAAATGTGTGTGGCCATACGTTGAGAAAACTTTATTTACTAGCTTTTCAACCCACCGAGGAATAACAGTATATCATTTTCTTGCCAGAGCCATGCGATATAAAAGGCATTTAGAATTGAGGATACATATAGTTCAACGATTCAAAGACTCACATATTTTTGCTCCAGCTCCGAAGACAAAGAAGTTTGTCCACATTCTCCGACAGGAAGACAAGAAGTCAGGGCTTGGGCGATGCTTTCTTCTTTTTTCAGAGAAAGGGGCCTCGATGAGAAGGCGTTGATTGTTGTCTGCGTTTTGGCGGATGGTCCTTGCTGCAGCGGCGTACATGGGTGCTTCGCTCGTAGGTGATACTGAAGCGAACTTACGCTTCCACTGTACGAAAACGGCTTTTTGCAGATGATGCAGTGGACTTCCTTCGAGTTAAAAACTTCACCGCTGGAGTTTACTTTAAGCCCAAACTTTCCAGCGAGATTGCCTTTCATACTCGTGAACTCGTCCATTTTTACGGGCCGAATACTGGAACAAGTAACCATGGCGTTGTTAGCTTCCCAGCTTGTTTTTCTGCTTGTTTGTCTTGCCTGGGCAGGATGTGTAATAGATCCTCAACACGTGAAGTTTCGCGGTCGCGCGGGGATCAATTGCGGGCCCGGCTTGTTCGTCTGGCCTCGGCAGAACTGTAATGTATATCCTCGAACACGTGACGCTTCGCGAGCGCGAGAATTGAACCTTGCTCATAGCACCTGGCTGGGAACGGAAAACCGCTCGGGACAGAACGGAAATAATCGAGATTTAGATGCTGATCCAATGCATTCTGCCGAGAGAATGAACGAAGATGGCGGCCCTCCCCACTCAGGTGGGAGCAGCCGGGAGTTCACGCGCATGCGCTCATGCCTCTCGCTCTGCGCCGCGTGCTGATTGGCTCGCTCGGGAGGAGAGCGTTACGGCGGCGAGATCATAGACTGACCAAACTCTCCCCATATACGGCTCTGCAAAGAGCAGAGCTGGAGCGCCATCTAGACGCTGTGCTTCGAAACGTACGTCCTCCATAGAATACACTGCAGTTACCATAGCAGCCGTAAGGCGCGTCGAACGACGGAAGGCGAATCGTGGAGAGTGAAGGGGGGTACTGCTCGTGCAAGCAGCGTCTATGAGCAGTTACGTAACTGAGCTAATCTAGTAGCGTTGGCTTCCTATTGCATTCAGTCGATATTTTGGCATATGTTTTGTTGTGTACTGTCTTTGATTGGGTTTTAATACTCTCGTTCTGAATTAAATCTTGAAAATAAGGGAGTTGAACATGGGACATACGCACACTTGATCAACTAGAATCTCAAAATTTCCACATCAAATGGCTTCCCAGGACACTTCTCGGGTCCGCATGCGCTGTTACTCCACAACATGCAGGCTCTATTGGGATCGCAAGAAAAAATCCAGCGCCCTGAACGCTGTTCGATCCAGCACTTGAAAGAGTTGAAACCCTGTCACGGGCTTACTTCCGGACAAGCCCCGTACTTCCGGTGGCTTCATACCTCTCTGCTCTATGCGCCATCCAGCCCCCTATAGTGGCGATCAGTGGTATTACTAGATGCACCACTTGCTGACGCTAACTCTGTCAAAGGGCCACGAGCACTGATCTCGATGACAATTGCTGGATCGTGCTTCATCGGTCTGCGAGTGCCTCTACCGGACGGCCATGATGCATGTCGAAAAATTAAATTTTGGAGCGTTGCGTAGGCTGGATGCAGCAAGATGAAGACACGGTTCTAACTCGTTCGTAATCATTCGTAGAAGAAGGTTTTTGAAATCTTATGTTAACAGGGAGACTTGCCTTTGAGACCACATTCAAATGTCTACGAAAGCGAAGCGTCGCAGGAAAAAGGCACAACTTGTCGAAATCAAGCTTCGCCGGTCTTGTAGCGTGATCAAAGCTTCCTCGGCACGCCGAACTGCTGCCTCGCTGTGCCTTCGCGCGCTTGGATACCAATCAAGAATTGACGCCGCAGCAAAGCTCTGAAGGGGTGTCGGGCGCAGATGTCCTTGCATCAGATATCGGCCACGAATTAAGTTCTGTATAATCCAGGTGTTCCGGCGAGTTGCTATCAATAAAGGGGAAATACATCTGTGGTTGCTATTATGCACAAATAACCATGGCTATGTTCCGAATCTACTCGAATGAATCACATGGCAGCACAAATAGACAAACGCTGTGCAGCAAGCTACGTTTTTGAGTACAAACTTATGATACGCGATATCAAAAATTTCTTGAAACGCGGCCTATACGGTCGAGTGCATTCTGCAGCTATCCCCGCCGCCGTACCTCTATTCCCCTCTTCCGCTGCCACTGGACAAAGCTCGTTTCTCGACCGCAAGTGCCGCAAGTAACACATATATTCGTCATAGTAAATTAAAACGCTGCGCCCGAGGCACATACATCTTCACGCACATTGCACTCGCGAAACACAAAAACAAGGCGACGATTCTTGGTCGGCATCCGAGCGTGCAAAGGCACGAAAACGCAGCACTTTGGTGTGCTAAGGAAGCTTTGATTACGCTGCGGGACCGGCGAAATTTGCTTTCGACGTTTTGGGTTTTTTCCTGCGGCGCTGCGCTTTCGTAAAACTTTTCCGTGTGCTCATAGAAAAGTCTCACCGTTTACGCGAGGTCTTAAAGTCTTTATTTGGCGAATGACGACGAACGAGTAGAAACCGTGTCTTCAGCTCTCTGCCGCCAACCTCCGCAACGCTCCAAAGAGGAGATTTTGCGACATGCCCGTCCGGTGGTCGCACTTCCGGCTGCAGCGACCAAGAGGGATGCTCGATCCGGCAAATGTCGTAGAGATGAGTCGCCACGACTTTTCAAGATCCCTCCTCGAGGTCATTCTTGAGAAGAACTAACCTTTTCTTGTTTGTTAATATCGCTTGATATCGGTCACCGGTAGATAATTTACGGTTACGGTTACGGTTTTCATAAATTTCAAATAACGGTTTCGTTCCGGTTACGGTTACTGAAAACATTTCGCTCCTAAGGTGTATCCACACGACGGACCGGGCCGCGGACCGATTGATCACGTGATGCGCGGCCCGCGGGCCGTCCGGCTGCAATGAGCATCCACACGGCGGACCAAAAGAGCAGACGACAGAGCGAACGGGCCGGTCTAACCCTCGACCTCACAGCTCCGCCAAACGCATGCAGCGAGCTGCTTTGAGGCTATTTGTAAGGAGCCAAGATGGAGGTTGAACAGGGACTCTAGTTGAACGAAAGAGACCTTTGGCCGCGGTGGCCCTGGCGTTCGCTATTGAGGACGAGGAGGACTTAAGTGAACCGAAAACGGCATGCTGGATGAAGCGCGATGAAGTAAAAAGTTGCATCGTCGCACCATGCCGCCATCGTCGCACAACAAAAGGTTCGTCTTCTTCGTCTTCAACAGCTGGCGCCAAAAAAAAAACGACAAAAGTCAGCTTGTTGCCAGAGTTAGAGGTTCAATTATACTAAAAACGCCGCGGTCCGCCGCCAAAATCCGGGCGAGAAAAGTCGGTTGGCATTTCTCAGAAGCGCGGGCCGCGGACCGCCGGCGGACCTCGAAAACCGGTGACGTAAGATCACGTGATGCGCGGCCCGCGGACCAAACCAGCAATTTGGTCCGTCGTGTGGATACACCTTAAACGGTGTTCGGTTTCGGTTACTGTTACTGTTTGAGTCCCTGCCTAATACCACGATATCTATCCAATATAAATTCGTTTATACAAGCCAAAAGTCAAGCGTGCCTTATCAAGGTTCTTGCAGTATCCCAGAAGTTTCAGAAATCGACCGCAATAAAATAAAGAAAACGTCGATAAATGACAGCCGCTTGACCGCCACCGCCGCGCACCGCTATGACTTTCAGCGTAACGAAGCAAGTGCGCCCCGCCCCGGTGATCAAGGCGCCAAGAAGTCTGGTCACGTGAGATTGCGTGGCAAAAATCTCGGAATCCGTTAAGCCCGGTTCACACAGTTGCGTTTGACTGCGTTTGACTGCGTTGCGGCAGCGAGACACCAGGACATCCCTGCTTCTTATATCGCGTGCCAAGAAGATTCCTTGAATTGGATTCCACGCTTCATACGAAGCACAGATGTGCCGGTGACTCGCTTTCGGTTCTCACCGCAACGCAGTCAAACGCACTCAAACGCAAGTGTCTGAACCGGCCTTTACACTAATAATCTGAACGAACTCACTCTCCTTCTTATGCCCTTGCATTTGGGTCTCTTTCACCTTGTCTTTCTCCCTCTCCTCCCTCCTTCGTGGGGGCTGTTTTTATTAACAACCTCGTAAAGGTTCATTCACACTGCCCCATTTTTGACGTTAAGTTACGTTACGTATAAGTCACCGAAACATTCGTGTCTCGAATGTCGCGTGTCATGCTTTCTCCTTCGAACTGTTAGCCTCGCTTAATATGAAGCACAGAGGTACCGCTGACCTCAACGCAATATTTTGTAACGTAACTTAACGTAAGAAAATGGGGCATTGTCAACCAGTCTTATTGGCGACGTGCGCGACCGAAAGCTTCGCTGTAGTCGGCCTTCCACGATTGGCCGAACGCTGACTATGACGTCGGAAAGGGGATTTATCATCGACGGAAATAAGAATGAAAGAACTTTAATTTTGACGGTGTTGGCAGTGCTCCTTTGAGAGCGCAATGATTTCAAGCTTCCACCATGCTATTTACAAACACCATCGAACTTGTTGTTCGCAAGGTAATGGCGTCACAACGGGGAACCATAGGAGGGCGCCACCAAAACATCTTGCCGCTAATAGGTTATGAGTTGCTACTATACTCCGTTTCACCTTATGTTGTACCGCACACAAGGCTAGAAGCGCGAGCTCATAGCGTTGGGAGCAACTCTTAACGCACGAGAGGTTGTGCCGCCGAGATGTGCCCTTGAGCAAGGAGCTCGCGCTTGTAGCCTTTCCTGCGGTACATCATTAGGTGAAACAGAGTATAATGGTTACATATTAGAGGTTAGGATGTTCGAGCCACAGAGGTCTTTCCACTAAATTTGAGCGCGAACAACAAGATTGGCTATTTTAACCTCTAAAACAACGTTACAACAAAGAAACCTCTATAAGAAAATCCCGTCACCACTAAATCAGAGCCGTATATGTAGAGAGTTTGGCCATTCGTTGGGAAGTATAGGAGACAAATGAGGAGGCGCCATTGGCCGAAAGCGGGCTGGGCGTGTTCCAGGGCGTCTTCAGAAATTCGAATGTGACCAACCAGAAGCCGGGAATAATACCCTGGCGGTGGTCGCGAGAAACAAACCTGATAACTGCATTAGAGTAACTCTCGATGACTGAAAATATGGTACACGTGATGTTTCAATCGCGTTCATCAAAAATGATGGTGGAAGAGTGCGACTAGCGGAACGATCGACATAACCCGAACGCCAAGCGCCGAGGGCCGGGAATCTGCTGTCCGAGTGGTCACACTCTGTCCGAGCAAAACAGAGTTGAGCGGCGCATTCGTTTCTTACAGTTTTCTGCGTGATCATGATGAAAACAACACGTGCACCCTATTTTCAACCACAAAGAGTTACTACACTTCACTCTTACGCGCTTATTAAAACCACATACGAACATAGACCTTTGATCAGAACTGTCTCTCGCTACCACCGCTAGGGGATTCTTTTCGGCTTCTGGTTGGTCAAGAGAGCAAGCCAAGCCCTCTTTCCGAGTCTGCCGCATGCCCCGGCTCTGCCCGCGCCTCCCATTGACCAAACTCTCTACATATACGGCTCTGCACTAAATTAGAGGATACATCCGTTTAAAGGTAACTATAGACGGTTAAACCGTTAAGACTTTTTCGGTTTCGCCGAGCTGTGCATCTGTCGTCTGATATCGTCTTCGCACCGCCATTGCTCACATCGTCGATTGCTACACACTTAAGCGCGATGTAGTAAGTACCCTTTTCTTCTCGTCGCTACATATCAGACACATTTGATTAGGTGAGGCTTGGAAAGAGATGAACAATTAAAATTGCCTCAATCGCGACCGCCTCAATGGGCACAATCCATTTAAAGCCAATTAGATATAAATTAATTGGATCCTTGGATCGAGTAGCAATTTCACCAAAAAGCCAATTGGGAACTGCACTTAGAAAAACTGGGCCCCACCAAAAGACAGCCCAGAAAACACCGACAGGGAGAAAGGACCTCGCAGAGCCCGACACCAGCCCAACCCCACAAAGGGGCACTCAGGGGCAACACCAGTGGGTCGACGACGGTCGAGGGCATCCCTGCGCCGCCAACCGCCGCTCTAGTGATATTTGCTTCGCACCCCCCCCCCCTCCCCAAGGAAAGACCCCTGTCCGGGGGTTCACCCCTCAGTAGAGGGATAGTGGCCAGAGCCTCCGTTGCAGCATACAAGCTGGCAGGGCGAACCACGTGCAAGTGCAGGTTGACTTCCCTCGCGGCATCCCACCGCGGGGGCTCTCGCCCCAAAATGAGACACAGCGAGAAACGAAACAATTACGATTTTGCTGGCACGGAGAGCGAGCGAAGTCAAGTGAACGTAGATCAACGTACGTCGAACGCCGAGCCAGCTCACTCCGTGCATTTGTTTGCAACTTCGAGAACTGCCACTGAAACTAGCACTCCAGTTTTATAAAACCCTTGTTCCCGTGACTAATCTTTTCACAGCAGCGTAGCAAGAGCTGCATGTTTGTGCTTGAACGCATTCTCGTACAGCAAGGTTCGGCCTGTACCGCGTTAGCCCAATTAAAAAAAATACACATATATATATATATGTGTGTGTGTGTATATATATATATATATATATATATATATATGTATATATATATGTGTATATGTGTGTGTGTGTGTGTGTGTGTGTGTGTGTGTGTGTGTGTGTGTGTGAGTGTGTATGGGTGTTTCAGGAAAGGTGGACAAATTCGATATTGCGAAAGCTACGCGTCGCAACAAAAAATGCTTGTGTCGTTTGGGTCCTGGGCCAGGGGCCTATCTAGGAAAATTATTGAAGTCCGGGATAATTAGACTGTTAATAATTGTTTGCCTATACTCTTTTTTAATATTTTGTTTAAGGGCATGTTTTCGACTGGAAAATTGCTGAGCATCATCGAAAAACACTAAATCAACAAATTGCCGAACGATAGAAGGCACGCGAAGCATTTTACGGCTTTCTGAAAAACCGCACAAATTGGACGGGTGTTTAAGTTTCGCTTTGCAATCGGAGCGCATCTAGGCCCCGACGGCACCGCGCCCCGTGGAGAAATAGTCCAACCAACCTCTGCGGCGCTGTCGCGCGCGACGCAGAAGAGGCTGGTTGCACTATTTTTCCACGGGGCGCGGTGCCGTCGGTGCCGAGATGCGCTCCGATAGCAAACCGAAACTTAAAAACCCGTCGAATTTGTGCTGTTTTTCAGAAAGACGTAAAATGCTTCACGTGCCTTCTATCGTTCTGTAGTTTGTTGATTTAGTGTTTTTCGATGATGCTGAGGGACTCTCCAATTGAAAGCATGCCCTTAAACACAATATTAAAAAGGTTAGTTACGCAAAAATAATTAACAATCTAATTATCCCGGACTTAATCATTTTCCTAAATAGGCCCCTGGCTCGGAGCCCAAACGATCACAAGCCTTTTTTCTTGCGACGCGTAGTTTTCGCAATATCGAATTTGTCCACTTTCGTCGAAACACCCCGGAATATATATATCAGGCACGTATCCAGGGGGGCGCGGGGCGGGGGCCCTGGGGCCTGCCCCCCCCCCGAAACCTTCCATTTTGCTGGGACCTCCTCTCCCCCTCCCCCTCATACAGCATTTTGTCATGGGCGGGCCCACCCCGAAACAAAATCCTGGCTACGTGCCTGATATATATATATATATATATATATATATATATATATATATATATATATATATATATATATATATATATATATATGATACAGGAGCATGCGTTTGGTACGCATTACGCACAGGGGAAGATTCGATATTTTCTCGTGCGCTTTAAGCTTTAGAACAAGATATGAAATTAATAAACTTTAATACAAATAAATAAAAATTACCTTAGTAAAAAACGATATCATTATCATTTTCTATTAACTTTCCATTCCCGTGCCTTCTTTCATTTTCTCGGGGACATACTCAAGACATCGCAGAGCACAATGCGGCGACGCCGCAAGTCACACCTGAATCATTCGTTTCTTTTCCAACTGGGCCCGAGCATAATGAAATGCCTCTCAGAGAAAACGCCGGTCCTCGTAATCAGGAATAAAGTGGTCCCTGCTAAATGATTTTTCCAGTCCTTTCCCTTCGCCTTCTTTCCGCTCACTCCTTCTTTTCTTCTTTCTCAAGTCGTTCATTGCCAGAGAGAGACCCGCGCTCCGTTTTTGTTCGACGGAGAAAAGCGAGGGAAAGACCCTTAGCGCCTTTCATCCGGAGGTGGACTGTGGCCAAGGCCACAGTTCCTCCCAGCCCATCATCTACGTGGTCGGCTGTACCATCGCGGGCTTCACCGACTTCCGGGCAAGCGTCACGCAATCATCACCGTCATCCGAAACGAACACCGAAGAACCGTATTCACCGAGTCACGGCACCGCGTTCGCCCACCGGACATGTACGTGTCTACCTCGGGCTCGGTCCAACTGGAGCAAGAACTGAGCGTACCCTGCAATGGTCTTGCGCGTGGCCCGAACGTATTTTGTTTTTTGTTCTGCGTGTTTTATTTCCTCTTCCTTTCAGCGGCGAGGGCTTTCCTTTCTTGGGAGTCCCAAGTGCATCCCCCGTGCGCTCTGCCTTCATCCCGAGATATAAATGACCCTCCCGTCTCCCGCCCCGACCATGTTTCCCGCCGCACGGTCCCCAACGGTCTGCCGGAGCTTATCGAGGAGGTATAATGAAGCCCGCGTACAATGTTCCCCGAATATTAACTAATTCAGCCCGCTTCCCTGTCCGCCGACGCGTTCGGCTCGTTCTTCCGTCGGCCGGGAGTGCGGCTGGCCTGGCACACACGGGCTTACGACACGACGTCGATTGTCCGCTCGAAAGAGGGCGCTGGTTTCGGTTGTTGTCATTACAATGGACCCTTTTCATAAGTGCGCGCAATCTACTAGCTGCTGTGATAAAAATACTCGTCTGCTCTCAGCGTGCATTGGCAGCCGCCTCGGTGGCTGCGAGGCAAAGCGACGGCCTACGGATCCCCCAGGTGACGGGTTCGAATCCGGCCGAGGTGACCGTAATGTGACGGAGGCTTACTCCGGCAAAAATCGCCGTGTCATCGCGCTGTTCGTTGCGCGTCGAAAGATCTCCGGGTGGTTAAAATTAATCCTCAGTCCTCCGCTGGGGCGTGCCAGATGCCCTTCTTTCGTTTGGCCACGACCTCCGAGATTCGACGCGCGGTTCATTTGCGCGCGCCGGATTTATTTATCAGTCCCTGTAAATATTTAAAAAATGGCGGCACACTTTAGAATTTTTAAGATGACTATCTGTTTTGATGGGTACCGGACATTTCATCGAACACTGTTTCATCGAATAAGTGGACATTTCATCGAACGCCGATTCATCGAATGCCGTTTTATCGAATCACTTGACGCCGTTTCATCCAATTTACCTTTACAAACTTTTGGAGTAATACCATACTTTTTAAATAATTTACTATCGCTTTTGAAATAGTATTTACGCCGCTCTAAATTCACCAGAAATAGAATTACTACCCGGTCTATTTTTGTCCACCTAAACGCTGGCTACTGAATCATAGAAGGTAGCTATCATATCAGAACTTGAGTGGATATGCGACTTATTCTTTTCTGGCAAGGTAGGCGGCTGTTCTCGGCCACACTTTTTTCCACTTCATCCCTTCAAGAGGGAAACAGCAGCACCTTTTTTAATTTTGTATTGGCCGATTTACCTGTGTTTTTATTTTATCCTAGGAGAAGAACTTTATTTTTAAGAAAATATGTGTTCCTAAAAAAGATGCGTCTCCCCTCTTCGGTAAATTATTGTAACCGACGGAACCGTGGGCCTGTTGGATCTTCGACATGCAGTATATATACTGTATGTCGAATATCCGGCAGGTCCATGGCATACCTCGGCAAACCTCACTCATGAGGCCCTCACTCACCCTCATTTTCACAGGTGAGGTGAGAGTGAGTGAGTTTCTGAACCAGGAAAATTCATGAGTGTGAGGTGAGGAGGGCCGTGAGGGCGGTGAGTGCGTGAGGGGCGTGAGAGGTGCGAGGGTCATGAATGCGTGAGGGGCGTGAGGGCGTTGAGTGGCGTGAGGCCATGAGTGCGTGAGGGCATGAGGGCCGTGAGGGCGGTGAGTGCATGGGGGTGTGAGGGCCATGAGTGCGTGATGGCGGTGGGTGCGTGAGACCCCCTTCAGACGGAGCAACTTTCTCAGCAATTTTGGTGTTGATGGTTTGTTGTTCCATAGCTTTCCCTAGATCGACACGAATTGCTGAGATCGGGTCTGGCTCGAAACAAGAGGGCATCTCGGAGCAATTTGAAGACGTTTGAAGCGGCTGCATCCAATCAGGGACGCGATGTTTTTACGTGATACCTCGTGCCGGTGATGATGACAACAAAAGACTTGGTTCTGGTTTGGAAATTGATCGTTTTGGAAATAAACTGTTTCAGAAAGATGCATTAGTATTCTGAACGAGATTTAAATGCATAAAAACACGTTTACAGCGCGTAATTGTGAGTCTAAATAGTGTAAGAAAAATAAAATTTCATGATGATGATGGCCAATTGCAGCAATTGGTCGCTGCGTGTGAACGCGGGCGGACCGTGTTGCTGGTGTTGTGACGTCACGTTTCTGGGCAAAATTGCCCCATCTGAAGCGGGCCTGAGTGGCGTGAGGGTCATGAGTGCGTGAGGGGCGTGAGGGGTATGAGTGCGTGAGGGCCGTGAGTGCGTGAGGGGTGTGAGGGCTATGAGTGCATGAGGGCCGTGAGGGCGGTGAGTGCGTGAGGGGCGTGAGGGCCATGAGTGACGTGAGGGGCGTGAGGGCGGTGAGTGCGTGAGGGGCGTGAGGGCGGTGAGTGCGTGAGGGCGTGAGGGCAGCGTGAGGGCGGTGAGGGACGTGAGGGCGGTGAGGGGCGTGAGGGCGGTGAGGGGCGTGAGGGCGGTGAGTGCGTGAGGGCCATGTGTGCGTGAGGGTCCTGAGGTTCAGGGCTGAGGGTGAGTGTAGCTGTGAGGGTGAGGGTGAGTGAGGGGCTTAGGTGAGTGCGACTGTGAGGGTAATGGTGAGTGAGGGCAACCTAAAATGCCGACCTTTGGTCCATGGTTCTGTCGGTTACAATAAATTATCAATTATTATCTTCTTTTTTTTTCCCGTATCACGGGACACGAAGAGATCACTGCTTCAAGGACGCCTTCGTCTTGAAGCAGAATAGGTCTCATCAAGGACGAAGATATATACGCCCTTGAACGGACGTGCGTTCATCGCTGCACCTGATGATCAAATTCTTTAAAGGGGGTGCAATGATATCCGGACTTAGGTCTAAAATTTGTGGAAGTTGCCCTCTGATACTTGTGAAGTAAAGAACAGGAAAACCGATTACGACTGCGTGTCTTAGTTGTGTAAAAAAAGATAAATATTGGCATTTCTGGCACCCCTCAACTCACTCCCAGTCTTCAGGGTCACTCCTGGTCGCACTCCCAGTGACGTCATTCGGAGTGTCGTGTAGCATTCAGGGTGCTCTCTCCGGAGGACGCTTATTCTGCCTTTCTCTGCTCACCATTAGCGGGCGTTATGCTGCAGCTTAGAGCCGAGCGAGGTCACGTAATCTTTTGGCCGTAGTTCCTTCGGCTGCCGACAGCGGCTGCAGGTGGGGGAAAAAGCTGGACTTTTGCTTTGCGATTATGCAGCGGAATCGCGACATTTTTTAATGAGAGGAGGTGTTTTCTCTATACTCCGTAACACGATGCACAACGTAAAAATGACGAGATGCAAATTCTTTTAATCTTTAAATCGTTGCGCCCCCCCTTTAAAAAGTGTCGTCAGTGTTCCCATTTCTTATTGGCCACATTAACAGAGGTCATCATTTACTAAAAAACAGGATAGAAGGTGACAAAAAAGGTTTCTTCTGTTTATATAGGTGTACGCGTTTATAAATTATTATAAATAGTAAAAACTGCTATCCTCCCGGCGCTAAAAAGAAAAATATTAACTAGGTGTGGAATTGCTATTGCTCAAGTAGGCGGCGTTCGATGAAGTGGCGTTCCATGAAACGGCGTTCAATAAAACTGCGCTCGATAAAACGGCTTCGATGAAACGGATGTTCGATGAAACGGCGTTCGATGAAACCCACTCTCTGACCAAGCCCTTAATGACAGTCGTTCACTGCCAGACTCGAAGGGTAAGGCCTTCACAACAAGGCCAGCGAACTCGTTGAAGCCCATCTACTGGGACAATATGAACGCCTCGACCGCACCCCCACAGGAAGACACATTCTCCGAAATCTCAGAATAGGACACCACAGCCTATATCAGGACGCGACAACCATTCCCCTAGATATCCACGCGCACATTATAGCCAAACCACTCCCCCTCAACATGCACCCTACGCACCACGCCGATCGGAGGGAACAACGAGCCCGCGCCCTACACAAGAATTACAAAAACGACCCCCGAGTCGTGTACGTAGACGCAGCGGAATATAGACACCACGAAGCATTCACCGCAGTCGCAGTTCACAATAACTCCAACAGCAACCCGCTAGATTCGATCACAGTTCGGACGCCCATCCCGGAAACGGCGGAGGAAGCGGCGATACGCGCTGGCCCTAACGCTTAACCCTACCCCCAACAATCATTACCGATTCTAAAACCGCTTTCCAAAATTTTGCCGCCGGACGCATATCCGCAACGGCACTCAAAATTTGCGCAGCTCCCCGCAATCTCAAGTCCAACTGATCTGGACCCCTGCGCATTCTGGGCTCGAGCGAAACGAGGCGGCCCACGACCCAGCCCGAGGACTTACTATCCGGGCTGGGCCGAGCCTGTATCCCTACCACGGAGCCCGGTCCGCGCGGGACCGTCTGGTCGGATATCATGACATTACCACCTACTACCTCCTCTCCCGCAGAATCTATCCGCAGGCGGACAAATCCCTTAGCTTAGAACAATCACACGTCTGGCGCCAACTCCAGGCGGGAGTTTTCCCCAACCCGGCCACTATGACCCATATCCACCCCAGCCTTTATCCAACTTCGGCGTGCCCCTTATGTGGCGCCCATGCCAACCCGGCCCACATCATCTGGGCATGCCCTCAGGATCCTTTTCCCGAAATCCCTTCTGAGGAGAGGTGGGAGGTCTCGCTTCGCAGCCCCGACCCGGAGCTACAGGCCCGCCTGGTCAAAAGGGCAGAAGAGGTCGCCGGGAAGCCTCGGCCGACCGCCACCACGGGACCACCAACCTAAATAAAGGAGAAGACGTCCAGGAGGGATGGGCCTTCGGCCCCTCGCCCACCACCCCCACCATGACCTCTATTCCCCTTGACCCATTTCTTCGTCAATAAAGTTTTCTCTCTCTCTCTCCCTCTTCACGTGCGTAGACAAGTCCACTCACCAGGTGGCGAAACAAAGGCACGTCAGTGTGATAACAAGCTTTCTCTTTGTTCCAGCAGTACCATTTTATTTCTATAGTGTTTCAGAATTTATTGCGGTATGTACGTGTTAGCCCCCAAGAAGATGGAGTGGCACCACCTTGCGGCTTCTCGTCGTGACGTAGTAGTTAAGGATCACGTGGCCGCTTCCGCGCTTCGTTGGTAGCATATAGGCTGATGTGTCTCGCTCACAATTCATGTTTAATTCGCTCATTTGAAAAAGAGTTTAGGGTTGATTTCCACCTAATCTTTAGGTTGTACTATTCGTCACAATTAAATTCAAGCAGCGCGAAACTGTGGCGTCGCGACCTACGGAACAGGACCCAGTTACCCAGCTTCGTGTCATCGTACTGACTACAACCAAGTCGATCTCTGTCGTGACTTTGGAGGCTTGTCAAGTGATGAAACAGGTAGATTCTCAGACGGCGTGGTTCCCGGGGCTAGTTTTGTTTTATTTTTCCTGCCCATCGGAAACAAACAAAGCAAACAGAAATAGATCGCGAGGACGGTCGAGCAGTCGTCAAAATCGGACATTCCGATTGTCAAGTTTATTTTTTTCAATTTTGCAGTTTGTTTGCACGATTTTGTGACTGCTGTAGCCCGTGAGAGCTAACCGAGTGTAGAAATATCACGCACGCGAGGCATGACCATGGAACTATCTTCTACGGTACCGTTTAGAGCTCGATACTGACGTGACGTTCGGCAAGCAAGCGTTGGTCCGTCATCGAGTAACTAGCGTAGCTAGCGAGTCATGTTCTAGCTCAATCCGTGTTGACGTTTCTAGCACCGTCACCAATAAGAGACACACACGAAAAATAAAATGAACGTACCACACGATGCGTGGGTAATCCATACCGTGTATATGTGAGTTGTACGCCAAAGGAAGCATCAAATAGAATTGATGAGTGTGTCACTGCGACAGAGCGTCCGCCACCACAGATCAACACTTCGAAAATGATAAGGGAAAGACGAAGAGGTAGGACTATTATTTTAGCCGTAAGACCAAGATCAAGGTTCAAGCTATTCATTCAAAAAGTAATCACAAAAAAAGGGCGCGCTAACATTTCTTTTATTAATCAAAGCAGCCGGTCGTAGGCTGCAAATGACGAGCGCCTTGATAGGACTTTCCTGCTAGTATACGGCCGCTCAGGTCGGTGGGATTGTTTTCGTTGCTTCCGGAATCCATGGATCAGCGCCTTTTAATAATAATTGTAGTTTCGGATACGTTTTGTTTTCTCCTTGAAGTGGGGAGGCGCGCCAAGAGCAGGTAGAAACATACTGTCCGGTCTCCGTGGACAATTGTATCCGAGCGGTCTTGGAGGCCATGAAACTATCGTAGGATTCCATCGTAACCTACACAAACTTCCAATCCTATCTCTTGCCCTATTCGAATTCGCTCTCAGGTTTCGTTGTATGCACTGTTTTTCGTCATTGTAAAACAAAATATACTTAGCAAACAATTTCTGCTACTACGCATTGCATCACAAAGAAAGCAAATCAAAGCTGAAAAAATACCTGGCCTCGTCACGCGATACTGGTCACTACGTCTCTGGATGGATGGATGGATGGGCTAAACCATTTGAATCAAGCGGCAACTGAGACCTAGCCTGTGTTTCTATGGGCAACTCTAGTCTAGCCCTGTCCGTCCGTCCGTCCGGCGTCCGTGCTCATATCGATTGCCACCCCATCTGTATTCTTAAAAAAGAAAAAAATGTTTCCGCAGTCGACAGGATTCGAACCTGTGCGGGGGACCCCAATGATTTCTAGTCCATCGCCTTAACCACTCGGCCACGACTGCGGGACGAGTAGGGGGCTTTGAGATGTGGTAGTAACTCAAGAGCTGGGGATGTCATGGATGAAACGTTGCATGTAGCCGCTCAACGCTCTATACAGGAGAGGGCGCTGCGGTCAAATGCGTATATAATCGCGTTAAACTTTTCATGCATTGGCTCAACGTTTATAGACGAGAGGGCGCTGCGGTCAAACGCTCAAATGCGTATATAACCACGTTCCATACAACACATCCTCTTTCTGACATGGACCGTTGACTTAAGCGGTAGAGATGCGTTCTCACGGCTTCTAGCGGATCCAAGCTGATCCGCTAGAAGAACCACTGGCTCTGCATTTCACCGACCATAAAGCAGTAATAATGAAGTCGAAACACAACCCGGAACTCAGTACTACCTATGAGCAATAAAAAAATCAGCACCATCAGCACTACCTATGAACAATAAAATCAGTATCATCAGCACCACCAGAGCTTCGCCCCAATCAACATCATTCACCACGTGGAGATGCGGTAATTTTTTTCTAACATTTATGTAACATAGAGTTATATATCTGAATATTTATTCTTAAAAACTATAAACGATCCATACGACGGAAGCGCCTCTACGCAACCGGGTGCACACACCTTCCGGCGGGTTGCCCGGAAGGGAATAAAAATACATTCATCCTTTCCTCGATCTATTCCACCAGTCAGATAATCTCTTCTTGGTTATCTCCAACTTCCCCATGTCTATTTTTTATTCTCACTATTCCTAAATCCCAATACGTTTGTTAAATTAGTCGCCTCTTAAGCTACTACAGGGAGAAGCCATTACAATAAAAAGTCAAGTGCTCAGCCGTCTCCTCCTCCTTTCCACGAGCTTCAACACCGTGTCTGCTTCATGATATCTAGCTCTGTATGTCTTAATCCCCAACACTCCCGCCCTCGCCTCGAAAAACCAGGAGCTCCGCCTAGAATTCTCGAAGATGGGCTCATTAGTAAGGCCCTTAAACGATCTGTCAATTTCCAAGGCCGATTTAGTCTGCATGCCTGTTTTCCTTAATTCTCTTCTTTACCTTTATTTTCTCATCCGCCTCCCTATTATTGCCAATATATTTATATCTAAGATTTTTAGTCCGCTTTCTCCATTTTGTATCGTCGCTTTTCATGTGTAAATAACTAAGAAGTCCTCGTGCCCATACCTATGCATCTAGTTCTCTTAGCCTATCCTTAAATTTTATCTTACTGCTAGCTTCCCTGCCTTCGAATGAGGACCACCCCATATCGCCTTGTACACCTTGGGTTGGTGTTTTGCCATGTGCTTCCAAAGCCAATCTACCTACTCCAGGTTGCTTCATTATAGCCTTGTCTAGACATCCAGTTTTATGCACAAAACTAAATTTGCAAAAGTCACGGCTCGAAACTATAGCTCCTTTTCGGATCTCCCTCGCCATCTCCTACCTGTTAACGTTCTACAAGTGCTTTATTTTTATTACAGCTGCATTTCTGTTGCCCTTACCGCAGTTACATATTTTGTGTTTTCATTGAAGTATTCTATTTCCTCGTTAATCCACACTACTAGATATTTGCATTTATCGATTTGTTCAAACTCTAATCTCTTTGACTTTAGCTCTGCAATTCCGTCACCATTGAGCACCATGACCGCTTATCTGTCAATACTAAATACTAAGCGTAACATGTGGCCCTCTGCGCCTAGAATATTCAATAGGAACTAAAGCTCTATGCTGATATTGGCCATTAGCACTATGTCATCAGCATGCATCAGACCTGGTAATGACTGTTTAATCTTTTGACCTTGCTAGTCCTATGAAGGATCAAACCCAAGATTGCTTTTTCACAATTTTTCCTTTAATCCTTGGAGATACAACACGAACAAAAACTGCAAAAAAGGGCATCCCTTTGTTATACCTTGTTTTACCTTTATTGGCTTTGTTTTCTTCCCTTCCCATAATATTAGTACCATGTTGTATTTGTAAATATTTTTTTTAAATTTCAATACTCCGTCGTTTACATTTAAACTCCTCATTATGTCCAACAAATTTCCTTGAATGACATTGTCATAAGCCCCTTTATTACTAAAAATGCTAACCAGAGTGGTCTACCTTCCCTTTCTGCTATCTCGATACACAGTGCTAATAAAATAAATTGTCCTTCAACCTCCTTTTATTTTTCTGGGGGGGGGGGGGGGCGAATCTATTTTGTAGCTCTAGCACATTCTCATTTTCTACCCATGCCTGTAATCTCTCCTTGGTGAGCTTTATTTCCAACCCGGATATCTATGCTCAGCGGACTGCCGGTTGCCGACCCCTTTTCTATGTCAAATATATCAAAACAAATGCATGGATGAGTATAAAATGGGTCTTTAAGTGCCTGATTGCTTATATGTACATAGTAGGTTTTCCTGTTTGCTTATTAGGGAAATCGGGGGATGTTTTTCTGTGTTTATTTTTAAGATATCAGTGTATTTCGGTAATCTGCTTTGAACTGGGGCTAAAGGCGGTAATTATTCGTATAAACAACTCATGAGAAACTTACAGTTCTACTATTAGAAAGGAGGGTTTGTGAAAAGCAGTTGTATTTGGAGAAAAAATCTTAAGAAATCGGTGCTTTTCGGTTTGAATCGATTTTGCATTTTTGAGACTGACGGATGCTTATCGGTGTTTTTTGGTGAAAACCGGAAAGTCTACGCCGTACTTATAGAATAATAGTCAGCATCATTCATGTGAGTCGTTGGAGATCTAGCGTTCAAATGTGGCATGCTTATATATATATATATATATATATATATATATATATATATATATATCAGGCACGTAGCCAGGGGGGAGGGGCGAGCCCATGGGGCCCGCCCCCCCCCTCCCCCCCCCGAAATCTTCCATTTTGCTGGAACGTCCTCTCCCCACTACCCTCATAAAGAATTTTGTCGTGGGCGGATCCCCCCCCCCCCCCCCCGAAACAAAATCCTGGCTACGTGCCTGATATATATATACATATATACGTATATGGGTGATTTCATCTCAAATCGTCCAGGCGAAAAGGGTCGAATTTTTAATTTCGCTGAAAATGATATTTGTCATGGCGTCGTTTCTAAAAACGCAGTCGCCGCAAACTGCAAGTTCGTCGAATTTTCATTTTCGACTTACGAATTTTTAAGAGGCCGCGGCGGAAAGCAGTGTTTTTCAAATCCGTCGTGTGTCGGATGTTTCGCTCGATCTCCCGCTGTAGATTTTCAGTCAACATTACATTACCTTTTTTCAAGCACTCTGGTTGTACAGTTAAAAGGCTCTAATGCCATGAAATAATTGTAGGCGCTTTTCCTTTTTCTGTAAAAATGTCAAAAACGCCCCCTCGGGTAATTGTTGATAAAATTTGACAATTAAATACTGGCGATCTACTTGGGTTATATCAATAATTTTGATGTTTATGGAGAGCCCAAAACACTCTCTTTATAAATATTATAAAACCTATCAGCTGTATAAAATTTCTTATGCGGTAGGTTTGCGGTAATTTTATGCTAAAACCATAAAGTGTGAATTTTGAATTCGCTTTTCTCAAAAATTTATTTCTTTATTTTTTTATTTGTTGTTACAATGTAGATATCATAGTTGTCTACTCGAAAAGCAAGTCGAGAAAGTGTGTGTTTTGTTTGCATGTTCTATATTTAAGCCTCAATATCGGAAAAAAGACGTCTTCGTTTTGCAAGTCCTAAGTCAGACATAGCGACCCGTGCGTTTCTTTGAATTGTGAAAACGTTTTCTTGCATTTTTGTCTGCGTTTTGCATTCAATGATAAACGCAATTTGGGGTATTGAATAGTTATTTATGTTTTGATAAGAGCGGGAAACCACGAGAAACATGTCAAGTCAGCAGGCCTAGTAGACCTTCAATATCAAAGAGGCACAGACGTTGTATTGTTTCGATTCATAAAACTTTCACTGTAAACTAGCATGACTAGCTATTAGCTGTCATATTACTAGCACAGAAAGTCACCACATCAATGATATATTATATACAATTATTTCTGAAACCAAACGCTAGTTTTTGTTCACCACACATCGCTCAGATCACCAGGGAATGGCCTTTCACTTCCATCAAACACAAAAGTGAAGACACAGAAACGGTCCGAAACACACGGAGAGTCACGGAGAGGGGTGGGGAATAAAAATAAATAAATAAGAATAAAATTACTTAACTCTGATCTTAACGAAAATTACATTAAAATAATAAAAGATGTAGGTTCGAGCGGTGGCAAGGCGATAGGTCCACGCCTGGTGGAGAGTAAGACAAAGATGTCGACGAAACATGAAGGTAAAACAAAAACAAACAAAAATATTAAAGACGGAAAACTCAGCCGCACACGGCGAGAACAAAAACCAACTCCTTCGGGCATTCCCTAAACGGGACACAACCAAATGCGTGCGAACACGCTCTCAACAGCCCCGTCAGGCCGCTACGCCATGTCGAAATAAACCCAACAAGTAAACAATGCTAACAAGCAGTTAGTAAGAAAACATTCCAAAAATACGTTTAACCGCTCCAGCCTTGTTTTATAAATCCTTGTTTATAAATTTTTAGTCGATATGTAAAAACTGGTGTTTATCTTTATCTTTATTTTAATTTTATTTTGCTTCTGGGTTAAGAAAGGCATATCGCCCCACATTGCTCAAGCTGTGCCGCTTGTGTAGTATTTTCAGTTGCGTCATTGTATTTCATGTGTTTTCAGATATTTCTAAAATGATTGTTTCTATTTGTTTTTATGACGATGGCTGTCTTGTTATTTATTCTCACTGTGACTTGTTTGAAAAGTCATTTCCGCTGTATAAACTGCAGGGGGCAGAGGCGTTGTCAGGCATCATGCCTTTATCTCTGTCCCCTCTGCGGATAAATGAAATCCACAAAACAAATTAGAAGAAAAAAAAATTGACCGCATCTCCACGTGGTGAATGATGTTGATAGAGCGAGGCTCTGGTGGTGCTTGTCTGCGTAGAAGCTGAGCAGCAGAATGCCGAGCCTTTCCTTCGTTTTCATCCATGTCAGAAAGAGAATGTGTAATATGGAACGTGGTTATACGTATACGCATTTGAGCATTTGACCGCAGCGCCCTCTCGTCTATAAACGTTGAGCCAATGCATGCAAAGTTTAACGCGATTATATACGCATTTGACCGCAGCGCCCTCTCCTATATATACGTTGAGCGGCTACATGCAACGTTTCATCCATGACATCCCCAGCTCTTGAGTTACTACCACATCTCAGAGCCCCCTACTCGTCCCGCAGTCGTGGCCGAGTGGTTAAGTTGATGGACTAGAAATTCACTGGGGTCTCCCCGCACAGGTTCGAATCCTGTCGACTGCGCAAACATTTTTTTTTCATCATTTTTTTCAACATTTTTTAAATCTTTTTCTTTATCTTTTTTTTCATCTTTTTCTTTTGCCCTACACGAGCACATGAGCACGTGAACTCACGAGCAGGAGCACGAGCACCGGACGCCGGACACTGGACGGACATACGGACATGGCTAGCCCCCTAAAGGGGATTCACACGAGGGGAGAAATCCCGGGTATCTCTCCCCGGCACGCGCGCATCACGAGATGAAAACGCGAGGCTTTTGCACATCGCAAAGCCTGACGTTTTCGTCGTGGGATGCGTGTGCCGGAGAGAAATCCCCGGGATTTCTCTCTCGTGTGAATACTTCTTAAGGAGCTTCGCCCCTAGAAAAAGTTGAGCGGGGCGAAGAAACACACACGAAATAAAAAAAGTCTGAACTGACCGACGCCGAGTCCAGTCCCACGACACTGAAGCCTGGCAGGATGACGGTGTCCAGATGATGCTCGATTCTGTTCTTCAATCTGTTCCGCATAGCCACCGTTCCGCACAGCCACGACGGCTGTGCGGGACACAGTGAAGAATAGATTCGAGCAGCGCAGTGTTATGCTCGAGAAGTATAACCGAGACGCAACATGCCTCGAGCTTCATATCGGGAGAGGAGCTTTCGAGGTAGTTACTGTAGTTACTTAAACTTCCTCTTTCCCCTTCCAGTTTTCAGAAGAACATGTCTGCCGACGCTAACTTTTCACCTCGGGAGAAGACCACTCTTCACAAACGGTTAAGGCCCGTTCACACCTTCGATCGAGTGCGACCGAGTACGACCGAGAGAGACCAGACCGGTTTTAAGCCTCTTGCGATGACCAGCTCCGCTGTAGCGCATCCCGTCCTAAAAACCGGTCTGGTCTCTCTCGGTCGTACTCGGTCGCAAGAGTGTGAACGGCGCAAGAGTGTGAACGGCGCTTAAGCGCCGTTCACACTCTTGAGACCGAGTACGACCGAGAGAGACCAGACCGATTTTTAGGACGGGATGCGCTACAGCGGAGCTGGTCCTAAGAGATCGCAAGAGGCTTAAAAACCGGTCTGGTCTCTCTCTGTCGTACTCGGTTGCACTCGGTCGCAAGAGTGTGAACGGGCCTTTATAGTTGACAAAGGGGCTGACTTCGACCCAACTCGTCTCTTGGCTGTTTCCAAAAGAAATAACCCTTCAGTGCTATCGATCCCGTGGAGAGATAGAGCACGGCCGTTTCAAGGATAGGGCGCTCGAAGCAGGCAAATACGTGGTATCGTTTCACGCGTGCACGGATGGCTGGTTTCAAGATTTGCCCATATGCCTAACGGAACCGACCCATCTTCGTTTGTGCGTCTGCGGGATTGTTGTCCCGCGCCGCCGGTTTTAGCGCGCACGCGGCGTTGTTTTGACCGGCAGAACTGTTGTACTGTTGTTGACCGCCGACATTGTAAGGCCGTGCTGTCCTCATCCTCCCGGGCAACACTTCCTTTGCTTTCCCTTCTGCAATACTCTGACTGACTGACTCCTCCTGGCAGGCCGTCACTGTTCGCCGCGTCAACGACACATTCATACCATTTCACTCCTCGTGACACAGGGTTCGCTGCTCGCTTCACTGTCACGGGCCGTCCTATCTAACACAACGAGCGCGAAAGGTCGTGGTCATCTGCTGGTTCCGAAAGGACGGGACGTTCACATAGGCCAAGGAGGGCCCCGAATCAATACGATCAACATATGCCGATTTCTACAGATTAAAAATTTGCGACGCCTGCTGGTCAATTAAGAAGTGTTGCTTTCTCTTTTGGACTCTTCCAATGTAGCTTGCCGCCTATAATAATATTTAAATTAGTAATAAATATAACAGGGTGGAACTACTTCATTTTTATGTGGGAACGTTGAAAAAAGGCAAGAATATTTCCCAGTTTGTGAAGACGAGCAAATCGCAAGTCCGTTTCGAGCCTTAAAAACACGTTTTTCTACGATGTTGACGCTTAGCTATAGAACATACAAACAAAATACACACTTTCTCGACTTACTTTTCAAGTAAACAACTATCATATCTACATTGTAACAGAAAAGAAAAAAAGAAAAATGGGTTTTTGAAAAAGTCGATTTTAAATTCGGTATTTTTTGGTTTTAGCATAACATTAACGTAAATGTACCGCAAAGGAAATTTCATACAGCTGAGTTAGTTCCATAAAATATATAAAGAGCGTGTCTTGAGCTCTCCATATGCATAAAAAATATCGACGGAACCCAAGTAGATCGCCAATATTTAATTGTCAAAGTTCATCAAAAATAAACCGAGGAGGATTTTTTGACATTTTACAGAAAAAAAAGCAAAAAGCCTAAAATTATTTTATGGCATTAGAGCATTTGAACTGTACTCAAAGAGTGCTTGAAAAAATTTAATATAATATGGACTGAAAATCTACGGCTGCAGATCGAGCGAAACATCCGACCCACGACGGATGTGAAAAACACTGCTTTCCGCCGCGGCCTCTTTTAAAATTCGTAAGTCGAGAACGAGAAATCCGACGAACTTGCGGTTTGTGGCTACTGAGTTTTTAGAAACGACGCCATAGCATATATTTTTTTCAGCAAAATTAAAAATTTGACTCTTTTTGCTTGGACGATTTGAGATGAAATCACCCATATAAATGTATATTTGTATTTTATATGATCACCAAGAGTGCGCACAGTGTATGTTCAATCTAGGCTTTTGTATATTTTTTGCACGAGGGTATAGAAGGACAGTTCACAAGTTGTTCAATATCGCACCAATTCTTTAGCGACGTTCGTAAGGCTCCTGACCTATGAAAGTGGGTCCAACAAACTCTCGCCCCACAAAAGTGCACAAGAAGTGCGAAGTCTTTTTCGTCCAGTGGGAGGTCGAGGTCAATACTGGAGACTGCCGCCTACAAGCGGAAAAGGCGATAGGAATCTCAAGCAAGACTGGGAACAAAACCAAGACCCAGTTGGGGAGGGAGGGGAGTTCTATTCATGGCCGCTCATAACCCACTGGGGCGCATTTCTTTTGGTGCGGATAAGGAGCCCGGCCGCACAACGTTGTCGGGGGTGGTGCGCATTCTGTCTGGGGGAGGGGGGGGGGGGCAGAACGACCGGGCTCAAAGCGAGGCGGCTAGATATCCGGGCGGCGGGGCGATAGAGAGAGGGAGCCAGATATTATATGGATTACGAGCAGCCAGAACAATGTGCCATTGGAGCCAGCACGCATTACGGGGTTTGGTAGCGAGGCCCAAGGGTGCGGGCTGGACCAGATTGCTTCCCCCGCATTGTCGGGAGGAGGGGAGGTGGGGAGATTCGAGCTGCTGGCACGCCGATAGCAGTTTCGTCGAAAGCCGAAACGCGTAAAGAGACAGGAGAGCTTCTATTTGAGATGGTATACGCTGTGTCGCACTCCATCTTTTTGTAAACTTATGTTACCATTTTTCGTTTAATGCGAGTAAAGAACGAAGTAAAGTCAAGTCATTTGCGTGAGCTGGAGTGCACTGAGCGCGAGATAGTTGACACGAATACAGTGAACTAGAATAGAAGTAGTGAAAAAATTGCCGGCCTCCGGGTGAGGCGCTTCGTGTAGAACCTACCAGGTAGCGCTGGTGTTTGATTCCGGAGCACTTCTGCCAGCGAATTTCGCGCCAAACGTGGCAGTTTTCGATATTAGTGGTACATTAGTGTGGCCTACGTATGCTTTATGGGTGTCGCAACGTCTATAAATTAACGTTTAGAGCTTACTTGGGCAATGTAGTAAAAAGCGAGGTACCTAGTCATGCATGCTGGCGTGCTGCGGTGCGCATCCGTCTTCTTTCTCTTCGTTTTCATTGCTTAGTGACAAGCCTCGAACCTATGAATAATAACAACGCCAACCACTTAAAATTCAAGGAAACAAATCGCAAAAACTGCCATAGACACCACAAGAACCATCCGAGAACGTACGTGACGAAATATGCCATGTTACAGTAGCCATGACCTCCGGAATTCGACAACAGCGCCACTCTCGACCGTCTACACTTCTAGCTTCACACGGCTGATGGGGCGCCGCCGACGCTTTTTCCACTACACCTATATTCTAGTTCACTGTAACACGAACAAGCCATCGCTGGGTATTCCCGATTCTTCTTTTTTCTGCTGTTTATTCTCTTTTTTTTAAATTGAAAATGAGTGTAGAATTGCTTGAGCGATGAAAAGGGGACTCAGCCGGAACACAAATTTAGGGTGTCATTTTTGCGTCCTTCAGTAGTGCGTCTAAAGGCCCGTTCACACAGTTGCGTTCGGAGCGACCACTACGCTTACGAACGAATGCAACCGGTTGGAACGACGAGTTACCATAGCAACGAAGCGCCAAACGGTCGTTTTGTTCGTGTTCGTTCGCAACGCAAGGAGTTGAGCCGGGCTGAACTTTTTCGTTACGTTCGGGAACGACCGCAACGACAGACCAATTACAGGTCGAGGAGAGCTCGGTCGCGCGCGTTGCATGCCGGTCGTGTCGGGCTCCTTCTATCTGAAAACATGGGGCCGGTGGTGATCGTCGACGTGGACGGCGTCGTGGAAGCTCATCGTTCCCTGTAAAAGCGCTATCCTTGACTGTGAATTTTCGTCGTGTGTCGTTATGATAACCCAGCACGTACTAGAAGGGAAGATCCACCTACTCGTGCGGCGATCTCGTGGCGGCACTCTCAAGACAGCACAAACGCCCGTGCCGTCGTGTTTGTTTACTTCGACTACAGCGGTGCTTTTTTAGCATTTGTGTCCTCGAACATCGCCCGGATTTATTTTTCGGCGCATTCCACGAGTGTCTCAAGTTCAAGGTATTACTGGTGCGTACCGTATAAAGGATGCGAATTTTCGCGCGTTTTCATCACCCGAGAAAGGTGATTAGTGTTAGCAATCCTGCTCTCGCAACGTCTATCTGATCACGAAATTATATTTCTACGTTGCTATATCGCTGCTAAGATTACATCGCCTTTTTATAATCGTAGGAAAGGCGTGTGGCGAGTTTCGTACTGTTGGCAGAGTCGTGTATTAAAGTCGTGATTGTGCAAGACGGCGTACTGCAACTTTTTCTTTTTTTAATGCACTACCCTGCAAGCGTATCCTGAAAAAAAAAAGTTTAGGGTCATAGAAGACGGTCTGTATATTTTCTGTTATGCAAGTGAGTGGCAGCGCGTCCCCCTCTTTTAGAGGCACCGCTGAAACAGCTGACGGCGGAGGAGAGGCGGACGCCGTGCTGCCGACGCGCTGCGCTTGTTGCAGTGGTTACAGGAGTGTACGCGCGGCGCAGAGAGGTCGCTCCGGTCACAACGGACGCAGTCGTGGATAACGGGTGCATTTGAGATGCCTGAACCAGCCTTTACACAGCTATTGTAGGCGCGCAGCAGATCTTCGTGACTGTACACCGTAGCCGAAACCTCCGGCTGCTCCAGTGAGGACCTCGCGTTGGGCACGAAACCGTCCGCCATGTTTGTAAGCGTAGCTGGGCTGCTTACTATTGGCTAGGAGCAAGAACTGGAGCTCGTTTCTCATTGGCTGTTGATTCGTGTGGTTGCATGTGGTGACATGTGTGTGTACACGCCACGCACAGTTGTCGTTGAAGTCACAGCGGTTGCATTCGTTCGTAAGCATAGTGGTCGCTCCGAACGCAAATGTGTGAACGGGCCTTAAGACAAATTGTGAAAAATCGCCGATTCCATGTACCTGCCAGCTCTGACACGCAGTGTACATCAGTGTTGAGCTTCAAAAGGTAACTTGAGCACCACGTAAGTCAAACTTAAAGACAACTAGCCTTAAAAAGCAAAAATTACACGCAATACACGCAATACATTCGCCCAAACGCGATGAAATGCGGTAGGATCATTCCATGCCAAAGGAGATGCCCCAATTTGTATCGTCTCAGATGGGCAAGAAAACATTACATATTAACAAGACGTGTCTAAAAGACCAATAAGTGTTTTTAGTGAGAATATAAATTTTTTTTGTGATATCATGTTTAAAATTTCTGGATTTCGCGTAAAATCCTTGTACTTAAGAAAAACATTGTGAAAAAAACGGTTGCGAACCGCACAAATTTATGTGGGCGACTAGTTACTAAATAATATGCTCTCTCTTGAACTAAAATACAAATATTTAAAGACGCCATTTCGTGTCCCTATAAGAGCTAAAAAAAATCTTTTTATGCGATTTCTTTTTTTTAACTTGGAGCCACGTTTTAGCTACAATACTCCTTTCCTTTTGTTCTTCTAAAAAGAATAATTAACCTGCTTTTGTTAAACATTCAAAGCCTTGTATTGTTGCGTTTCAAGTAAATGACAAAATCTCGAGTTTATGCAAAAACGGCCATATTCTCACGAATGACGAGTTGACGAAACAAGAAATAACTGAGGAAACTGAAACGTTTAATGGGGCGAACTTGTGCCCAAAACAAAATGGGGACAGAAGACAACAACTGAGCGTCGCGGGCGTCGAAGTCGGCGTAACAGCAGGATCGAATGCTGGGGCGAGACTGACTCCGGCTTGCCACGCGGAAGCACGTTTTGTAGCCGCGTTGGCTCCTGGAACATTCAGCCTCAGAACGTTCGGCGAGGAATATTCGTACCTCGATGAGACGAGAAAGTTCTCGAATTTGCAAGAACGCCAATTAGAAAAAACAAATAAAAGAACATTCGCTCCCTGGAATCGAACCCAGATCCTCCGCGCGACAGCCAAACAATGTAACCATTCGGCCACGTACCCGCCCGCTCAGCGACTCGCGTGGCATTCCTCCCCCTTTTTAAAAGCGCATCGTCTCGATGCGACGTGCTCGAAAACAAAACAGCAAAACAAAACAAAAAAAAAGTGAAAGACCTTCACAATTCTCTGTAAGGCCGAATTAGAGCGCAGCTCTTGAGGAGGAGGAGGGGAGGGTACGGAAGGGAGGGTATGCCCTCCTCCCCCTCTTCTTGTCCTCCTGCTCCCTCCCATTTAGCGGGAAATTTTCGCTAAATTTCCCGCTAGATTTAGCGAAAATTTCCCTGCTAAATTTAGCGGAGAAATATTCCCCCTAAATTTAGCGTGAAATTTACCAACATTTTTCCGCTAAATTTAGCGAAGAATTTAGCGAAACTTTCCCCGCCAAATTTAGCGGAGAAACTGAATTGGTGTTGAGGCCACGTGACGTTGAATTCCTCGGTAAGTTTAGCGGGGAAATTTTTCCGGTAAATTTCACGTCACGTAACATTAATTCACGTGACGTCCCAGTGACGTCACGTGTGACGTCACGAGGGTAAAGTTTTCCCGCTAAATTCGGCGCGAAACTTTTCCGGTATATTTAGCGGGGAAATTTTCCAGCTAAACTTTTCGGTAAAATTTCCTGCCAAACTTAGCATGAACATTTTACACTCTGACGTCACACGTGACGTCACGTTTGACGTTATTATGGGAAACGTCCCATACTGCAACGCGCAGTTACGCCGACGGCGACGGCGACGGCAACGCCTCTCAACCCGGGAACAGGCGCTTAAAAGCTGCGCTCTAAAATAATGGCAAACTGCGGAGACCTGTAAAAAACAATCCTATCGAGCGTAGTACAAAACAGAATTCACATTCCTATCGATCGTAGTACGGCTTGAGGTGCACGACCTGGAACACTTTCGGTCGTGGAGGACGGCGAGGCAAGTCCCTGTTCCGTAGAGCATCACCTCGTAGCTCAGATACCCGAGTCGACCAAGCACTTTGCAGGGTCCGAAGTAGCGCTTCAGGAGTTTCTCGCTTAGACCAAGTCGTCGTATCGAATGCCAGACCCACACACGGTTTCCGCGTGTGGGTCTGGGGTCTGATCGTCAACTGCTTACAACCACCTGGGCGTCGGCGACTCGGCGCTCCCGTCGTCCGCTGGTTCGCGAGCCAAAATCGCTTCGAGCATGGTCGTTAATTTTCTGCCATGCACCAGCTGAAACGGTGGTTCGCGAGGCAGCATCGCGTCGAGCATGGTCGTTACTTTTCTCTCATGCACCAGCTGAAACGGTCTTACTCCTGTGGTCTTTTGCACCGCCGTGTTTTAAGCAAACGTGACGTAGGGTAACACCTCGTCCCAAGCCTTGTGCTCTACGTCAACGCACATGGAGATCATGTCGGCGATAGTTTTTTTGCCGCCCTGTTAGTCCATTTGTCGGCGGATGGTACGCAGTGGTTCGACGGTGGCTGGTGCTACTGTAACGAAGGATCTCTTGCGTCACCTGGGCCATAAACAGTGATCCACGGTCTGTGATGGGGACTTCGGGGGCGCCGTGCCGGAAAACAATGGACTCGATGAAAAACTTGGCGACTTCAACAGCCGTACCTGATGGAAGGGCTTTCGTCTCGGCGTACCATGTGAGATAACAGGTCGCGACGATTATCCATCTGTTTCCTTGCGTCGATGGTGGGAAAGGTACAAGTAGATCCATTGCGATATTCTGGAACGGTGCGGTCGGGAGAGAAATCGGCTGCAGGAGACCTGCCGGCTTCGTCGGCGGCTTTCTGCGTCGCTGGCACTCGTGGCATGATCGTGTGTAGAGATGAGCGGTCTTCGGGAGCTTAGGCCAGTAATATATTTTCACGAATTTGGGCCAGCGTACGGCTGTAACCAAGGTGTCCGGACGTCGGGTCGTCGTGGCAGGCTTGGAAAATCTCCTCTCTAAGGTCGGTAGGGATTACCAGCAGCCATGGAGAGCTGTTGTCTCTGAAGTTCTCCTTCTAAAGTACACGTTGTCGGAGGATAAATGTGGGCAGGGCTCTCGAGAAGACACGGGGGATAGTATCCACTCGTCCTTCGAGGTGCTCGATTAGCGCGCGCAACTCAGAATCGTCTCTTTGACGTCATTCCATGTCGTCGGCGTTTACTGCGCCTAGGATGAACTCGTCGTCATCGTCGTCACTGCTACCGGGAGATGCCTCAACAGGGGCTCTGAACAGGTAGTTGGCATCGCTGTGCTTGCGGCTTGGCTTGTAGACCACAGTCATGTTGAACTCCTGCAGTTGGTTTTCCATCGAGGAGGCGTCCTGAAGGGTCCTGTAGGTTCGCAAGCCAGCAGAGTGAGTGGTGGTCCGTGACAACGCGGAAAGGGCTGCCGTATAAGTACGGGAGAAACGTCGTGATTGCCCAGACGACCGCAAGACATTCCTGTTCAGTCGTGGAGTTATTAATTGCCGCTTTGGACAGTGTCCAACTTGCGTAGGCGAGGACTCACTCGGTGCCTTCTTGCACTTGAACCAGTACCACGTCAAGTCATGCGTAACGCATGACTTGACGTGAGTTACGCATGTCCATATGCATCCATATGAATCTTGGTTTCCGCACCTTGATCGAAGTGCCCCAAAACCGGAGGAGTCTGGAGTCGTTTCAGCTCGTCGAATGCCTGCTGTTGCTTCTCGGCCCATTCCAACTTCCGGGCGTCCTTTGTGAAGTTTGTGAGCGGTGCGGAAATCCTTGCGAAATCGCGTACAAAGCGCAGATAGTACGCACATAGACCAAGGAATCTTCGCACGGCCTTCTTGTCTGACGGCGCTGAAAATGCCGCGACGACGCGTGTCTTCAATGGGTCTGGACGAACGCTTTTGTTAGTAACCACGTGACCTAGGAACTACAGTTCGTCATCGGAGAACCGGCGCTTTGACGGCTTAAGGGTGACTCCGGCGGTCTGTATGGCTTGGAGAACAGCTCGGAATCGTTGCAAGAACTCGTCGAAGTCACTTGAAAACACTAAGACGTTGCCAAGGTAGACGAGACAGTTCTGCCACTTCAGTCCTGCTAGTACGGTGTCCATGACAAGCTGGAAAGTTGCTGGCGCCATGCATAGTCCAAATGACCTTGAACACGTACAGTCCATACGGTCTGACGATGGCTGTCTTCTCTTGGTCCCGTTCGTCGAATTCGATCTACCAGTAGCCGCCCTTCAGGTCCATCGATGAAAAATATCGAGAGTGGCGCAGCCGTTCTGGCGTGTCGTCTGTGCGGGGGAGTGGATAGACGTCTTTCTTCGTCACCGCATTCAGCTGCCGGTAGTCCACGCAGAACCTAAGCGTTCCGTCCTTCCTCTTAACCAGTACGACTGAAGAGGCCCAAGGCTGGATTATGTTGTCGTGCAGCATTTCTTGCACTTGCTCATGGATTACCTCCCCTTCTTTTACGGAGACTTAATATTGCGATCGATGCACAGGGAGCGCGTCTTCCTCGGTAAACAATGCGATGCTTCGCAACGGTGGTTTCGCGCACTTTCGACAACGTCACGAAGCAGTTGCTTTATTCGGCGAGGATATAACTGGGCTGCCATCGCTTTGGGCCCGGAAGCTTAAGGACAATGACGAGATGCGTTGGGGATGTACAGCCTTGCTGAGGCGGTGATGATTCTTCAGTAATCGCAAAGATTTCGGAACAGTTTCGTAGTTCCTCGACGTTGCCCACAGCTGCACCTTTAGTGAGGTGTAGCGTTTCTTGTTGGAAGTTCGTCATGAGGGCCACAGTACGCCCATCACTGAAGTTCAGCTACTCCTTGTACGACGCCTATTTGTACTCCCAGGAGCAATTGAACGTTACCTTACAGAACAACTTTGCCGCAGGAAGCTGCCTCGGTCACGACAGGTACAACAACATTTGATCGCGGCGGCACGTTCACGCGGTCGGCAGCGACTCGGACGGCGGGTGACGCAGTTCGGGTTTCTCTGAAGGCGAAACACGTGACCGCAGAGCCAATCTGTTCTCTCCAAGGTCGATGACGGCGCCGTATTCACTCAAAAGTCCATGCCACGAATGACGTCTCTGGCACAGTCTTGTACAACGATGAATTTCACAGGACACGTCTCGCAGTGAATTCCTACGCGAGCAGTGCACTTTCTGACAGGCGTGATGAGGTATCCCCCAGCGGTTCGTGTCTGCGGCCCATCCCACGGCGTCGTCACTTTTCGAAGGCGGCGAGAGAGCCTCCCACTCAAGACTGAGTAGTCTGCTCTGGTATTTGGGGGCACGACATTGCCGCTGGAACTGTCATGCAAACTTCCCGTCTGCTACAGGTTTTCCTGGCTGCTGCCCTTGCGGTGGCTCTACCCGCCAGCTCGCCACTCTACGACCACCGTGGAGACACACCCACCTGGATTCACCCGCCGCCAGTCCGAGTGGCTTCCGATCAGCCACTACCCTGCCCGCATTTCCTTCAGCTGACCCTGGCTCCGAACCACCTTGGGATCTGGCAACCGGGGACGACATGTGATCCACGTGAAGAGAATCTACAAAAGCCCGCCGGATCCGCCCCCCAGTTGGGGCACGACATTGCCGCTGGAACTGTCATGCAAACTTCCCGTCTGCTACAGGTTTTCCTGGCTGCTGCCCTTGCGGTGGCTCTACCCGCCAGCTCGCCACTCTACGACCACCGTGGAGACACACCCACCTGGATTCACCCGCCGCCAGTCCGAGTGGCTTCCGATCAGCCACTACCCTGCCCGCATTTCCTTCAGCTGACCCTGGCTCCGAACCACCTTGGGATCTGGCAACCGGGGACGACATGTGATCCACGTGAAGAGAATCTACAAAAGCCCGCCGGATCCGCCCCCCAGTTGGGGCACGACATTGCCGCTGGAACTGTCATGCAAACTTCCCGTCTGCTACAGGTTAGTTATCTTAGCAACGCTGCTAACGCTCGTAACGGTTTTTGCTGTTTTATGGTGATGTCGTGCCCCTACGACTTGTCAGTGTACCGTAATAATATTTTGAGATGTTTATTCAATTGCGCATACCACGCAATGATCTCCCATCTTTTGCTTTTAATCTCGGGAGATATTGAGACTAACCCTGGCCCTAACTCCCCCGTAAACAATACCATTCTGGAAACGCTGACGCGTCTTGAAGCAGGCCAAGCAAATATGCTTGCTGCGATTACATCTTTGCAACGTGATCAGCGAGCGGCCGATGACAGGGCCATACTTCTTAACAATAGGATTACTAACATTGAGCATGACATCATGGCATTGAAGAGTGCATCAGCTCAGCCACAATCACCTAACAGCCCTCTGAATACCATCCCATCGGAACTTTCTAAATTAAAAGCGAGGTGCGACGACGCCGAGAACCGTCTCCGTCGATCAAACCTACTTTTTTTTGGTATACAGGATTCCCAGAGTGAAACGTGGGCGAAGTCCGAAGAAGTTGTTATTAATTTCTGCTTACATAGATTGGGCATCGAGCTGGATCCTTCCAACCTCGAAAGGTCCCATCGCTTAGGACGCTTCACTGGAAACAAATCCCGCCCTATTATTGTCAAGTTGCTACGTTTTAAAGATAAGGAATCAATCTTGGCGGCCGGTCACAAACTAAAAAATACTACTTTCGCCGTCCGTGAAGACCTTTCTGAATCAGTTCGCTTAGCGCGCGGCAAGTTATACCAGTTTGCAGAGCCGCAAAACGTGCCCTTTAAAATCCGCTTTGATAAACTTCACATTCATAACAAGCGTTACATTTACGATCCGATTAGTGACTGCGTAAAGGAACTTGAAGCATAACTAAATGGGAATAAAAAAAAACCGCCTCCCGACACCAAGCAACTGTCGGATCAAAACTAAAAATCGCAGTCTCATGTTGTTACTTTTACAAATGTTCGTAGTTTCCTGCCTAAGAAAGATGAAATATGCAGTCTTCTCGACGACTGCAAATCCGACATAGCTATATTTACGGAAACTTGGTTAAAACCGGACGTTAACGACGATGAGCTTTTTTATTCGAACATGAACTTTTCTGTATATCGTTGCGATCGGCCTCGGCAGCGTGGTGGTGGCGTCCTTGTGGCCATAAAAAAGAAATGCCTTCATTTTACGTTCAACTATCCTGCGATCTCGAGCTATGTTGTGTTTGTCTTTCATCGCAGTTTAGCAAAACGCTTCTTGCAGTGTGCTATAGGCCCCCAGGTTTTGACTGTTCTTTTGTTAATAAACTACATACTGCCCTAAACGAAATCACGATACGATTTCCCAAAGCGAATCTTTTACTGTTCGGTGATTTCAACTTCCCTGAAATCAACTGGCAGTTACTCACATCTACGTCACGTGATTCCAAGCACTTTCTTGACGTTTGCATGTTGTTCAATCTTAGTCAAATGATCGACAAGCCTACCCGTGATGATAATATCCTTGATTTAGTCCTTGTATCATCGCCCGATCTTGTGCAATCTACTATTTACATGCCTGGTCTTAGCGACCATAGAATAATGAATATATTGATCACACTGCCTGTTCTAGTTAAATCGCCCATGTCTAAAGTCATACGCGATTTTAATAAAGCTGATTACGCTGGTATTAATGCTAAGCTCACCATCTTTTTTGACGTCTTTCTATCTTCCTTTTCGTCGCGGTCCGTAGAGGACAATTGGTTGGTATTTAAGCAAACGGTTACTGACCTGATCAACTTACATGTTCCCTTGCTGCGGATTCGTGGAGATGTTGGGCAACCATGGTACAATAAAAAGCTGAAATCAATTGATAACAAAAAGAAGCGCCTTTTTCGAAAAGCGAAGGCTAGTGGTTCTCCTTCTGTGTGGAATAAGTATTTTCAGTGCCTAAAAGAGTACACTGCGTTAATTAAAACTTTCAAGAAGAAGTATTTTCATCAGGACTTGCCCAACATTCTTCGAACCAACCCTACTAAATTTTGGAAAACGATTACACCCAATCCTAGTACGCAGTCCATTGAGCTAGTTGATAAGGACGGTGTCGTTGTGCCCGGCGAACTTGCCTCGTCAGTAATGAATGATTACTTTTCTTCCATCTTCACAACGGAGCCACCAGAAAATATTCCCTCCCTCCCTCTACTTCCGTTTTCCCAAATGCCTCCGATCACTGTCACTGCATCTGGAATTTCTAATCTTATAGATAAACTGAAGGTATCTTCTGCCCCGGGACCTGATACAATTTGCTCAAAAATACTGAAGAACACGAGAGACATCTCCTGTTTATTTCTTCAGCTAATTTTTAACCAGTCATTGTCAGACGGCTGCGTTCCATCGGACTGGAAGATTGGCCGGGTCATCCCTGTCTTCAAAAGCGGTGATCGATCCCTTCCTGATAACTATCGTCCCATATCGCTCACATGCATTGCATCGAAGCTTTTAGAGCATATCATCCTCTCTAACGTTATGAATCACCTAACCTGTAATAACTTTTTTTCCAATACCAGCATGGTTTTCGCCAGGGTTATTCCTGCGACACCCAACTTTTTGAATTTTCTCACGACCTGCACACTAACCTTGACTCACTCTCTCAAACGGATGCCATCTTCATAGACTTTTCCAAAGCTTTCGATCGGGTTCCTCACCTACGCCTACTCGCAAAACTATCGCGACTCAATATTGATCCCTTAATCGTATCTTGGATTCGCAGCTTTCTCTCTTCCAGAGTCCAATATACAGTCGTCAACACTTTAGAATCAAACCTTACCGATGTTTTGTCGGGGGTCCCACAGGGCAGTGTCCTAGGTCCGCTTCTTTTCTTGATCTTTATTAACGACCTTCCAAATTCTATCACCTCTAACATACGTTTATTTGCTGATGATTGTGTCATTTATCGCCAAATAAATTGCTCCTCCGATCACCTTCTTCTTCAGAAAGACCTCGATAATATAACCAAATGGTGTGATCAATGGCTAATGTTACTAAACCACTCTAAATGTAAGTTTGTCTGTTTTTCTCGAAAACATTCCCCATCTCTTTTCAAATATTCTCTAGGCTCATCAACAATTGAGTGTGTTCAATCGTACAAATACCTAGGCGTTCATTTTTCCTGCCGTATGTCTTGGACCCTCCACATTGACTCCATACACGCCGAGGCTTCCAGAACGCTTGGTTACATTCGACGTTGTCTGCACTCAGCCCCTCCAGCTTTGCGCCAGCTGGCCTACGAAACTTTTGTGCGTCCGAAGATTGAGTATGCTGCTGCCATTTGGTCCCCACACCAGATTTACCTCACTAACACCTTAGAATCTATTCAGAATCGTGCTGCCCGATTCATTCTTTCTAACTATGAACGCACTGCCAGTGTGTCGGCCATGAAGGCTTCCTTATGCCTCCCCACTCTCATTTCTCGCCGAAAAATATCACGCATCTGTCTTTTCCAGAAGATTTTTTATTACCACCCTCTACTCAGACAGTCTCTACTGTTAGAACCGCATCGTTCATCCCGACGACTTTTTAACTCCCTTAGTGTACGTCGCATCCATGGTTCGATCACATATGTGACCCTGCCACATGCGAGTTGGGTTGTTGGCTGTATGTGGACGTAGCATTGCACTCGCTTCCGCCCGGTATGGTTTACGTGAGCGAAGACAAGGCGAGGTTGGCGAGGCCGAGGCGGCGAGGACCCGACAGCCCCGAGGAGCAGACGACGGACCCCGCGATTAGCTCGTGGCGGTCCGTCGTGCGTCCGGAAGGTTTTACAAAACAAAACTCGAGGAACAGACGCGGTACGCGGAGTGTCAGCTGTGCGCGCAGGAGCGCTACGCTCACTCCGTCTGGTAGGTTTAACGAGAGCTGCGTGAAGGCAAGACCTCCGATACGAGGGAGACCTTGATGGGCGGACAATGGACCAAGACGAGAGGGCGAGCCGAGCCGCTGAGCAGTTTGAGTAAACGAAAGTGTGTGGCGTTGCCAAGACAAAGATGGGACCTTGCAGTGTGAATGCCCGCAGAAACCCTCCGCGGTGAGTTTCCTTCACCGGCACGTCCCTGTTAGATTACGTCCTCAACTTCGCAGTAACGTGGACTTCTAAGCGGTTCTCTTGGGTTTCCGACAGCCACCGAGCTGCTCAAACGATGGTTTTGGCCCTTTGTTGCAACAGTGAGTGGACTTCATCGAAGTGGAGTTTCGTTCGATTCAAATCTGATGAGTTCCACAGCCATGCCAGGTGTGCCCCTGAATCTCGCCCTTGGCTCGCCTTCAGTGGCTTCATCAGCCCGCAGCGTTGGCTGTGCTTGAAACTAACAGAAAGCGAAGCAAATATTCGGACCTTAGGGTTTTATATGCCAAACCAACAGAGGTCAGCTGGCACGCCCTATCGAAAAATCAGCAGGTTCATTTCAAATTGAGTTGAATCGAAGTTGGTCCCGATACATACTAATTAAAACACCCTAGTCGAACTCAACTGCATGATAAAATGTTGGTTGCGATGCATACCAAGAACACCCCTAACCGTATTTTGAACTCAGTTGTGTGAACTCCCACAAATTTCACACGGGCGTGCACAAAATAAACGCTGTCATTAGTCATCTTCCGCAATCATGAAAGGAACCACGGTGAAACCTGGTGCCACTCGGTTCGTGGACATAACCATATACCATTCAGTGGTCACGTGTGGTTTATGTTTGATAGGAAAATCAGCGAGGATGATGAGAAGAAGGCGAGCGACATGGGAGGATGGCTTGGGAAAGCTACGTGGCTTACGTCATGCCCTCCCCGTGCCTGTCGGGGTTTTGAAAGGAATCCATTGGACATACACGAAACGAGTTAACACTAACATCGTAAACTTGTGAGTCGGCGTTTCTTCCGTCGAGTATATGCGCACCGCCTCTGCTGTACCTTATCAAGGTGGCACGCACAAAGGCTTGCGCATTTGGGCAACACGCGTCCAAATCACGAAAGGCTGGTCCGGACGTCGGGCAGCCTTACCGGTAGGAAACATGAGTCGCCAGGTCGCACGAGGCTCCTTGTCTAATTCAACGTAACAATCACAAAAATTGGCAACAGAAACCACTATGGTTGGTTGTCTTTAATTGCGAGAGAATTCGTCATGAGACTCATGACGCAGCTTACTGTGAATTCAACGACGCAAATTTTGAGCTAACAACAAAATGTTTAGCTGGGCTTTTTGGTTGATGACTGGAAATGAACGCCAAAGGAGCGGGGACAGGTGAAGAAGTGGACGACAACACGGGGCGCACTCGCAACAGAAAGTTTATTAGAAAACACAATGCTTAAATACCTAAAATAAACCTTGTCCCTACCAGCGTCCCCCTCTTGAGCTAACACTTTATATTAATAATGGTTTATGACACAATCATTGACGTCAGCGCCACTGCAGCGCGCCACTTCGAAATTCAGTGATTACTTCGTCTCTCTGTAATCTTTTAAAGTTCAAGCTGTTTCCCTACCATCATTGCAGCCTCGTGTGTGTGTCTTGTTCTGTCTTTCTGTAATCGTTTATTGTTCAGGCTGTTTCCTCATAATCATTGCAGTTTCGTCTCTGTTTCTTGTCCGGTCTCTGTGTAATGGTTTAATGTTCAAGCTGTTTCACCACCATTATTGACCATGTACCAATTATCTTAACTCAAATTGATAATTTGCTATATGTAGCTTTGGCGCAAATGTGAATGCGAACTTTCGCTCTTTATATGCGCGGCGTGGGTTTATCTGCTTGCTAGGAGCACGTCTTAGAGGACGCCGTCAAAGACGATGTCTACAACGACCTGTAGGACGACCTCTAGGCCGATCTCAAGGACGACATCTAGGACGATTTCAAGAACGACGTCTAGGACGACATCGAGGGCGACGTCTAGAGGACGACGTCAAAGACGACGTCTAGGACGACTTTAAGGACGACGTCAAAGACGACGTCTAGGACGACCTCTAGGACGACCTAAAGAAGATCTAGGGACGACGTCAAAGACAATGTCAAGAACGTCAGGTCCTTCGAAGAGGGTGCGCATCTGAAGTAGTGCGTGAGTGCCGCTCCGCCAGGGTATTGAACCGAAATGCTTTTCGCTCCGGTTTTCGTTCCGGTTCAGGGAAAACGGTTCAGCTCCGGTTCAACTCCGGAGTGAAAAAATAAAGGTTCAAACCGGTTTGAACCGGTTCGTTTTCATATGCTACAAAAACAATTGAAGACCGCAAAAAAAAATAACTTTGCACATTTTATAAACGTGTTACACATAAAAAGCAAAGTCTCGCATTATTGTGTGGAACGAACGAGCTAGTGCTGGGGCACCTCGGGACGTGGGTGAAAGCGCGGTTCAATGTCAGGCAGCTGACCGAAAAAGCAGGACGTCGTCAAGCATATCCGGGGAAAGACGGCCCCTCTGAGACGATAAAATGAACTTGAGTGCAGAAAAGGCTCGCTCCACGCTGACCTGGATCGCAGGCACTCCCAGGGCTACTCGCGCCAATGCGTAGAGTTCTGGATGGCGCTCCCGTCTCTCTTCCCAAAACTGCAACACGTTAGCGTCCCTTGAAAGCCGCGGCTCCTTGTCTAGCATCTCCAGGAGGCATGCTATATAAAGGGAGCTACTGGTACCTCGAACGTGCACGCCAGCCTCAACCTCTTTTTCCTTGAGGAGCGCTTTCACGGCGTCTTCCGGATCTTCTGGAGCCGCCGCAGTTTCAGAAGACAAGGCAGAATCTTGCTCGCATTGTAGAGCTGCGATCCGCCTCCGAGTCTTTGTTAAATGCAACGTGGCCCGGTACTTTTGCGCAGGGGTGAGAAGAAGGCGGTAGCTGGGGATCTATGTACACTGCTGCACAGAAGACATCCGTGTCAAGAAGTTGTCGCTTCCGCTTTTTCATTGACTGGACCCAGGCCTTTGCTAACGGCGACGATATCTTCAAAGTGTCCATGGAATATGTCAGCCATGCTCCGTAGAAATCTCCTAGAGTGATCTGTTCCTTCTGCAATGTTTTCGTCGCCACTTCTGCCGGGCGAAGCGATACTGCGAGCATATTCGACTTCCGCCCATGTGTCTTCAGTCGACCTGGAGCTTTCTTCTTTTGAGAGCAACCCTCCAGCCCTCTTAGTTCAAGTAGCCAGGTGAGCATATGCAGCGTGGACATCCACCGCGTTGGACAATCAAGCATTGGTTTCTTCAATCCTAGCTTCCTGATCAGGATAACACATTGGACACGTAGTCTCTTAACAAGCGCACGGCTTTCTCCGGTTTGCGCAAAAGAAGTGTTTTTTTTTTTTACATTTTCGGTTTGTTTTTTAGGTTACTGTGTTTTTCGCCACGCACTTTTCACGCGACCTGACTTTGCGTATGAACCGAAAACCGCATGGAAAACATATCGGTTCCGCTCCGGAGCGAAAAAAATTATTTCGTTCCGTTTCAACTCCGGTTTGAGCAAAAATAACGGTTTTTTCCGGTTTTCGGTTCACGGTTCGGGTTCGGTTCAATACCCTGCGCTCCGAAGACGTGCAGCGCCTTCATCTGCGCGGCGCATTCTAGCCAGATCCCGGATCGCAAAAACCGGTTAAAGTAGCTGAAGTATGCAATCGCAATCAAAAAGCCGTGCGACGATAGAGATTCGCATTGAAACAAGCACGAAGGAACGTAGTCTGTGCGAACTTTTCCTTTCCTATGCAGGGCATGGGACGCAGAGCAGCGAGAGAAAATTTTGTACCAGCCGAAACACCTAGTGACGCTATTTGGACATCCATCATTTTGACGCAAGGGTGCCTTACACTATATATATTTTAGAATTGGAAACCCCAACGTTGTGGGTTTCCCAAGAGCGGCTCGGGGTGTCGCACTGCCCATGCGCAGTTCTTAAAGTTCAAGTTCTAACCGAAAAAGTCGTTTTTGAAAAGTTTGCTCTCAGATCGATGCAAGAGCACTGGGAAACACTAGAGCATAAACATTACCACCGCGGAGACCTTGAGCAAGGTGAGTCGGTGTCCTTTATACTTCGACGAAGTATTCTCAAACAGGGCGCGTTCTCCACGCACACCGGCAGGCTGCCTCGGCGTGCGCCACTGAGTGCGGCCAGCGCGGCAGCGCAATGCGCGGGTCAGCCGCGCGCCGCAGGCTGCGGTTGCAAATCCAGTCAATCTTGGAAAGTGTTTCCGGGGCCCGGATGCGCCGCTCCTTTTGTGGAGACCATTAGGCCGAGTCCCGAGGATTGTGTTTGTGTGCGCGCGCGCTTCAGCCGGGCTTCCGTTTTCGCGCAAGGATCTCATAACCGGGCCGACAAAGAAGCGACGCGCGATGTCAACGACTTCCGACCACCATCGACCGCGAGGACGAGACAGGGCCTTCTTCCCTTCCTTCTCTCTCTTCGCAGGATGCCGCTTGCGGCTCGGCTATATCGCCGTCGCGTAACGACCGGCGCTTGAGGATGCCCCCGGGCGGGCACGGGGAGCCTATCTCGGAAAGCGGAGTCGTATTGGTGACTTACGGTACACACAAGCACGCTGGTACACTGACACACACGCACGCGCGCAATCTCCGTTGTATCCTTTTTTTTCTCGTGTAACTGAGTTTTTGTTGTTTCCGGGGAGAAATAAAATACAGGATGCAACATTGTTTTATTTGTGTATACCGTGAACCAGACAGACGCACATTGGAGAGTGTGCGGATGGTGATGACGTTTTCATAATTCATTATAGAAAATAGCCAATACAAGTGATTTATATTACAGAAAGGATCAGTCAGCAGAGTACAACATATTTTCGAGGCTGCACTATACGTTGGTTAATTGGCTGCAAATCAAGCAGACGATGTGCCCAAAGTTGTGCTTCGAATGCCGTGAAATGCAGCTATGATCGGGTTCTTTTACTCTAAAAGTTTCTGGCTGTATATGTATTGAGAAGATAAGAAAAGAAAACAAAAGTTCTCTTCGTGCTTCATCCCGAAGAACGGACATTGCGAGAGCTCAATGCGCAGCGTCAGTCGACGTGTGCCATGGGAATTTCGCACATAAACCTGAAGGATACTTCAAAAGTCGGACATTGATGGCAATGTTGTTTGCTTGATTCGTTCGCCTTGATTTTCATCGTAAGCACACGAACAGAGTTCTGTTTTTGCCACTTCGGCTGCGATTTCAGTATGGACGCATGAGTTTTGCGTTTCCTTTCGCTCAATCATGACCCACCGAATCAGCAGTTCAAGCGAGTTTGTGTGACTTGACTACACTCACTGACAGGGTGAGAACGGCATGGGTATGAACGGCATGGCCCCCGCAAGTGCTCGGACCCTTTGCTGTAGTTTGGCAGTACATGCAAGCTCAATGCTCAAGAGACGCCAAAACGTTATCGGAAGTAAGGCCGTGCACGAGGCGGCGCAACTACACGACCTCCCTACGTTTTGCATCATGTCAGTGACAATAGTAGGTTGCTTTTGATTCGGCCAGAGCTTGGGGAGTCTCAACCCCGAAGAGTGACGATCTACCGCGGAGGCCGGTTCGTCAAGGCGTAGCGTGCTATACCTTGTATAAAAAATCGGTCTCCAACACTGTAAGAAAGAAAAAAATCTTGTAAAAAGCTAGCAACTTCATTAGTTACTAACTTTTTCTGACCGTTACTATAATTTTCCTAGCTATTTACTACTCCAAATGAACGACAGGTAGAAACTGCAGTTGCTGTGCGGGGCAGCGAGAACATGGCTGATGAAAAAAATATGTTGTTGTGTATGTTTATGCAGCCTGAAGTTAGTCCGCCACAACGGGCGACTTGTCTCAGCTGTAGGTGAGCAAACTAGCCAGTTCAGTACAACCGCTAGCCCAGGTTCTTTAACGTGCACCACGCAGTAGTGGTACACGAACGCACGTCGGTACGATGCTCCTCCAGATCGAAACGGGGCAGGAATGAGGGTTGAACTTAGTATTCCTGGGTTTTGAAGCACGAGCTTTTGCTCCACGTGCTCCGAGCTGGTGTGCGCTAGCCCTCTCGGCAACCGATCACTGGCTGCTTAAAACCTATGGAGTCGCTGTTTTATAGACTGTCACAAATAATTACTGTGTACATAGTTACTTTCTGGTAAGATATACATCTCCTGGAATATTTGGCAATAATATTGCAGCATAATATTGGTGCGAAACTGCACCATATTTGTAACATCGTTCACGGAGGAAGTGGTCACATAAAGGTACCTTTAACCACGGCCGGACTAAAAGCGCGTGCTCTCTCTCTCTTCTTACGGCCTTTGCAATTGCCCGGGAGTCAATGGCATTTTTTCACCGTATGTAGTTCACTTGCTTGCCGCCAGGGGCGCAACCACCTCACCCCACTTCACCCCACTCGGAAAGTCCCTTCGAGCTGCTTTGCGCTGGTGTTCGAGCTTCGTAGGTTGTTGTTTTGGCAACGGTTTGCTGAACTTCGCTCCGATTCAAGTCACTCCACCGACAGGCAGTGTCGTCAGCAAACTGCGTTTCCCTGTGACATGGACGGGACCTCTGTACTTGTCGGACCCCTCGCACGCCGTTGTTCGGAAAGCGCGGTTATGGTCGAAATTTGTACACACTACCGCACCCTCGTCTAGAGCAGCTGACCGACTTCATGTGCGGCCTATGAAACTAGATGATGCAGACCACGGCAATAGATAGATTGGGCCTGCTTACATTTCACGAGAGTGTACGAATTATTTATCATTTAAAGTTCCTCCACGTAGAAGGGTCCGTCTCCTCCTGTTCTTGAGTTGCAACAGAGATCCTGGAGGTAAAGACGAGTATAGTTTTTCCGCAATTGCATTCGCTGTTTCTACTTACTACTTTCTACTCCCGAATCTCTCGGAGATGTGCGTCAAATATTCACTGTTTTGGGCTCATCAGAAGCGCATTAGATAGTGACTGAGGGTCTAAACGTAAGGATCAGGTGTCAAAGGCTATAAAAATCTCGGCCGCAAGCTGCGACCAGCGCTGAGATACACTGTCAGACGCGCTCTGTGCAAACGGCAAAGGTAGCCCAGGGGGAGGTGACAGCGCCCCCGCGAATTGCAGCGGGAGATGGCGATTGCCCCAATTGCAAAGGCCGTAAGAAGAGAAAGAGAGCGCGCGCTTCCAGTCCGGCCGTGCTTTAACGCAGGTATCTTTGCTGTCGGCGAATCAGCCCGCGCTCTTGGGTCGCGAGCACACGCCACGCGCGGAAGATCGTTAATTGATTGGCCGCAGAGAATAAAGGTCCCTTAGCTAAAGATACCTTAACGGTCGTGTGAATGAGGTATAAAATACGCTCCGGTAGCCATTGGGGGGCAGCGATTGGGTTAGCGTGTCGTCGCGTGTGTGTTGTATGTGTGTGTCATCTGTGTTCTATTTTCATGTCCGTGTTAAATGTATAATATGTGCGGAAATGTGCATGTAAGCAGCGAGGAAAACTACATATCCCAGCGATATTACACGTTTGCCAATTTTGAATTTGGCGTTTACTAGCGCCAGCTGTATTCAGGTAGCGTTTACTATAGTCGGTGGCAGGTCAAGAATGAAGTGGAAGCTCCTCCCACCCCTTTCCACTTCAGCGGAGCGAACGGTGAAGAGGAGGTCGCCTCCCCTCCAGCGTTCGCATTACTAAAGTGGAAAGAGGTGGGAGAGAGCTTCCACTTCGTTCTTGACCTATCACAGACTATTGGTCTTGCTAGTGTTATTGTCATTTACGAACTAAAGGCCGTGAAAGATACTAGGTTGGTTAGTAACAGTTACTTGCTTGACCGTTACTGTCTACGGTTACTAGGTATCTAGTGACATATGTGACAAGCAGTTACTAGCTTTTACCAAGTACATATTACAAGCGTTTTTTTTAAGAGTGAGCCAAACGTAGGTAACAAACGTTTATTATTCGCAACAATAACAAAGAACGCTTGGCGGAAGCCGTACAACTGAGATGGTCGAGGATTTCCAAAAGTCGACCTCGAACGAGCCTAATGACGGGGCTAACAGTCACCGGAAAACTGCTCCTGTTAACGGTTTATACATTCAGCATGCGTGCGTCTTCCGAAGCCGAAGGATAAGAGGCCAGTCTTCTAATTACCGCCGGTTGGAGAAATGCTGATATTCCCGTTCGAGTACGATGGTGTCCCCTCGCCGGAGCCCGGACCCGCGGCTCTCCCGAGCACCATGGTTCGTCCTATTGACTCACAGTGTTCAGACTGGAATACCTTTATAGTCATTGAGGTAATGAGAACGGCTGAGAGGTCTTTCAGTTGTTTCGCTTCCTGCGCCATCTTCCTACCTTGGACAACACTCCGGCCTCTCAGTGAGCTTCGAGCGTGCAGCAGCCAAATCACGACTGAAGGCAACGCTCGCGCGCTAGAGGTGGGGCGTTTGAAAAAGGCGCCTTACCGTTTTCATTTTGTCAGCCATGGCCATAAATTTGTGACAGACGCTTCTAGTTCACTTATTTGGCCCCCCGTGGCGTATTCATTTTTAACTTTTATGCCGCGCGCAAATTCTCACCAAACCGGGATGTGTGCCGAGTGAAAAATAAAATATCCAGTACCTTCAAGGACGACAAAAAGTATGAGATTATGAGTGTTTGGCGTGTGCAACATATTGATAACTTTATCATTCTCCTTTACTATGTCAAGGCAATACAGCGATCAAATGAAGAATATCGGAACTTCTAATGCTCGAGTCCCCACTTGAGTGACAAACAGAAACAAACTACACCGACAAGCCTCAAACCAGAGCCTTTCGCGACATGACAGGCTTTGTAGAACAACATAAGCATCTCACACGCGAGGGCATCTTTGGCAGGCTTACAATCACGCGTGCTTACTTCACCAGCACCGAGCGACTAAACGCCTGCCAAATGTGCAATCGCGAGCATGCTGCATGTGTTTGAGGCTTGTCGCTGTCGTTTGTTTCTGTTTGTCGCTCTAGTGGGACTAGGGCTTAAACAATTTCGCAGAAGTCATCGCACGCATTTCCATAGCTCTTATAGTTGACTTGGAGTACGATATACGTAGGTACCTTCAAATATAACTGTGTTGTCAGCGAGTAAAAGCATAAAACATATGCTGTTATTAGTGGTTGATTCTCTACAAGGCGTATCTAAGATAGTTGTCAGCTTATGCATTCCAGGCACATAATATTTTTACTTGCTGCTTTATATCCACTTTCCGCCAGGTGCAGTATTCTTACCCTTAACAAAGTGCATTTTGTCAAAAAACTAAATGGTTAATGAGCTGAACTTGCTCCTAGAAATTTAAAGAAAGGTTTCACGCATCTTGCGTTGGCGACGGAGGATGACTGACTAGAGGCGCCGCGTTACCGCTACTTTCATGCACGCGGCACGTTCAGGAATGTTCTGAACAAGAACACTCGATGGCAGCCGTAGATGGGCAGGGATTTCTTACAACACGATGAAAAAATACCGCACAAAAAGAAGAGGACAGAGACAGGAACCGAACACAGCAGACAGAGAAGCGCAATTTTTTCATCATGTTGAAGTAGTGCCAACTCGCCCAGCTTATCACCTTACTACAGTTTAATTGTTAGGAGAGTACAGAAATAATAAAATAAAGATGCGGGACGAGTGGGATTTTGAGCCCCATTCTTCTACGTTACAAACTCCGCCACGCTAGCGTTTTCTTCTTTTTTTCATATGCAGACGAAGACACAAGGCAGTGAGTGACACACAATCGCAATGAAACACTAAGAAACACCAGCCATTTTGGCTAATGTCGAACATGCTACAAGCATTTAAGGGTAGACAATACCTAAAAAAATGGCAGCCGCAGAGAGGTTGCCGGTCCTTATTGAATCCCATCAGAAAGCGCATGTGCTCAACAAAATACGTATGCGCTGGGCGATCATCAATTATCCGAGTGGCGTGGCGCAGTGCGGCATGCCTTATGCTGTGCAGAGCCAGCAGTAGGGTCATGTTGTAAGGAACGTCATTTTTCCCTTCTGCCACTCAAAAAAGTATGCCAAGGGGCGTTAATGGAAAGTATTTTAAGAGGGTCCCTTGCAGGACGTCCCAAAAGGAGAACGCGTCCCAACACTCTAGGAAAAAATGATCAACCGTTTCCTGCTTTTTGCACATTATGCAGTTGACTGACCAAGCTACTAAGACACCTTTTGTAGCTAACCAGGCTTTCAGTGAAAGTTTTTTACTATGCAGCGTGAAAAAAAAAGTATTGGCGTTAACGGGTACAACTATTGCCTTAACAAACTTTAAGATATCCTGCCTTGGGCCAGCAGAGTAGAAACATTATACGGAGGAATTGTAAAACGGAAATCAGTTCAATCGTTCGTTAGTCGCTTGCTTGACACAAAAGACATGTTTTTGAGTGAGAAACGCCTGATTAAAAATCATTGAGCACCAACAACAAGTTTCATATACCCGCGTACACATGCACCTACGTCCTCCCTTGACGAAAAAATAAACGAAGGCAGAGCACCACGCACTCTCACTCGAATAAGGGCCTATAAAAATGGTTCTCTTTGGTCTCTGGGGAAATTAAATGTATTGAGAGGTCGCATCAAAAAAGCCTACCCCCCCCCCCCCCGGGCCTTTACTCTACGAAATAGGTTTGTACGAGTCGTACGGTCCCAAACCGAGCACCAAGTAAAAACAGCAGACACACAATGTATGATTTTATGCTAATTCATAAGCAATGATATACCTTCAAAACATACCACACCCTTGGGGTAGAAAACGCTTGGCAAGCCGATGCACCTGCCAAAATATACATTCCATAACCTCTCAACCTGAGCGCTTTTGCGCGCAAAACTTTAATCTCATCGCGCCACTAGTCGTCATTGTTGCGGTAGTGTTCCAGGGGAATACAATTATAGCGGTGCGGTGATTCGTTCCACAAAACATGTTTAAAACGAGCCGGCGTCCAAGGCCAATCGCCGTGCCAATAACCAAAACACTTATCCCAGTTGATGGAGCTACTCGTATTTTCGCAAAATATCTCTGTGAGCTCGACAGCCAATAGCGTACCAACTTGTTTTTGAGTGGGAAGGGGGGGGGCAACCAGACCCCCCCCAGGGCCGGGTTGCGGTGTCCTTGGTATCCCTTAGGCGCCGCCGGCCAGTGTTTGCTTTGCCCAGTGGCGGCTGTTTCAGGGGGAGGGGGGGGGGGCAAAACACATACCTCGCCCCCGCTCTGAGAACTGGGGGAAAGCGCCCCCTTGCCCCCCCCCCCGGTTGGTACGCCCATGTCGACAGCTTTTTCGATACTCCTGGAGTTTGCGCGAAAATCGTCACGTCATCCGCGTACTCTCCAATTGGCACCTCTGTGGCTTCAAACCTTCGAAATAAACTACTCTAAATATTACTTAGACAAAACAGCTCAAGAAAGATACAAAAAAGCAAAGGCTTTGTCGCAATGAAGAGAAAAGTCGAATACGCTCTCTTAAGTCGACAGCGAGAGCGCCTGTGAAGCGTGCATTACGGGACGCTAGGACTCTGCGTTACATTAACATTAAATGGTCGCGTCTCACAGACACTAACGGAGGCTTCTCTTTTGATGTCGCGTCACGTGAATGCTACAGCGCCCCCTGGTCAAGAGAAACTAGCTTATAGCGTCTGGATGGTGAGCCGAACGCACGGCTATGCCACTACAAAATCTTTTGTTAAAACTATGAGTGCTTCAAGTGGTTGAAAGTTGGGCTAGTGTGAACTGAATTGTGAGTAGTACGTTTTTGTTTTTTGTACTCGTTTATTGTGAGCGTTTTTGTGAAGTACGGAAGCACTTTTTGCTCGATTTTTTTTCCTTGTGGACCAATATTCGTTCAACGCCTCAATATAAACACCGATGTAGCAATGAACTTTTCAATATATCGGGTGTCGCATGCAGACCTTCGCTGTAAAGCAATCGGGAAAAATCGGCGCCCACATATAGAAAACAATTTTGACGAATGTGCACCGAGCAGATTAGACTTACCATGTGAAATGTCAAGTGTACGTTCTCTTCCTGTAAAAAGAAAGAGCGCAAATAACTTTCAAAAATCCACACTATAGGCGCGTTCGCCGCAGACCGAGTTACCCACACTATTAATTTGTTGCACCATCTCCCGATAGGCAAAGGGAGCAGACGGCGCCCTCTGTTGTTTGCTCGCTGGGTTTACCGGCAGATGGCGGCACAAGTTAAAAACGTCGGTAACTCGGCCGTCTACGAACGCGTGTCACGTGGGCTTTGGCAAGTATCTTGCACTTGAAGAGAACTGCTCCTAGAAATTTCACACGGCAAAACTCATTTACTAAGTGCAAATTTGGTCAAATTTTGAACCTTCTGGTAAAGGCACCAATAGGTGACCGGCGTTTGGTAACGTCCGGTACCTTAGGAAATTTTGTTTAGGTGTTGAAAAACGACGACGATGGCCTCCAACACTCTCTAAGCCTGGTTCTGAAAACTAGTCTGGAGGTTTCAGAACCATGCTTCCACAGGTTTGCAGCTCATTGTCGTCCTTAGCCAATAGTGGAACAAGATTTCTAAAGGAACCGGAAGTTGCCAAACGCCGCTGACCTATTTTTTCGGCTCGTTTTACAGCGGAAGGTCTCCTGAGGACACAATATATATGAGGCATTCGCTAAGGTAAAAGATCTAAATCAAATACAGAATGCATCGCATAACCTACTATAGCTCTACAAACGCGAACAATTGTAAACTCAAGTCAAATGGAACCGTAAGGTAAATACGTGTTCTTCAAATGTACCCTCAGGTAGGCAATATTGCAACAGCAACTAACAAGGGACGGAAGCACGTCTATAATTTGCATTGGCCAGGACGCTGCTACGTAACTATTCCGAAACTAAATATTCCGTGATATTGATTCAAGATTGAGAAAAATGGTGGGGCATGCTAGGTTTACCATAAATTAACAAACAATGGCAAAACATCTGCCCGCCGTGTCACTCTAAGTCAGGAAGTATTTTATTAGTCCACAAAATATTTTGGAGGCATTATTGAGCATATCTGAATATTCGTCATACATTCCAATATTTTCTAAACTACAATATTACTTTAGCGTATGATGAAAATAAGCTCTGGAGAAGGGGAACAGGGGGGGGCAAAGGAAAAACACAAATCTTCAAACACAGCTAGGTGACTGGTGCGCGACCGAAAAAATACGCTTGGTCCTGTAATCGAACAGGGACATCTTCATTTCCAGTAGAGAGCTCTACCAACTGAGCTAACCATGACTTAGACGTCAGTAGAGCAAAGGGGCTCTTCAGCTGCCACCAGTCTAACGCCAACAAAAGTGAACGGCCTGCGTTTTAAGGTTACGATGATAATGCAATTAATTCAAAGGTGCAAGCGAGCTGAGCATTCTTGCCCAGCTCGCTTGCACCTTTGCGATTAATTGCATTGTCATTTTAGCATATCCTAGTTTATAAAATGCTACACTTTCTAAAATACACAGATTTCGAGAAAAAAATAATTGAGTGCGTTCAATCATTTTTGGAGCAAAAACGAATCAATAAACGCTACAACGTAAGGCGTCGACCATTTTTCCATACATTTGCTGCTTGCAAGTACAATCTCTAGAAAAGTACATTTCAGAAGTGAAATGAATCGAAATGTCGAACATATCATCAAGATCAAAAACATGAGACGGGTCACATCATATTGGATTCCCAATATGCCGCTTACTTATTTTTCCCGTAGTAGACATGCGGACCGAAGTATGTTCGCTCTTTTTGTGCGTCCAGTTCAGGAGTTCTCAAAATCTTCGACTAAGAGGGAGAGAGACTATCATCTATCATCTACTTGAACTTTCTTTCAGTAAATGTTCTCGTGTCATTCGCCTGTGTTATTTTATTCATTCGTCAACACTTACGATGCGTATAGGAATCTTGAAATAAATCATGTATGTATTTAATTTTTTTTTTTGGCTGATAAAGCAGCAAATCCTTTTTTTAAGTTTGAATGTTGTATAGGTTTTCTCCGGCGTTTGTTTCTTTGTAGCTTACTGCTGGCTGACGTTTTGCTTGATATGTTGTATCTGATAAGCAGTTTGGCCAACAGATCTGACAAGACACTGTCTATCTAATTTTATCGTTTCTTTTTTTGGTTAAAATGTAGATTCTTGTTGTTCTTTCTTATAGAAAGTGCGTATGCCATTCTTCTATTCTACAAGGTGTCACAAAAAAATTTACACGGTTTTTATTTTTTATTATTATCGAAAAATAAACTAGGCATCGCCGAACGCTCATTCTCCGCCCTAAGGTAGCGCTAAAGGTCAAACCAAGATGCCGAAGTTTCAGCCCGAAGGAACACCTTATTCAAAAATTATAAGTGATTTTCTGAAAATTTTAATGGGAAAATTAGCCCATTTTTACCCATCATCGATTTCTGGCGCCTTAGAGCCCTATGTATTCGAAAACTCCGTCGGCCGCCATTTTCCCATTGATATTTTTGAATATCGCTCATAACTTTCGAATAAGGTGTCCGTTCGAGCTGAAACTTTGGCATCTAAGTGTGACCTCTAGAGCTACCTTTGGGTAGAGAATGGGCGTCCGGCGATGCCTAGTTTATTTTTGCGGTAAAAAACCCTGCAAATTTTTTTTCTGACACCCTGTATAGTTTGGGATGGGACTGTTACTTTTTTTAAATCAGTAAATAAATAATTATAATTTTCCATATCTCTCAATTGATTGCCGAGAATCCCATCTTGGTTTCTGCACTGGTGCATTATAGCAGTGCAAAGGCCTACCAACCCTTCACATAACATTGCACACGCTAGGGAACGTTTGGTGCAAAACTATTCACCAGGGGTTAGCTATAGTTTGCTAAAACACTGAAGGTAGTCTGGCAAAACCCTCCCTTCCCCCCAAGAACCGAATTTGAGAACTCCTGGTCTTATTCATAATTTATAACCTCTACTTTTTTTTTAGGAAAGCGTGTGTTTGTTTGGGGGGGGGGGGGGAGAGGGGCTTGGTTTGCAGTAGCCTTTTGCTTCCTTGTTCCGGAGAAGAAGCAAAGTCGGAAACGGCGGGAAGAGTTCAAGTAGATATATTTGATGCTTGCATACTCGCTCCCCGCGATCGTCAAGCCGGATGATTGATCCCCTTGGCAGCGCGAGCATCACGGACTGCGGCCTCCGTCGCGACGGGGGGGGGGGGGATCCGCGGCACATATGCATCGCCCGCAGAGCTCGCGTTTTGATGTGGCGTCTTGCTGCGGGGCCCCGACTGTGGAACGGGAATGAGGTACGCCGAGGGCTTTGCCCGAACCAGAACGAAGCGCTGGTTGTCCCTTGGAATTGGTGGGAGGTCACCGATCTCCGAGCGGTACGGCTTGGAAAACATCAAAACGGAAACTGGAGCCAAAACCAGTCGGAGCCGCATGGCCGCTCTCGTTGGTAGATGCGTTTCTTTTGCATCTTGAAGCACGTTCCTGCGTTCCGTCCTCAGCTTCAGTGCGGAATATTGCTTGCACGCGAATATTCTGGAAGTTTTTGAAGCCGTGAGAAAAACTACATTCGTGTCATGTCATGCTAAGCTTCACTGTTTTTTCTTTTTTAGGTTAGCATTTCCGGTTTGCAAAATAATAAATCGTTTCGAACCGTTCACGCCCACAAAAATATGAAATGCAAACTTTATTACAGTGCGAGACTGTTCCGAGCCTCTCGTAGCCTGCGTAGGACGGGGCTAATTTTAATTATATTCATAAACTTCAGAAAATAAAAATCGCAATATTTCAAACGGAACTACTGTAAAACCCTTAATGTTCGCGAGCCCTTAATTTTCGCGAATTTCGGTGAATAAAAAATTCACGAAATTTAAGGGCACGCGAAAATTTCGATCCTTAAGAGTTTCATTGCCGGCGTCTGGAATTCGCGAAATTTAGTGGCCGCGATTACGTCCTCTGTGACCGATTTGCGAAAAAATGGTGGCCGATTCGCGAAAATAAAGGGTTTTATAGTATTTCCCTGCATGTCCGACACAACAAATTCTATTCCAACGGCACGAGTTTCGCAAAATGTAAGAGATTAAAAAGGTAATGGTTTTTCGAATTTACAAGCCGATACTGACTTTGTATAATGATCAAACGAATAGTATACAACTCTACTTTCCGAGGGAATCGATAACCTTATAACCCGTATAAATAGGACCGGATTTGACAAGACGAAGAAACATTTCAAACGCATACGACTTATATGAGCCGTAAACCTTCGGTTGGAAGGTATATATAACTCCCAATAAATATTCGTTAAGGAAAAAAAAGATAAGTAAACAAGTGATTTTTTCCGATAGTCTTCTCAAAATGATTGAAAACGACCTATTCTGTCTTTAGTTTTCCCAGCACTTTCAATCCTTCAATACATGCCGAAATAATGCACATCAAGGGTTCTTGATAACATGGAGAGCTACAGTCATATAAAAATAGATGGAGCTCATGCCAGACATCTTGATTTCAATGCCATTTATCTGAACAGCCTCTTTGACCCGTCCGACCATTCTCCCGATGCCCTGGCAGCCGACATCATAAAACATTAATAAAAATCAGCAGGTTGGGACTTGCGTTAATAAAACCATATAGGCTAGATTTCGTGAGTGTGTTTATTCATAGCATTTCATTGCTTCACTTTGTCTATTCGTTTCTTTTCAGTGTGTATTTTTGGACTATAGCGCTCTAATAATATTTAGCGCACAAAAACATGTTAATTTATCTTACGAAAATAATTAACATTGTATCTGTCATTCGGAAACTCCACAATGTCTCGTGATAAGGAGTAACCTTGAAAAACTAACTTTTTTATAGTCCGCACTTGTAGATAGCCCTGCACGGCGTAAAATTAGGCCCCGGAACATAACTAGGCTACTTAAGAATTTGGAGGCCAAATGCACATTTGTTAAAACCAGACTTTGGGACCTCTAAAGCAAAGTTAGAATAAATTAGTAAAACAGTCGCTCATTCCTGCTTCATATGTCCAATTAAAAAACAATACTTTGAATATCTTTACGACGTTAGAACATGGAAGTAAGTACGCTTTATTTCACACTAAATTAAAGATTCATTATAATTTATCTAGGGAACTCACGTAAATATTCTGTTCCTGTAGACGGGCGCGAAACTTGTCGCCTGTTACAGGTCCCACTCTAGTTAAAGGGCTGGTTGCTATCTTCGGCGCGACATTCCTTTTTGGGGAGCCATAGAAATAGCGCGAGAAACAAGAGCAGCCATCAACGTCACCTACCGGGAAGGGATAAAAACAAAAGTGCGACGCTATTGTCCAAGCCCCCAGCCTTTTTTGTCGCTAATGAAAGATTGCCGTGCTGAGCCTTCCGACAACTAGAAACACTAAGCGGTACTAATGACTGTAATCAGGAGTGATATGTCTTCCAATTACAGTGCTACGATATCGCTCGAAAAAAAGTAATCGATATAAAAATATATCTGGCCGACGTAAGCTCCAACTATGAAAGAAAATTTCGGTAGCCGGCATTTGTAGAACTTGTCGTAGAATAAAGAGCTGGAATTATTTTTTGTCTGTATTAGTGTTTCACTTTCTTTTTCTAAAATTAAGTTATCTTCACCTTTAGTAAATTGAGTTTTAATGAGATCTAATGACTGCTAAGTATTTTGTTTTTTTTGCGCCCGGCTGCCTCAAATGCCTGGACGACTGGTGCGAAAGACACTGTTGCGCATTAACAATAGTTAGTTCTTATCTTTTTATGCAGAGGAAATAAAAAATTAAAATAATTATAATGTGGTGTATTGAGCAATCATTTAGAAGAACCCTTAAGGTTGACTAACTGCGGTGCTAATATCCTCCACCCTCCTCAAGCCCACAACTATGTATCTGGTTTGTGTGTATTATTTTTTATAAATGTCGTTAAGCAACTTATTATTTTGTTCAATCCGTTGTGTTTTGTGAAACTGATACAAATTGTTTTGTTGTGTCTAGGATTTTATAGAAATATATTCCTGTATTTAAATTGCGACTTCCCACATATTAGACGCAGCAACACAACGGGATCATTGAATTTCAATATAATGAATTTGCATCTTTCAACAACGTCCGTTATACGTCGCGGATTTGGAGCAAAAACTTATCACAGAGCCCTTAGCGACAGGCATTTCAATGAAGTGGGCTGGTCTGTTTTTCTCTGCCTATACTTCGCTTCAGCTTGGGTCCAGACGCAGCCGATGCTACGAGCGCGAGCTCCGGGCTTTCAGCGTCCCCGCCAGGCACGCGGGTTCGTGAAGTGCAAGCACCGTTCAGGGCTACATGCTCGCGCTTGTAGCATCGGCTGCATCTGGACCCAAGCTGAAACGAAGTATAGCTGGCACGTGAACGGCAACGAAAAGATGCAGACGCCATCGAAAATATTTCCCGTCTTAATGCTCATACCGGAAACTCGCTAAAAAAAAAAAAGAAGTAAGCACGTTATTGCGTTTGCTAAAATTCATCAGTTGCGCAGTGCACGAAGGACGCTTCGAAATCGTAAGAGTCTGTGGAACACTTCGTTCCTGCACGGCAAAATGGATGACCTTAAAAAAAAAAAACGATTTATTTTATTTGAGTGAGTCGCTGTCATGGCCGGTATCATGACCTGTCATTGAAATGACGATCTGGCCAGCTAGTGGAACAGTGATTTGGTATTCATGGTCTGCATTTCCTCTGACTAAGAAAGCAGAATGCTAATATTACAACCTTTGACGTTTCTGAACGCTTTCTGTAAAATATTTTTGTGCTGTTTCACATTATAAAGAAAAGATCATTAGTGATTGAACATATAAAATTATATCGGTTAGCAAATATCTCCTCGGGATGCGAATTCTAAATCGGTAAGAGCGGCATTAAAATTTTACAAGCGACCCTTAGAAAATAAACTTGAATGTTACAAGTTGTCACTTATGGCACAATTTTTAATTTAAACTAGATTTTTAGCCACTTTTTTCTACATGTTGAACAATACTCAGTAAGTGTAGCAGTAATAGTAGTACAATGCACGCAAATATATTTATTAGCTCTGGCATTCTAATGACAGCGGAAACTACCAGATTTGCTTTGATCATTTTCTTTCAAGAAGCCGGTATGCGGCACTATTTTTAAACATTTCATCCTCATCGTATAGGCTTGTTTCTCTCGGCCAGGGGGCGCTGTAGCGTTCACGAGACGCGACCACAAAAGAGGTGCCTTTGCAAGCGTCCGCGAGACGCGACCATTTAATGCTGACGTGAAGCGGCGTCCGTAGCGTACCATCATGTACTGTCCACGGGCATAAACCAGCGTCTGTCAGTTTCCCTCGGCGTCCGCTCATGGTTTACGTGCACTAACAGAGCGCTTGAAAGGACGCAACGCTACGCACAGTGTAAACGCGACCTAAAAATATCCTACGTTTCTCGCCAGGGGTGCTGTTCACAACTTAAGAGCTATTCCCCATCTCCCCATCTCACACCCCTCACCTTCCCCACGAATGACGTAAGGTCAAGGTGGTGGAAAAATCCTTAAAATACGTCATAAACAAAGAAATCAAGCGATGCCGAAATAAACTGCAATTAAATATAATAATATATTTCATGCATATTGTTTTACCTTACAAGAAACTGTTAGGGACAAAACGATTTCTACATGACTACAAAATATTTCGACACGCAAGCTTATTGCCTAATATGCAGGTATATTCCGCTGTTTAGTTAGAGTTATTTTACTTTAAATAAGTGTCTACAAACCAAGTTAAGAGTTCATTAGTTCACGCGAAGGGAAAAAATAACTCTTGAATTAAAAGGCTGGGGCGCGCGAGCGTCTTGAGACGCGGTTTGAGTCCCGCTTAGCTCGTGCGCTGGCCTTGGAAGTGCTTCTTTTCATCCAGTCTCAGCTGAGATGCTGTTTCTAGCAAGCCGGCCCAGATTTCACTGCGCACGTCCCAACCTGAATCTCGACGCGAGCCGTGCACCTTCCTACTGGCGTGATGAAGTGGCCTCCGGTGGTTCAAATTCGTGAAACATCCCACGTACGGCGTCATCGCTTTTCGAAGGCGGAGAGAGAGCTTCTCACTCAAAACGGAGTATACCTTACTCCGGTGTCAATGAGCGCCGTCGCGTCGTGTCCTTCGATAACCGCGTTGAGGTTATTTGACACCTTCACAAGAGCGTTGTTTCGATGCGTCTAGTTGGCTCCACGAACCCTCCGAGGTTCGTGGAGGACAGATATTGTAACAAAATAAGTTGGTGGCCTTGCTGGTTGAACATCATAAAATATATGAGCGCGAAAGACAAAGTCTGCTTTCCCTTGTCCTTTGGCTTTCGCGTTAATATTTTTCATGAAGTTCGTGGAGGAACTTTACGTCCTTCGTCCTCGGCAATACCATCTACAGAAATTGTCGCACTTAGTTTCCCCGGCGAGGCAAGGGAGACAGGCTTTCACGGCGGGACCTCCGAAGAGGCGATGCGGAGTATGGTGCTGAAGTCGAGCGAGCTCCTCGGGGCGAAGCGGGCTCAGGAAACGGTGGACGCCAAAGATACTCGTTGATTTTTCGTGGGCGCTCACTGTAGTGTGGACGCGGGTCGTTCGAGTGGAACCTACGCAGCCCGAATTGCCGGTAGGGGCATTGGCGATAAATGTGGTCTGCTTCCCCGCAGTAGCAGCATAGCAGGCATCGGTCAGCAGTTCTCCAGGCTTTCTTGGTGCCGACTGTTCTTGGCGGACGTACTGCGGTCGTTCCTCCTGGCGTCATGCGTACTGGGGTACAGGCGTGTCACGTCGAGAAGGCGCAGGGTACTGGCGGGCAACTGGTGGCGGTCGTCGTGTCATGGCAGAGTAGGTCAACGTCGGCTCCTCTGGACGGCCACGTTGACGGGAGCTTCCGACTGAAAGGCCCGCTGGACCTCGTCGCGTATGATCCCGATGACTGAAAGCTAGGCCAAGCGCTCAGCAGCGGGCAGAATCTTTTTTTTCCTTTTCTTCTTTTGTATTTCTTTATTATGCTATTTAAATACGATAATAAAGAATAATAAATTGAAATAAGATAATACTTCGGAGCTCCTCTCGGACTACGTCGCGGATGATCTCGCGTATGTCTGATGTACTGGAGCCAAGGTGTAGAGTTTGACGACGAGGATGTGCGGACGCCAAGTAGTGTCTTGTAGTGCGAGGCTCGTGCCTGGGGGCCACGCCGATGTTCGTGGCCTCCGTCACGAATTGTTCTACGGTCGCAAGCGTACTGCGCCTGCAATCCCATCATGAGGATCCTCAGTTTCTTTGCTTCAGGAGCTCCGGATTCAGCTCGGCTGATAACTCAAAGCGCGTCCTCGACGAAGCTGACGATGCTTTCATTGGAGCCTTCAACCCTTGCCTGAAACATCTTCTCAGCGGGTTCTTGTCGCTGCTGGGTGACAAATGTTTGGTGGACCTCATCCTTGCATGTTTCTCGGGTGGTGATTGTCGCCTCATGGCTTTTATACCCGGTACGTGCTGTTCCATCGAAAAAGAAAGTAGACGCTATGCAGGCATTGTTCCGGGGTCCACCCATTGTGTCGGGCAGCTCGTTCGTACTGCTGCGTCCAGTCGTCGATGTCCTCGTAGGCGCCGCCGTGGAAGAGCGTCGGAGTGCAGGTTGTGACAGTCAGAAACACGACGGGGGATCAAGGACCAGGGGTCTTGGTTGACTGGCTCTGAATAACACCTCCAGGTTCGTCGATATTTAAAGCGGAAGCTTTATAGGCCCAAACACGCTCAAGGCCATATCCTCAAGGGCATGTACCGCCCGTGTCTGAAGTTCAAGGTCGTGTATTCAAGGCCACGTAATGCCCGTGACTGAAGGGTCAAGGTCACATAGGCGCCGGTTGAGTAAGCTCCGTTCGCGTGAACGCCGGTCGCGTATGCTTGTAAGCGTCGGGGAGTTGAAGCCTACGTGACCAGTCGTCCTCGACGTCGTCCTTTTGGACAACGTCCAAGAGGACGATCTCAATGACGACGTCTAGGACGTCTTCCTTGAGGTCGTCCTAGAGGTCGTCCTTGAGGTCACCAAAGAGATCGTTTTAGAGGTCATCCTAGAGATCATTGTAGAGGTCGTCCTTTATTACATCCTCGAGTTCGTCTCAGACGTCGTTTTTGACGTCGTCCTCGAGGACGCCATCCTCGACGTTGTTCTGAACGCCGTCCGTAACGTCGTCCTAGACGGAGTCCTTGAGGTCGTCGTAGAGGTTCTTGGACGTCATCCTAAACGCCCTCCTTGACGTCGTCCTTGAGGTCATATTAGAGGTAGTTTTAGACGTCGTTCTTGAGGTCGTCCTAGATGTCATTCTAGATGTCGTCCTAGACGCCGTTCTTGACGTCGTCCTTGATGTGTGCATGGCATATTCCAACCATTTCATCAACGTACCGTTTCTTTTCCTAATTGTTTTCACTAACGATGTTCCCGTAACGCTACAGCATTTCATTACGTTTGGTAGAATGAAGGCGCGCGTAACGTTTTCCTTGGTTGTTTCGCCAATGGACCAGATTCCGGCAGCTGTCCCTGAGTACGCCGGCTTGCGCGGGCTTCGGCTGGCTCCAGAGAGGGAAGTTCTCCAGGGCTGCTTGAAATTGATCTGGTCCGGCGAGTCCTCGGAGGCGTACGAGTAAAAGGCATAGAAAGCTTCCCAGCAGCTCCGCCAGAAATGTTGAGGATGGGAAATTCAAGACGAGCATAAACTGAAAATAAAGGTTTAATCGGCGAACTTGTCCCAGAAACAAAAGAAAGAATGAGCTTCGAAGCAGCACTATCGAACGTCGCGGCGTAGGCGTCACAGCTAGCCAGCACGAGAGCGACGAGAGAGATTCGTCGTCGGGAGAGTGAGTCGGCAAGACCACGCTAGGCTCCTTATCTGCTACACTCGGGGTATCGAATATACGGCCTAGAATATTCGAGGAGGGGGCTAAAACAAGACTGACTCTACAAGGTCATGTCGGTCTCCTTATCTTATACACTCCAGGTAAGAGTAAACTGGAATCTTCTAGAAGTAGCGAGAATCGTTCGTTCTCGGTCCTGCACGCGGCAATATTATATTCGTCCTAAAGCCCTGATCTGCCCATGTTGTTTAACATATTACAAATTGTTTGCTTTTTATTTGAACTTCCTATTCTTAGAGCCCCTTCTACTAATCAAAATTATTGGAATCTTTCGTTCGTTCTGTTCACGACAGCAGACACTCAGAAACTAATATACAATGTTTAACAGGGTGTGAAAAATATATACACAGAGTAACAGCTGTGTCTTGGAATGAGTTCTGCAAGCCCTAGCCTTCGAAAACCCACAAAAATGCAGCGGCAAATATAGCGAGTGGTTAATGTAATTCCCCACTGGCGTGGCCGAGTATAAAAAAGTGGCTTTACTACAGTTGATCGAACGCCATTTCGTCGAAACACGTTTTAGTGAACGGGCACGTTTTATCGAAGCTCGGTTTAAAGAAATCGGAGCGTCAGTTTAGAGAAACGCCGTTTATCGAAAAGGAGACGATGTTTAAGAAAGTATTTTCTACTTCGCGCGTGTATCACGGGGGCGCATGTTAACCCCCAGTCTCCGGCGGCTTATTACAAAAATTTTAACACCCATTCGTGCACGCCGCTTCGCGGCGGCCAATTTCGCTAAGAGGAGTCCGATCGACATTTTTTCACCACTGGGTTTCTTTATAAAGTGTTTCAATGGGCAGGGGTCGGGAAAACGGCGTTCGCTATAACGAGATTCTCTAAACCGCATGATTCCGTAAAAAATAACACCGAACTGCAAGCCGTTGCTAACCCCTTTTTGAGTGCTGGTGGAAGGAAGCATTTGTGTTCCCTTTGGTGTCATTGAGTGTGTTCTTCAATAACTCGTGCGGACGCAGCCGTTTTTGTGACAACAAAATACGTATAACCAAGACAAATGTTTTTTGAGAAAGCATACCATGCTCTGATCGGGGATGTGTGAGAGAAATCACGTGGTGTACAACGGTCCATCCTTTGTATCTTGCCGCTGAGAAACATTTGCCTCTAGACCAGCGTTGTTAAATTAGCATTTTCCTCTACAATATTTGAGTTTCACTTTTATTAAGCGGGTAAGCTTTTTGTGAGATATTTCTTACCATTGTTTACTGGAAAAACAGTCGGCGAAAGATTAAGAACCTTTATCGTCTTTATCTAATTTTTTTTCGTCTAACTTTTGCTTGAAGCTTCGTTTTGCCAGCATCAAACGCCGTGAATATAGTGTGAAAATTTATAGGATTCCATGTATTAAACGTATATATTATGATTTTTCGCAAAGCGCTTGAGTAGTATCGTGCGCATGCTTTGGGAAGCGGGATCATGCGGAATTGCAAAACAATTTTCTGAAACAGAAGTAAACTTCAAGGTACGCGAGCTCGAATTCATTATGCCTGCAACTCGTGATTTTAATAATTTATAATTCTAATCTATAGTTGAGTAGTCTTCCTTAATTGGCAATGCTGAGGCTTTAGTCGGGGTAAGTATTACCAGATGTCATCAAATTAACCAGGTACAACGGACAAACAATCGGGGTCAGACAGTGTGCTTCTAGCCCAAACGTGCACGTTGAACGTGGTAGTCGGTGCGCGGTCAGCCTTGTTTCATTCAGTAACGGTAAAGGGTCGTTCATAAGCCAAACCATAGTCGCTAACAGAATGATAAAGGCAGGGCGTGTCGCTCCAACTCCCGGCCTCTAAGCATGCGCTCCGTGCCTTCCGGCGCTCTTTGGCTGCGCTGTCAGGATGCACGAGGAACCGAAGCGTCAACAAATCTAGGAAGGAAACTCCTTCCCGTCTTTGTCCCCTTGTCAGTGACTGTTCGCCACTCCAACGCCCTATATACATGGGTTGCATGTGACGTCATATCCTTCCTCCTTTCTGGTGGCCAAAACCTGCCGTTATACTTCGTTTCACCTTATGTGCGAGCGAAGGCAAAGCTGGAAGCGCGAGCACGAAAGCTCCGTGCCTTCAGGCTTTGCTCGAGCGCACGAGCTGGGCAGAAACGCAAAAAGCGCTGGTCTCGCGCTTCTAGCTTTGGCTTCGCTCGCAGATAAATTGAAACGAAGTATAATGAAGCTGTGCTCACTCGTTTCCGCTCGCTCGCGACGCTCGTGTACTGCTCGTAGAATATGCACAGTTAAGGCTACGCTCGAGGAAGTTCGGCCACCAGAAAGGAGGACCAAATTACGTCAGTGCAACCTATGTATAGATACCGGGCAGTAGTACCAAGGCGGCGGAATTAGACGGTGATAGATTCAACCCTGCGCCTGCTAGTTGATGGCGGTCAGTGCGCTTAAATCAATTATTTTTCTCCACAAATGCGAAACGGTCAAGGAAGGAGCGTATCGCAAGTCACGGAGTTGTTGACGTGCGTTAGGATAACCAGCATGTTTTCATGTATGTTTTTTCATTTGAAGTTTCGGCAAAATTTAAGAACTTGGGACGCTTTGTGGAGCGCGAGCATGGTTTCGGCGTTGGTCACATAGTTGTGTATGGCAAAATATCTTTCTTGGTGGGGAAAATATCGAAGCGGCTGCGTTGTGCCATCGCAACCAGTGCTCTAAAGCGTGAGCCACGCATGGTGGCAGTCAAGCTCCGGTAGAGCAGCTTTCACAGTATCGATGTCTGTGTGTCTCACAGCTCACTGCACATTGTCGCGGTTTAAGTGCATTGCAACACGTGACCAACCTGCGCCATAGTTATTAATCGGTAGTTTAGCATTGCGTAAACACTGTACGGTGAGGCACTTTGTGACGAAGATTGCGCTGCACCTATGAAGCATGAGTTTCAGTGCGCGCCAGGAGCTCTGCCGCTCGTATGCGGTAACACTATACAAGAACTGCGTAACAATGCTATCGGCGTGTTTGTTGGTTTTATTTATTGCTCTGTCAAAAGAAATATTCAAATATACAGTAGACCGCACCTGTGTGCCTTGTTATTCGCATCCTCGAGACCCGCCTCGCCAAAATGCCCGTGCTAAGCACACCTCACGATCGGCACATAGACGCGCTTGAAAATTCTTTAAACATTTCTCTAAGTTGCCTTTGTAATTTACAGAAAGCCGGTACGCGCAATTTGTGTTTTGGAAATGCTTGGAGCAAACTGCAATGTTTCTTGTCATGACCTTTCAGCGCATAAAAAGCGAGTCCGTTCCTGATGTCTATCGCAAGATACTCCGTTGTGCGAGTAGTTATCTACTACTTCCTGGAAATAATAAACTTTTCGCAGATCGCACGCAATAGCTTTGCAGTACTAGCAGGAGGTCTTGCCGTCACGTTGAGCACACATTTTGCAGGTGACCGCAGGACCCGAAATCCGCAGCGTATGTGATCTACGAAAAGTTCCTAATGAAATGAGACATCCCAGTTCCTTTGTGCAACGCTGTTGGGGAGTGCACCAGAATAATCCCTATTTTACCGCACTCGCTTTTTCCGTGAAAACTGCATGATGCACGAAAACGCCGACAAGAACAGCAGCACCAAGCCAACCGTCGCTGCCGCCGTCCTCGCTCCTCTGGTTCTTCGTTCCTCCGCAAGAGGGCGAGCGGCAGGCTGGAGTTTCAAATAGTTGCAATACGAACCTGCTATCGAATAAAACCTTCATGCATGGTGAGAACTCTATCGACTGACTTAGGTATGTTTACTGTTTTTCACGAGGGGAGATGGGAGTGAACGCCTGAATGGAAGGAACATTTATCTGGATCGAGATGAAATGACTGAAATTGTCTAAAGTCGCGATCCCTGTTCAGTAATTAATTAGTTTTTTTTCTTCTGTGCGTTTATTCAGAGTCCGGAAGCATTACAGATGGTGGATGCAAAGGCCAAAACAAACTACGGGTTAGAAAGGAAAGATTAGTACAAAAATACATTAAAAAAGGAACATGAGTGGTCAAGCTTAACAAAAATGGTTGGCTACCGCAATTTTTTTCATAAATCGACTGATGTGTATTGACACTGAAGGTACGGGGAGGTGATTCTTTTCGGGTGATGTTCTGGGTATGAAAAGGTTAATGTGGACAGTGGTACAGCAGCCGATTCCAACTTTGAACTGATGGCCAGTTCGTGGTGAAATATACGTCAGAGGAAGGAGGAACTCATTTCTTATAGCAGGGTTAGGGTAGTAAATTTTACAAATAGTAGAGTCACGACACGAATCAACATAACAATGCAACACGGGCGACTCAGTACAGTGGCCCAAGGAAATGCCTATTGGTGAATCAAAGCATAAACAAGGAACCTAACTTGAGCAAAATAAACTCGCCAGTAATTGGCAGCCGTCGACAAGGAGCAACTCCTTCCCCTGAAGAACATGACGGTATTCCCAGACTGTCTCGTGCCAACTGGCGCACCGGAACCTGAAACAATTTCACTAGCAGCGACGCACATTTCTAAAACACTTCCTTCATCTGGCCTAACGAGAAACGAAATTCCTCTAACGTCCCTCATCGCGGTCCCTCACCCCAGCGCGCGCTGGTACTGCCTTTCCCTCGCCCACCGGCCACTACCACTAAGTCTGTGATCTAGAAAGTTGGGAGGCGTGGGAGGAAGAGAGAGAAAAGAAAAAGAATTCGAGGAAAACGTGCTCCGAATAGAAGTCCGAAATCTTGAAAGCGAGGGGAAGGCACGATTGTTGCTCTCCCTTCCACTCCCTCTTCTTGCCTTCCTCGGGTACTGTCGGGGGAGCTGTTCATTACGTGGGCCGCCCTTTTTTGGTGCGCGGCTTATTGGGATTCGGTGTTCCCCTTGTGCCGTTCCGCGCCAGTTTTCTGCCTTCACTGCCTTCCAGAAAAACAACACCCTCTCCCCCAAAGCGCGTTACCTACCGCATTATCTTCGCTTTTGCCTAAGCCTTGTCCGAGGAGACGCATCGAACGCGTCATTTGTTCAATCCGCATTTTTTTTTAAATTTAATATTGGAAAAAAGAGAAGTTTCGACACGAGCTCAAAGGGAAGAAAAATATATAACGTGGCGAGCCGGTGACAAAGACGGGACGCGTGCGGCGATTCTTGGAATGCGACCCCGCATAGAAAAAAGAAAGACGCGCGCTCAAAACTACGAACGGATGTGTTATTGCGCTCAGACTATCCCCGTTCTCTGTCCTTTTTAATCATGATGGATTTTTGTTTTCGTCTTCCATGATTCTTTGTAATATTTAAAGTATATATATAATATTTCTTTTATTTTTTTATTGGTTAGCGCTTGACTGCTTCGGTATCTTGCGCGCTCGGAAAATGAGCCGTCCCGTTTTGTGGAGGGGAGAAAGGAGGACTGACGATTCTTGCTTCCTTTTATATTCGGTGGAGCGAAAAAAAAAAAAAGAAGAAAGATAGGCCGCAAAAACGCTCTAGGCCACGCTGAAGCAGTGCCGCTCGTCGCAGAAGGGGGCCTCAGAAAGGGAATTATCGAAAGACAAATAGCTCTTCTATTTAAAGAAGAGGGCGCGGCGTATTGAATACTTCCAACGTTTTTTTCTCTCTTCGTTGTTCTATCGATATTGGCTTCTTCGCACCGCCGCAAGTCTGCGAGTGACGTTTCCTTAGAAAAAAAAAAAGAAAATAAAAAAAGAGATACGAGTAAAAATAGACTGAAGCAAATTAATTGCCGATCCGTTAATTACCTGTCCATTGAGCTCAAAGAAGACAAAGACTTAAATTAAGAGCTCCTCTTCAGTCAATAGGAGGACTGAGTCGAAACTCAATTTTGACTCACGACGGTGAACATGTGTGTTCGTGTTTTCTAGACGACATTCGTTTTCTCGTTTTTGTCCGTGTTATGCGAGGCAACAAACGCGAGGTAAATATGTCAGCGTTTGCTGCCAATTTTTTTTTTGTCCACCGATTGTGTTTACGGTTTGAATTTCACGCGAAAAACATCACACTCAAGTGTGGCGAAAGAGTTACACTCGTGTCAAAGCAACATAAAGCATGTATTGCCAACGGCAGAAAGCACATAAACATTTGAACCATTTAAAACGCATACTTAGTCAAAAAAATTCCTCCAGAATCGTAACCAGAAAGAATAGACTACTTGCAACAATCCCTGCACGCAAAACTGTGCGCGTCGTATTATGGGAACCGGTGGGCCATCGCGAGGAGTGACACGATTTCAGCTTCGATCTTCACGCTGACAAATGAGTGCCTCTCAGCACTGCATAAAAATATCGCAAGCATTGCATGCACCCAATGATCTTCGTTGAAGCACGGACCTCCAACGACAGTAGGGGTCTGCCCAGGCTTAGCCAGGAGCACGTCTTGCCACGTCCCATACCTCTATGGCAGCATGGGTACCACTCCAAAGCACAGCGTAAACCTCCCGGCACACGGATAACTTAAGAAGCCTAGGACACTAAGGCTCCGATGAAACAAAATGACCGGCCCAGTATACTTCTCCTTGCGTGTGCCATCGTCGATCCCCGCGTTTACCTGCGCACAAACTCCGCGCTGTCGGAACCCCGAGAAGACGTGCCCCAGCATTCCATCCGCATCGTTAGGCAACATTCATGTGATGTATTATAAATTTAAAGAATGTCGCATGTTTTAAAATTGGAACACCGTATTTGATTGGGACGTGATGTCTTGAAGTGAGATTGGACAATCGACTTAGTGGCCAAGTGGTGTCCAAGATTCGTCGTCGTTGCTCAGCGCCACTAGGAGAAGATGAAAGAGAGCGCAAGCAACTGGACTAAGTCTGCCTTGCCGCCGAAGGTCGCCAACGGTAGAGGTATTCGAGTGTTTTAGTAGATGGTGCCGACAGCTCTGTTAACGATACCCGATATTTTCTTCAGTAATGCATCGTAAAGGTAAGGTAAGAGAACGGGGTAAGGATTGTAGTTCCGATAGAAAGGAACAACTCCAAAAACAGATCAGTGCGGTTGTGTTCCGGGTCAACGAGAAAAAATAAAGCAGGTATAAGATTTCTTCCCGTGAAGCTTGCGTGTTTTTCTTTGTATTTTCTTCAAGGACAGCTTAAATTCGATGTTTGTCGGATTTCACCGATTCAGAGAAAACCGCCTTGGGGTTAAATTTTCGGTGTTTATCGGTATATACCGAAAATATGGAACCTTATTTAGGACCCACATTATTTTCCAAAATTAATCATTCAGATTCCCAAATCCGCATTCATACACATTTAATGTTTTTGTGAGTACCTGCATTATTTCATTAAGAAATTCGATGAACAAATGTTCGAATAAGCAAGGCATTATTATGGGGCTTGGGCCCAGTTGTTTGCCAAGAATAATATAAACCTACATATTTGTATTTAAATGTGAAGTGCAGCCAAAAAAAAAAACACGAAAATACTAGTTGTTTTCATGATGCATACTTCTCCACACAACATACAGGCATTGGAACAAAGCACACCCTAATTGAAAACTTAGTTTTGAATCCTGATAATGATATAAAATAAATCGAAGTACAGATATGATTACCTAACAATTATTAGCTTCTACAATACTGCACGACAAGTGGGAACATGTGTTCCTAGAGGGGCATGGCCACGGTGGAAGAAATACATTTAGGTGGTGACTCTGGCCGCTCTTCCCGCGTGGAGCGAGCGACCAGATCGTGTTCGGAGCTAGCATCGAACCAGGAGTAGTCTGTTTCACCTTCTGATGTACCACAGGAAAGGCTACAAGCGCGAGCTCCTTCCTCTGGGGCTCATCTCGGCGGCGCAAGCTCTCGTGACTTAAGAGCGGCTGCCAACGCTATGAGCTCGCGCTTCTAGCATTCGCCGCGGTACAACATAAGGTAAAACGAAGTATAGTTAGTTCCGCGCCGCCGCGGAGGGCGCTTAGGTGTGAGCACCGTGGGTATGAGGTCTCTCCTCGGCGGCCACGGTTTCGGGGGCGTAGCTTGCTCGCCTTTTCGCAGTGTGGTGGTGGTGTGCGGCAAGTTGCTGGCCTCATGTATTGCTTTGGTGCTGTGTCTATCAAAGGTACCACCATCGTGCAAGTTGTGCTATAAGCATAACTTGCTTATAGCAAGTTATGCTATAAGGATGAGAAAGACGTGCTTCGTTCCCAACTGCAATTCAGGTACCGGAATAGACCATTCGCTGTATTACCCAAGCATCAAGGAGAATGCGGGGATTGGTGTTCCACGCGCCGCACGCGCACGCCTTCCCCGTATAAAAAATTCGAAGTAAATAACCAAAATAAAGCGTTGACGAACGCGCGTGCAAGATACCATTTGTTTTAGGTATTTGCTTTAGAAAAGTTACTACTGCTGACGCCAGCACGTGCGGCGCGTGGAACACCAATCCCTGCATTCTCCTTGATGCTTGGGTAATACTGCAATAGGTCTATTGTGCAGAGCGAGTGTCCTTGTTGAAAGCTCCATCGAATGACGCTCGCCTGGAGCAGTGGCGTCGTGCAATCCCGAGGGCCGATCGCAAGTTACCACCTATAGTCTCCTCATCTCGTTGACCAAGTGAAGACCAAGCTTCACAGTCTAATTTCTGTCGAAGACTGGGAATGCGAAGATGTCTGGACAGAAAAGGCTGAAAAAACCAAGGCTGTGGACGGCATACTATATTATGTAACTGAGATTTTGAGTGTGAAAATGAAAAAAGCTACACTGCCCTGCATGCCTATAAGCTTTCAGCTTCGACAAAAACACTTCTGCTGGAGCAGCACTGACAAACGTGAAGAACATAGGAGGCCTTATACACCCCAACAAGAACCTTTACCAGCTACTGAAGAAATCGGAACGGTTCTCCGTGGAAAATAAAAGCCACCATACTGTCTACTTGGACACTAATCGACGGTGCTCTTGACACATGCACAATAATGTTTCCATGCGCTGAACATGAAGAAGAAACAACTGCCCAGTTGCTCCACTTACTACTTCAGCATGCGAATGCGACAACACTGTCAGCATATTACCATGAGTATAGAGCAAACAAGCTCAAGAAAAGAAAAAATCAGCAAAGCAGCGCTCGTCTTAGTTTAAGAGCATGGGCGAGAAACACAGGATGTAGGAGATGGCGTTCTTTGGTAGTATGCAGTGAATTCAGCTTTTGTGTACAATTTAAAGCAAAAATATTTGTCAGGTACTTTTTTACGGATGAAAAGTGATTTATGTCCTGTAACCGCTACTATTGTTTGACTTTCAGTCACTGTGTCATCATAGTCAGTCCAGTCTGTCATCATACTGTGTCATCATTTAAGTCACTATGTCATCATAAATATAATTTCTTTTTTGCTCACAAGGTTTGTATGTTCCACAGTACAAGTTGACATTGTATGTATAAACCATTTGTAACGCTATAACCTTTATGCGCATGTAAAAATTATTTTGGCCCCACTATGTAACATTAGTAGAATTTTTTTTCAATAAGACGGCAGGAGCAGGGTGGATAATATCACCCGACATTATATAAAGCCACGCAATGTGTGTAAACAATTTGCGGAACTGTTACCAAACATTGCTGTTTGACGAAAACATGTGAGCACGACCCAGCTGTTTACTCTAAATTACTCTAAATTATTGAAAGCCCTGTAGATTGTGCCGGGACGTTTTATATTTGAACGAGTATTTTTGTCACGCTAAGTCATCATCGGAATGTTCTCGTTTAAAAAACAGGAACCGCACGGGGAAAGGGAATTATTGCCAGTGCGCCAACATAAATCCATCATTTCACTACACGGTACATAGGAACCGAGTAAAGAATGCATAATTTCCTTCACAAGCCCTCTATACAAGCCTTCACAAGCCCCTCTAAACTTGAACGCCATCTATCCCCGTGCGCGTGAAGCGCGTGAGCGCGCCGAACATAATGTGGTCGCTGCGTGAGACAGAAGTCATCACCTAAATGTATTTCTTCCACCGAGGGCATGGCACACATGCCGCGCACAGTACAGTGCGTGTCTACTGGTCCTCGAAGTACGAACACTCCCACTTGTTCATCCCATAGTGCGACGAGCATGACCGTCTCTTCGCACCACCCGCTGCAGCCTGCCCCAATAAAGTGCTAGAAAAAAACTCGCATCGTAGTCGTTATAATTCTTGTCGCCTTTCTACAAAGCGCAATCACCAAACACGTTACCAGTAGTAGAACGACGCCGTTTTCCGCAGCTAAAGATCGCACTCGCGAAACAAGAAAACTTCACCGAAGATCGTCCCAAATCTCTAAAGACGAAAGAAATGGCACTTTTGTTGTTTTATCAATTAAATTGTCGGTCGCCGCAATCTGACGAAAACGGCAGAAGTGTCAACAATCAGCTGATCGCTGATATCATGCACTGCTGCTATTCAACGCGCTGATCGGAATAAAGGATATGCGTTGAAAGTCAAAATAAACAAGGGTGTAAGTCCCAATACGTTAAAGATATGCGAAAATAAGTACATACGAAAAAACACATTGACAAAAAAACCAACGGGAAGACTGACGTGAGCCCCACAGCTACGTCTTTCGCAGGTTAGGGCTAACACGCACTCAGAGTGGAGAGCCAACTTGAAAACAGGGGTCGATAAACACTTCACACTACACTATTTTGCATCCTTGTCACCATCGAAGGTCATTCGGTCGAGACTGTCACATTGTTGTAGCCTAAAGCCCCTTTCAAAACCACTTCCGTCCACCGCGTCGACCGCTACAAACCACTCGCCATGTTTTAAATCCGGGATTAAAAAAACAACCAAAAGCAAAGCGCCCAATGTTGAGAGCTCACGGTAGGTGTGATTTAGTGCTTGGTTTAGAGATATGCAACTTTTGGGAACAAAACGAAACCGAAACTAAACGTAGGTTCCCGACTAAGCTCCTACTTGCGCTAAGCGGCGTTGGTGCGACCGGCCCTTAGTCCAGCATACTTAGTCCGCAGGCGGCCATCGGCGCGCGCAGCATGGTCCCGGTTTGAAAAGTGTAGCTCCCACGTTGACTCGTTACATCACAGGATGGATCATTAGGGAGTTTTCGTAAACCGCGTTTCCCCTCCGCTAAGCCCTCCGGCAACGAAGCGAGCCGCTACTGCGCCGGGCGCCCATGGCCTTGACTTCGTTGGAGTTCCGGCTAGCGTAACTGGTTGCGGAGAGCGTTGCGGGAGAGCGGAAACGATCTACGAAACTCCCTATTCATTATGTACCAAGTGATGGTGCAGCGGGTGTATGACGTCACACCTTCAGACAAGCAGGCCATGGATAACGTAAAGAGCGCGATGAAGCTCCGCCTCCCCTCGCGATTACCTCAGTCACCCGTTTCCTCCCAATCCAAGAACACTAAAAATTCAATGGCCTACACGCACCCAGCAAATAAGCAGAACCCATGGTAAACTTATGATTAAAAATTGCTCACAAAACAAAAAACATCTGCTTTTGAACAAATTTAAACTTGTCTTCATCGTTTTAATGAACCTGGTAGACACAAGAGTGTGTCGTGTGTGCAGCGCATTCTTAACCACACAAACATCCCCTTCCTCAATCAAGCGTGGCAAAGTAATAACGCTCGGATAATACACGCACGACACATTCCGCGCTCTACGGGTTTATCAGAATGATCATAAGCATTTTTACTGTATTTTGTATTGTCAACGACAAACAAATTATTTGTCGCCGACACGTTTTATCATTTTCAAGGTCGCATGATGCTGTGCACTGCGCTTTAGATGTAGCAATAATCAACAGGCACGCCGAAATGCGTTTTTCTTTTTTTAGGATATGGCGCCTAGTTAAATGTGAGACTAATAGTTGGCGATGCCTAGAGTATTGCTGCTATGCTTCGTATCACCTCAAGTCCAGACTCAGCCGGCGCCACGAGCTGATGGAACCAATCAGACTCGCGTCAAGAGCGCACCATCATGCTCTTCGCCATGTTTTTGTACATCATCGTTGGGCTTTTGACGACGCTTGATTGGTCCCATTAGCTCGTAGCTTCGGCTTCGCCTGGGCTTTAGCTCAAACGAAGTATAGACGTTTTCATCTTAGTAGCTACCTTACCGGTAGAGGTACTGATGCACTCGTTGCCATAGTGTAGCATCAATTTGGTTGGTTTTGGTTTCAGCGCTCTAGCGGCGGCGTTGGTGCGTTGTGTCGTGTTTGCTTAATTTTGTGATGCGAATGGGTACGCTTGGGGTAGAGATGCAATGATACTTCAATAATGGCTCACTTTGATAGCTACAAAATGGTTTGGAGCCTAAATTATTTACGTTTTTACGAGCACCTTGATCGTTCCGGTCTGTTCGGCCGCGAAACGACTGGGCCCACACAGGAGGAGCTTTATCGCTTCTCTACCGCCATACCCAATGACACCAGTTTCTATAACAATTACCTTATAGAAAAGCACTAATGGATGCATAACTGTGTAATGGAAAAGCAAGTTGTCAGCCTGATTAACAATGTGCTAAATCGCGGAGAACAGATGAACTCGCAAGTTCAGTGCTCAATGTTGGATATTTGAGGACACCAACTAACTATTTCTCAACATCGCCGACTTTAAAAGCACCATGTACTGACGCATGGGATGTAAACAATAAGCGATATTATCTCCACCGGATTTCTTAGAAATTAAGTACTCAAGCGATGTCCTGATGGTTCATTCCCGAGTAAAAAAATTCTTTCAACTACAGGCCCTGGTATTGATTAATAGCATTTCACGATGTTGGCCTCATAAAATAAACACTTTCTTATACGGAAATTTGTTTCCAACGTACTCAGGATAAGAGACACGTGACAGGCCCGTCAAGTGGAGTCTGACGTCTGACTTGGGCCTGTGGCCTCCGGCAAGTTTAGCTCAAGTCAAATGCCAGGAACCACTCCATCGACTTGTGTAGACAGGTCTTTATTTGTTTCAACATTTGTGCTCTTCACTTCGAATGGCGTCACCAAACGCTGCGAGTAATTACATGATCGAAGATAGACGCCGAAAAAAAAGGGCAAGAAGAGACGTAAACACTGGCTCTAAAGGAGCCCGATGTAATGGAAATAAACTGCATTAGGATGGCAATTTGGGCCAGTTACTTCATGATCGAAGATAGGCGCCGAAAAAACAAGTAAAAGAAGAGACGTAAACGCTGGCGCTCACTAGCGTTTACGTCTCTTCTTGTCCTTGTTTTTCGGCGCCTATCTTCGATCATGAACGAAGTGGCCCAAATTGCCATCTTAATAGAGTAATTACATAATATAAAATGCCGCAATCGGGTGATTTTTATGCAGACGGCTTCTTTTCGGCGTCACATATTACGTACCTTAGGGCGCTTACAAGCTGTCTGTGACACGTTTTTCGCCCGAGGAACCCCACCCTTCGTGTTTAAATAAATTATTTGAGGTAAGTGTATGAAACAGTTATTAAACACATTAAGCGACTAATGCATGGAATTGAACAGAATGTATAATTTCTTTAAATTATTAAATAAGCCTATTAAGGCTCGAAGCGAATGTTTACGCAAAACCGCTTTCCCTATATAACCTAAAGCAACTTTTTTCGATTTGTTAGAAAAGTAGAGCAGGACCCCTTTAAGAAACACAGGTGACTCCTTACATGGACCATATTTCTCGACTATTTTAAAATCCAAATTGCGCGTTCATAAATATATTTTGCGTTCCTTATTTCAAATAGTCCGCCACTGAGCAAACCTCCGCCTCATAAGTAATTGACCTCACAACCTCATGCTGTCATATGTGAAATCCCTTCGGTGGTGTCGGAGCGATCCAAAAGCGTTCCATGCTCACGCTTTTAGTCGAATAGATTCGAGCGTGCGCTTGCACGCCCAACAAGATGCCGACAACAAAGGGTTCCAAACCGCATCAGATTCTCGAAAGGAATTCTCCTTTAGACTCCTCTACATACTCAATATGCTCCAATGCTAACGCTGACTCCTGTGCCTCCTCAAGCCTCCTCACCCCGTATCTGGTATGCCGGCGGTGTTAATAGTAAAAACGTGTTATGAAATTAATTGCAGAAGTTATCATTTTAATGATGATATGCAATTAGGTAGTAAAGATGATCATAGGAAAACACTTTATCGAGCAAGGCAAAAACTCGCTGTCAAACACAACGCTGTCACCAAGGCGCTGAGGGGAATGCGCGCGACGAGTTGAAACTACCTTACGGCGGCAGCGTCACATGATTTCAAGACGGCTGCGCTCATCCGACAAAGGGTGAAAAGGTCGATAGGAATCCTTTTATCGACCAACTTTGACGCTTTCATTTTGTTGCTTCCATCTCCGATGAGAGCAAAAAGACACCCACAAATATGAGCAGTACGGCAGTTCCCAAGGTGTTTTATGTTTGTTTATAAATAAGACACGAAAAGCAATACTACAACAAGAACGTACCTCGAGTGAAGCTTTATTAGAGAGTATATTGCATTTAATACATTTCATACATTCAATTTATTCTGTGCGGAAGAAGGAATGTGGTTAACAATTTGCAATAAAAGCATCGAATAAAGTATGGGTCTCTGAAAGCAATGTTGCCTTTTAACAATAGACCCGAATTATATTTGCTGCTTTGATCACGCAACGTTTTAGTGAACCTCACAGCATTAATAGAACCTCTCAAGCGACTATTTTTCGATCTATGTTTTGATCAAGTGCGTCTCCGAAACGATTATTAAATTCTCCATTGAAACTTTCGATGAGAGTACGCTCAACTCTGCGACTACACGGTCAAAAAAAAAAAAATCGTGCTCTAATGCAATTTTGATAGCCCCTCATGCAAAACGCTGCCTGGACGTGTATTACGGCGTTAAGATGAGATTTTGATAGCTCTAGAATTCGAAGAAATATTCGGTATAAGCTAGATGTTTATATAAAGTTTAACGTGAAACGAAACCTTCGTCTTAGAAATTACATCCACGTGGATGGTTGCATAAAAGTAAAGGGTTTGAATTAAAGGTCTGGAAGAAAGACGGGCGTCGCTCTCAAAGAAGCAATTTTGAAGTAGAAGCAGTTTTGCTTTTAACATGTTTAAACTTGGCATGCTTTATTTTGAAATCATTCACAAAATTTGGACTCTTTCGTTGTTTGAAGCAACTGATATTAAAAAAAATGCCTGCACCTCTATAATCAATACGCCCATATAAAATGGCTATGTACCTCGCGCCTTGTGATTTGAGGGATACTCCCATATTTCATTTCAAATATTTTATTTATATATTTTTTCTTTTCTCTCGCTTTCTCTTTTCTTATGTAAATTACATATAAAAGTACAAACAATCTAAAATATACAATTACTATCAAACATTATTCACCAGTTTAGTAATTGCAATTTTAAAAATAGCGCTGCTAGTATTTGGAACTATGTCTGCGGGAAGGCGATTTCAATCATTGGGGCTTGGGGCGAAAGAAGGCGTTAAAAAGTAGACCTGCTGCAACGTGGGATCCTAACATTTAATTGGTTCATGATGATATGTAGATGGATTTTAATTTAGCGATTGGAAAAGTGCTAGGTGAGAGTTAAAAATCCCATGTAACAAACACAGCAGGTATTTTTTTACGAAGCAGGAAATTAGGCGAATATAGGGCTGCTTTCATAGTGGAAATCCTAGCTTTGCAAGCGATAGTTAGAAAGCAAAAAAACAAGCTGAGCAATTTTTAGTGATCTCACAAGTCATCTCCACATGCATCCCCGGAGCAAACGGCAGCACCATAAAACTTGCCTTTCTTTTTTTTTTGTCCCGACAATAATAAATAATATACGATTGAATAACACTACGAAGATTTAAATGTTTACATTATATCCTATTTCTGCTAAGAAATGGTCACTTGTAATTGGCGCATTCCTGTTTACCTCCCTTAAGGGGGATTCAACCGCTCGTCACTCAATGGGCAAATTTCGCTACACAAACCTGAGTTTCAGGAATGCACTAGAGTATTCATTCTTTTGGAGGTTACTTATGAAGACCTAATGAAGGTTGTACAACCCTTGAATTTTTCTTTAAGAGCGCTGGAGATTTTTAATAAAATCCTGAAATATGACCGTTTTGACTGTTTTGAGCGCGTTTTGAAGCATTTTTGAAAATACAATTATTTAGAGGACAAACCGGGCAAAACGCTTGGCCGTATGCACTAGGGGTGCCTCTAGTCTTAATTTTAAAACCACCACGAGAAAACAAAATAATGTTGTATTTGCGTATTTGTGTAAATAAAATTACCCTGTTAATTTTATTTCCAATGTGTTAAACGAGATGGCGACACAAGTACTAAATGCCTGAAACCGTAGATTTTATTGTTGTTTTTGTTTTTCTCTTGAGCTCGATTTCGACCGCGATGTCTGGTTGCTCGGGGGCTCGGGGATCGGTAGCACGTGTAGCGAAAGCTCGCGCTGTAAGGCTCACTGATCGTAGATTCTATCTCCCGCCTCTGTCCATTTCAATCTGGATGAGCATCGTACCGGTGTGCTGTCATGTATCACCATTACGTGATGCACGTTAAATTTAACGTCAGACATGTTAAAGACGTCAGACAAGCAGTGGCTTTCATCTCTAACGAAGACACTAGACGCCCTCGGGGCTGACTAACTTCCCGCTGTATAAACATACACACAACAAAATCACAATTGATGGCTCCGTTGGTTGGCACTTTTTGAACGTTGCAAAAAGAATAACTAACGTGCCCATTAGTGACCGACCCGAGGTTCCGCAACTTTTGTCGTGAAGCTGCCACACACCTGCGATCAACTTAGACCCCTCCTTCGTGATGCCTCACAGTACATTATCAGTGCCCCACATTATATCGCACTGTATTGCCATTATCACCACCTATAGGAAGTATTCACTGGACGCCATATTTGTGGGTGCTGTTTAGAGCGCATGCTCAGAATGAGCTCACATCAATAGGCTGCTAAGACCGGCACTCTTGATGGTGCGGAATACACGTTGCAAAAGAACTGTGGAAGCTCGCCATCAGCACGCGCTCAGAATTCGCGCACACAGCTATGGCCGCCAGTGAGTACTCCCTATACGGGCCTCTCCGGCATTGATTATACGGGCTACATGCCTCTCTGTGGGACCTGCTCTTACGAGCACAAATAAAAACATACCTCCCTACAAACGAATATTTTGGTTTTATGCGTTACATCAGTGAAGGCGGTCGCGTTCCTTGATGACATCGGGGAAACATCGATGTTTGCAAGTGCTGCCGAAACTAAATTCTGACGAACAGTAAGAATTAATGCCATGCATAATAGGGTGTTTGAATGCCCATGAACACAGTTGCGTTTTAGTGCGTTTGACTGCGCTGCGCCAAGAAACGAAACGAGTTACCTGCACATCTATGCTTCGTATGAAGCGTGGAAGAGTATCTTGGCACGCGACATACGAAGCAGGGATGTCCTGGTTTTTCGCATCTGCAACGCAGTCAAACACACACAAACGCCCTCAAACACAACTGTTTATGAGCCTTTAGAAGATCGTTCCCGCTGCCCACCGCTAAAGCCCCTTCATGTTGTAAAAGTAGCGCAAGGTGCGTCGATGCAAGAGGCACGGGCCACGTGCAGGCCTCGGGAAGATCATGGCGACACAGCGCAGCACTGAGCTAGATTTCAGACGCCAGGTTCTTCCCAGAAGTGGCGCGCGGCACGTGTCTCAAGCACTTCCACAAGAATGAATGGCGCAATATTTCCCAGGCTTTACCTAGAGTGGCTCTAGGTTTACCTACCGCGGCCACGTTGTACTGCTCCTGGTACAGGTTGCACCAACATGTACGTACCACTCCATCTGGGAATTCTCCCCTCACCCCCAGTGAGGGTATCACCCCCTTCCTTCTCCTACCTTTTCCTCCTGGGAGGCGGCCCTATCCGGCACAAAGCTCTCTCTACCGATGGTCGATGACCAGTGTATTTTTATTAAACGTCAAGGTTTTTATTTGTTTTATGGAGGCATGTCACCGCCATGTAGCTTCCGTAAAATGTTTCTTTTTATAGTTTGTCTTATTACTGAGGTGCATCGTATCTTTGATTTGTATTGTTAATAAGACAAAACTTAAAAAAAAAGTTCTATATGTTTTCACTTCTTTATTTTATATTTTGTTTACTATTTTCACTTCACTCCCATATGTCTCGGTAATAATAATAATAATAATATTTTTTCTTCTCTCTCTCTCTATCTCTGCTTACTTACCATTTCATTAAACGGCTTCTACCCGACGCCATTTTGCGTGTTATACTTGTGGACAGCTTTTTGTAGTTACGCAGTCAAAGCTATGGGCACGCGTGCGCTTGCGCATCTTCAGTGCCCATCCAAGCTGTGCACGCGCACTCTTAGCTTTTGAAATGCCACAGAAAGTAGTTCGCGAGTTTAGTGGGTATGACGCGCGCTATGTACGTTTTCAGAAGCTACAAACCTGCGCGTGCTGAGGTGTGAATATTGCAGGCAAAGCTATGATTTGGTCAATATTGGAATGGTGTATTAGCTACGTCCGCGACGAAAAACGTCGCTGCGGTCGGCTTTACACGATTGGCGAAATCACGGGCATAAATGCATTGTCAGAATATCAACTTCGACGGTGCTGGTTTCAAAAGGGGATGGCTCCTAGCTTCTACTATGCCTTTTAAACGCATTATTCTACTTGCCTCATTTGATGGTTTGTAGCCAGGGTCAGAACTCGTGACACCACGGCGAAGCAAATCCTTGTCATGATGTCACGGATGGAAACCCTAACCGCTCATTCACACTGAAAGCGGATCCGCGTTCGCAAAGCGGTTGCGAACGCGGTTGTATCCAGTACAATTGCACGCGCACTCGATGACATCAAGTGCGCGTGCAATTGTACTGGATCTTATACAACCGCGTTCGCAACCGATTTGCGAACGCGGATTCGCTTCCAGTGTGAATGAGCGGTAAGAGGGTACCACAAAAACATCTCGGAGTTGGATCCTGGGAGAGTAGCGCCATTGCCATCCCTGACTGATTGCAGGACACAAACGTATAGACGCTTTACACACGCGCCAGAATACAGTCGCCATTGCTGACCTTCTCTTGTTTTACCGAGATACCGAGCCACTGAAATTGGTGTGGACGAGCCTCCACAAAGGCCAATGCTGGGGAGAAAGACAGAATAAAATCTAAGATGGCAATAACCTGGCCTGCTATGGTAATAATGAAGTGAAGTAAACGTAATAAGGGGAAACGAAAACTGAAGGTCAGTTATGGCGGCGCCCATGCACAGCTGCTGCAAAGCGTCTATACTAACATAAAGACGACCAAACCCTCGCAAGGCGATTGGCTGACCAGTCCCTGGTGTCATAGCAATCGCCATTTCGGTCTTTTCCAATGTTCGAAGTTTTGAAAGGGTCGATCTGAACCAGCCGTGCCAAGGTCGCTAGGGAGCGCCATCGTAATGAAAGCGTTCCTCGCCAATATAGGCACATTTGGCACTGCGTATGCAAGCAATTTACCAATCATGCTTAGCTAGACAGATCTCTAATAATGTAATTGTTCTTCAAGGAAAAAAATTATTTTTCAGTGCTGCCAAGCAACGGCGCTCTATTTAGTGGAGCAGCAAGGTGCGTCCGTGTTTAGCTGGTGTGTCAATAACAAAATCTCAGGATACAATAAATTTCTTTATAAAGAAACTGTCACCTCGATTTCGAATCAGCTCACCAGAATAGAGAAGTCAAGGATAAACCGCTCAAACCATGAACCAAAATGGCGGCCATACTGAGCTTGGCGCAACTTTGTCTGAATCTAGTGAATGCACTACTTATAAAACAGAAGTATAGGCCTGTAGCTCCCAAGGTTAGAACAATCCCACTAGAGAGCAAAATAAGTAAGTTTCCGAGAAAAGAGGGCCCGGGATTTTCAGCCCGGGTAAATAAACTATGCATCGCAGAAAGCTCAAACTCAGTGAGAATGTGACGCTAGCGGTTAGGATTGACAGACGCGGAAGCTTGAAAACGTAACGTTAGCTGTCTAAAAGAAAAGATTGAGAAACACGAATTTTGTTTGAATCGATATCTACCTAAGCCTAATATCTTCAAAACAAGAACTGAAGTTGTGAACGCTTCTGGGGGATTTATAGGAGTGAAAAACACTTGTCAACAAGAAAGAGAATATTACTTTCTTTCTTGCTGACAAGTTCTTTTTTTTTTTTTTACTGAAATAGGTATTACAGGAGCCCGCAGTGTTACTTTTTGTTTGGGCGATGTTAGGCTTAGGTGGACGTCGGCTCAGCGAAAATTTTCGTCTTTCTCAATTATCTTTCGATCCAGGTAAGGTCATGTCTCAAACTTCTGCGTTCTTTCCCAATCGCTATCACCTTCACACGGCGTTTGAGCTTTCTGCGATGCATAGTTTACTTACCCGGGCCAAAAAAACACGGTTCTCCTTTCCCAAAAACTAAACGTATCCCCCAAAAAAAAAAACACAAAACAAGTTTTTTTTTTTTAGTTGCAAAAATAAATCTATGCGCCGCCGAACGCTCATTCTGCGCTAGAGGTTCGAACCAGATGCTAGTGTTTTAGCACTAACCGTTATGTTATGCAAACGTTATAGGTGATTTTCTGAAAGTTTCAGTGGGAACATGGGGCCCATTTTCGCCCGTGTTCGGTAACTGGCGCCATGGAGCTCCATGTGATTGAGAGCTCGGTCTGGAGTCATTTTCTCAACTATAACATCAGGAAATCACAACTTTTTAATAAGGGTTAGTGCTCAAACTTTGGCATCTGGTTCGGACCTCTCGCACTACATTTATGTGGAGGATCAGCGTTTGGCAATGCGTAATTTATTTCTGCAATAAAAAAAATACATTTTTTTTGTAATACTGTAACACTGTTCCTCAAGGGGGGAGGGGTACCCCTTCTCCCTTTTAGGGACATTTTGTATTTGACTACTTGTATAACATTTTTAGGTCCTCCCTACGCGTCGTCCGCGCGCAGCAGAGATACGCGAACGAATAGCAGACGACACAATAAAACGAACATTCGTCTGCCTTATAATACTTTTTCTAGCGAACAAAAAAGTTTGCTTCTTTCTAAATGCGAACTGAAACGGCATTATTGTTCGTATATTCCCTTAAAATCATTATGTGTCGCGTTTATCCTGCTCGCCGCCAGTCTCTTTCTGGGCGTTTTTGCGTTCTTCACTCTAAAGCCCCTTGGTAAGCTTTTTTTACAAGTACCGCCAACCATTGTTGTGGAAACGCGCAAGACACGTGCAACAAGCGGGTGCTCCGCCGCCATTCGCTTCCAAGGGTCGCTCATTTCAATGCTTCGCCGCCATTTGCTTCCAAGGGCCGCTCGAGACACGGGCCTCGTGCATTGGCGTATTTGACGCAACTTGCAAGACAAACGCAAACACATCGAGGGGTTTCACTTCACACTAAAACAGCATGGTGTGTTGGTGCACGAGGCACGTGCGATGTGCAGCCCTTAGAAGATCATGGTGGAACAGCGCAAGCACGTGATAAGCCCGGTGCTCACAGTTGCCGTTTGACTGCGTTTGACTGCGTTGCGGCAGCGAGACACCAGGACATCCCTGCATGCGTATATACGCACTTGCCAAGATGATTCGCTTACACATCGTGGATTCCACGCTTCACACGAAGCACAGATGTGCCGGTGACTCGCTTTGGTTCACGCCGCAACGCAGTCAAACGCAGTCAGAACGATCAAGTGTCGGAACAGCGCAGCACTGATACAGTGTAGCACTGAGCTAGATTTCAGACGCCATGTTCTTCCAAGAAGTGGCGCGCGGTACGTGTCTCGAGCATTTCCACAACAATGAATGGCGCCAGTTTTCTCAGGACCGACACCCGTGCCCAGGGTGTTGGCCCAGGACAGATGGGCTTTACTCCACACCTCCGGGGAACGGGTTTGCAAACCAGTATTCAGACGAAGAGCAGGCCGATATATAGGACATTGAAAGTGCAAACCTGCCGCTTTATTTTTAAAATTTTTCTAGCTATGAAATAAGCTCTAAAATATAGACCCTTTCTTCAAGGGCGTCGCCATCTTGAATTGTCGTCACTTCCAGTATGGGCGAAAACATTGCTTTGCCGTCGCCACGCCAGTAGAAGACACTTAGGATATAATCGTAACCGTCACAGATTATCGTTTTGCCACCCCCTTATTTTTTTACTAGTTACAAGTTGAAACGTTCTAGTATTTTTTCGTCGCCCATACCGGATACGCGAACTAGGTGGCTGGAACGAGAGTACACAAAAATGGTCTATACAATTTTTTTTTCTTTTTTGCAAAACAACGTTTGCGTGTCAAATGTGGTGGTCCAAATGGCCGCAACGCCGGAGTCTGCGCTTTAGAGAATTTCAAACGTTGATGGAACTTCGAATCCAATCGGAAATCAGAGCTTATTCGACGTTATGTAGGCCACTATAATCTACGTTTGTACTGGCTCGTATCTCGCGCCGCCCGTTGGTCGGTTCCGGCAGCGACTGACGCAGAGCGAAGAAGATTTAGCTCGAGGATGGTGTCGAACAGCCCGTGGCCCGAGCCCACCTCGAGGGCCCGACCTGCATGCGCAGCTGGGAGCATGCAACTCGTTTGTTCCGGAAAATTTCCGCGCCATCTATGAGGAAAAGGGTACAAATAAATAGCGGTTGAATCCCTTAAGAGGAACTGAATAGTCTGTACCGGTGTGCACGTAGACACTGCCGAATCAACAACACGATTAGTTTTTACCGGCTACGACAGCACGCTTTGGTTAAGGGTGATTGACACTGTTCGGTAACTACGACTGCAACTATTGAAGATATTTTATAGATCGAACAAATAGTATTCATTCCCTACAACAAAAATTATGCAGTAACCGTATATCAAGAAAAAATACACTATTTTTTGCAGCGATTGTTGTGATGAGTTCGTCGTACCAATGCAAATGACGTCCGTAGTTGATGTTGTATTTGTTGCCCTTGTAGTTGTAATTGCAGTTTTTGTACAGCACGCGCACCGGCGCTTCGATCCCATTTTGGACTGTGAGCAAAACTCGTCTTCTCAACGCATCGAGCTGGGGTTTACTAAAGAGGTGAGATTATAGTTGGTCCACGCATAAAGTTGAAATGTCAACGAATATACTTACCTCGTTCTAAAAAAGTTAAGAACCTGTTTTTTTGTAATCTACGACGCCATTTTCCGGGTGACGCAGACGGTGTTCCTTGACTTGTGGACGCTGCCAGAACTTTCGCTAGATCATCTGCTATCGAAGCCCAAATCAGGGCGCCCTGCGGACCAAACGCACCTTCGATGCATACGCCATTTGTAGGCAGCGTCTCCGAGTCAACGAGCACCGCCTGCGACACTCCGGAAATGGAGCGGTGGATTGCCCAAATCAGGTTCTTCTTGGTTTTGTCTCTTGAACGAGGTAATTTTATTCGTTGACATTTAACTCCAGGCGTGTACCACCTGGCCGCAACTCTGTATCGCAAATCGCAGCGCGATACATTGAGAGACCGATTTTTGCGGACCACCCAAAGTAGGACCGAAGCCTTAGTGTACGTGCTCTAGGTGTTGATCTTGTAGTTGGCGTGATAGGGCGCAGGGTGTCCGTCATCTAGTTGCCGAATCCTTGATGAATATCGATCGCCACCCTCGGGAATGAAACCTAGGTCCGCTGCTTAGGAAACAGAGGTGTTACCACTGAGGTAAGCCAGAGCGTTAACAAAACAAAAAATGGGTTGTGGGGATATTTATACAGCGTGTAGTTGGTCAGCCATTTAAAGTTGCGACGAGTCACTCGCTGTAGATGAGCAATTTAGCCAGTGCGGTACAACCGCTAGCCTGGGGTCTTTAACGTGCACCACGCAGTAGTGATACACGACCGCACGCCGGTACGATGCTCATCCAGATCGAAACGGGCAGGGGTGGGGCTCGAACCCAGGATCCCTGGGTTCTGCAGCGCGAGCTTTCGCTCCACGCGCGTCGAGCTGGGTGTGCGCTTTAGCCCACTCGGCCACCGATCCTTTTTTTTTGTATTTATTACATGGAAAAAGGACAGTAAAAGCAATCAAGACACATTCTAACAGAGTTATCCCTTATTTACATTCAAACTGTCTGGTAATGGTCACAGGGAATTACGAAGAAAGAGGGCTATGGTAACATTTCGAATAGGGTCACATCTCTAAAAGTCGGGAAGATGAACACATTTGTCAAGAAGGGTATACCATTCTGGGCGTTTCTTGAGGTGATCGTACACATTACGTACATGTGACACAGTTTCTATGAAATTAGACTTTGTAGACCGTGGAGGATCAGCATTTCTATCAATCATCCTTGTTTTCCAAAGGCTATGCAGTCCCATCAATGTGAACAGGTCATAAGGAAAAGTATCATTCTGGTTTAAAGGCAAAAAACGTATCGTATATGCACAGATATTCAGATCTTTCTTCAATGTCCTTTGTAGGACATCCCAAAACAAATAGGCGTCGGTGCAAAAAATAAAGCAATGTTCTATTGTTTCAGGCTGGTTGCACAGACGGCAGTTCACTGACCAAGGGACAAATATACCTTTTTCACGAAGCCAAGGCTTTACCGGCAACGTTGAAGTGTGGAGCTTATAAAAGAATGACTTCGCTGTCGGTGAGACATGTAGCTTACACACACGTTTCAGGACGTCTTGTCCCGGGCCATTACTGAACATACTTCGGTACAGGGGTATAGGAAATAATGCATCGATGAGATCAACATATAAAGCTTTCCGCGACACTTTAAATAAGTATTCCAAGGAAAAACGTGCTTTAAGGAACTCTATTGAGCTCACTACCTCTCCGAGGTATCCCAAGGGACGAGATGTGCTCGCAGGCACTGTTGTTACCACCAAATACGGCAACGCACTTGAAAGCTCAGCCTGCATGTAAGTTCGAAGGAAGTCATGAGACACAGTTCTGAAGAACAAGAAGCGTGATATAAGTTGTTTTAAAAAGACGTGTAAAAGCCCGAGACCGCCTTGCTCAACGGAACGAAACAGATTATCTCGTCTCATAGGTTCCCAAGTGGAACCCCATACAAAAGTTGCAAACACTCTGTGAAACTTCTGAATGTGGCCTCTAGTACAGCAAATCACCTGAAGTGCGTACCACAGTTTTGCTGCTAAGAAGATATTACAGGCTTTCGCCCGTCCAAAAATAGACCACTGATTTACTTTCATTATTGCCGCTTGAGTTTTCATCTTTTCGACCCTTTCTGTCCAATAATGTCCATTGTTCCTAACACAGTTAAGGGGAGCTCCTAAGTACTGAGGGGCAATGCTGCTCCATGAAATGCCAGCGTACTTTGAAGGTGTTGTGGCCCACTGCCCGCACCAGAAGCCTGTACACTTTGCCTTGTTGATGAGCGCCCCAGTCGTGGAACAGAAGTTTTGAGCTAAAGCGAACACATTGTCTACGCTTCGTTTGTCTTTACAGAAAAACGCAATGTCATCCGCATATGCCAACACTTTTACCTCTGTGGAGTAAAAACGGTATCCTTCTACAGTAGGGCTGTTTAGTACGCTTAGACATAGGGGCTCTAAGTACAGTGCAAACAAAAGGGGGGACAAGGGGCATCCCTGTTTGACAGATGACTCTAGACGAATTGGACCTGACAGGGAGCCATTAACTATAAGCCTAGTGGTACAATTGCGGTAGCATATCTTTATTCCTTTAAAAAGTGTTGGTCCTAAGTTTACGTGGCGGAGGATGTCGAATAGAAAAGTATGGGAGACGCGATCAAAAGCTTTTGCTAAATCCACTTGAACCATAGCCACTTGATCTGCATGAGCACAACAGCTCTCTATTATTGTACGAGCTACGTGTATGTTTGTCTGTATCGTTCTGCCCTTGATTCCACAGGTCTGGTGATTGCCAACAACACTGGATGTGACGTATTGAAGTCGTTTTGTCAGAATTTTTGCAAAGATTTTGTAGTCTACATTGCAGAGTGTAATAGGGCGGTACCCTTCAACATTCAGGAGTTTATCTGCCTCTTTACTTTTTGGGATTAAAACTGTATGGCTCTTATAAAAAGAAGGTGGTAGTGTTTCCTGCTCATACGCTTCCAAAAAGACTTTAAGTAGAAACGGGCTTAGGAGGTCTTTGTATTCTTTGTAAAACTCTGCTGGGAGTCCATCGGGCCCTGGTGTTTTTGAATTTGGTAATTCGTCTATCGCGCATTGTACGTCTTCCAATGTGATTGGTCTACCAAGGAGATCGCTCTTAAGCTGGCTGACCTGGGGCATCAACGAGACTAGATATTTAGCTTTTTCTCTATTTATCGATTGCGTTTGCCCGAACAGGCTCTGGTAGTGTGATTCAAAAGCATTCATGATGTCAAGTTCGTCAGATGATAATGCCCCGTTACAATTCAGAAGTTGTATCCTTTTTGACTGTCTATTGCGAGTCTCATCGTCAAGTGCTCGTCGAGTGGGTGTCTCGGAGGATAGAAATCGTCTACAACGAGACCGTACTAGTGCTCCGTGGAACCGTTTTTGTTCGTGACTTTGTATCTGACATTTCACTCGTAGTATTTCTTCATGAAACAGACCAGGCGTCTCACACTCTAGCTCGTGGAGGGTCTGTAGGTTGCGTAAAAGAAGATTTTTGTCTTTCTTTGCATGGAAGGATGTTATGCACGAGCATTCGATTGCTTCGTTCTTAATTTCTTGTTTAAACGAGTCCCACTGGGCAAAAATGCCAAATTGGTGGTTCGTACTCGCTTTATTAAAATTTTCTCGAACTCGCTTGCTAAACTCTTTGTCTTCTAATAGTCTCGTATTAAATTTCCATAAAGCCCAATTTGGTGGTGGTTTACGTTGTACGTCTCTACCGATGCACGCCCTTACAAGGCAATGATCCGAAAAGGAAACTGGCTTTACGTCGTAGGCACTCACTTGTGCAAAAAGGGGACTTGATACATAAATGCGATCCAGTCTCGCATTGCATGTTGCATGAAGATGGGTAAATCGATTAGAAACGTTTCGCGAAGCCCCAACGTCAAAAAGGTAGTAATCAGATGTGAGACTGTTCAAAATTTCGGCACTGCTATCACGCCTTGTAGAAGGCACTGATCTGTCGTTAACGTTACACACACAGTTAAAGTCTCCAAACAAAACAATCTGCTTGTCTGTATCAAGAAATGGGGCAAGATTTTCAAAGAAAAAACGTCTCTCTCGCTCGCCGTTATAAGCATAAATACACAGTAAACGAAAAAAATGCCCCGTAACAGAAAATCACAGCATATAAACCTTCCTTTGTCGCCAACGACATGTGACAGTGAAGAATAACCGAGGCTTTTTTTCAAAAACAAAAGGCACCCTCCCGACAAGCCATCAGCATGACTGACACATACCTCGTATGTCAAGAGGAAAGGGTCCAGTGCTCGAGCGGTGTCCTCATCAGACGATATCTTTGTTTCCTGAATGGCAACAAAGTCTATCTGTTCTTTTAAGAGGAGCCTATATACTTGGGACTGTCGCGCACGTGAACACAGTCCTCTGACGTTGAGGGTAGCGAAGCTGAGTGGGGGGCGTGCCATGGGCTACCAGTTGTTATGTAGGTAGAACTTCATTGTCTTTCATCTCGTTGTCCGGCATGTGGAGCCAGGATGTAAGGGTCTTCTCGGAGCGCTGCTGGCTTGCGCTTTGCCTCCCCTCCCTCGTCATTCTTGCTCTCCTTCTCGGCACCCATTCCAGAGGGCTGGGACGACTCTGCCTCAGGAGCGGGTCTCTTGACAGATGCTCCACTGGATGGGGTGGAACGCTCCCGGCGAGGCAGTGGCTGTTGGCTGGAGGACGGCTCTTCTGTTACCTTCAAGAGAGGGTACTCGTCTTCTGACCAGTTTCGCATGGTTGCTGTAGTGGTCATCGCAAAGTCTTCTTTGGTTGGCTCAGAGGCGACATCGTGTGAGACGGGATTGGTCGTTTGTGCTTCTTGGGAAGCAGTTTCCCGTTCTGTCCTTGGTGCTACAGAATCGATGACTTCTCCTGTAGCGTCAACCATCTCGCTGATGTCCATTAGGTGATCTTGAACGACGTCATCAAGAGGGGTTCTCACTTGTCGGAGCTTGTCGGCGTATGTCGATACGCATTCGTCTGTAGGGTGCCCGTAGCGGCGGCATTCGCCGCACCGAGGAGTTCTGCACTCTCGACGTATGTGCCCGATTCGGTTGCATCGGAGGCACAGCGGAGGGCGACCAGGAACGATCACAAGGCTTCGGCAGCCGAAAACCGTGAGTTGGTGCGGGATTTGGGTGCTGTTCATCCCTTCACGGAGTGTTAACGTTACTTCCTTGTTTAAAGTCTCCATTTGCTCCATCCCTGGGCAACTCCACTTTTCGCGAACGATTGAACGAACCGTACCGTAGGGCGCTAGCGCCTCTTCGATTCGCTTGTTCTCCATGTGGACCGGCAGCCACAACAACTTGAGCTTAACGTCCCTGGTGTCTGGGTCGATGACTATGCATCTGTGTCCCTTCACACAGAGCTCGGCCTTGTTGACGAGCTTGGCTTTCGCCAAAGCGTTAGTACAAGTTACCATCCATACGTGGCTCATTTGGAATTGGCCGATTCCGATGATATCTTGAGCCTCAACCACTCCTCGTAAGGCATCACGGAAGTCAGGTGCGCGGTAGGGTCTCGCGGCAAGATCTCCATGCAGGAAAACAGAGTTTAGGCTCAAATTACCTGTGGGTAGACGAGGTAAGACGGTCCGGTATTCAGTAGTCATGGTTTCCGAAGAACTGGCCGAAGCCTCAGCATTTCCCCGGCCAGTGGCCGGTGTATTTTCCTTGGAGAACATAAAGCGCGACCGTTCGGAACGGCGTCTTCTTCTCCCGGCCACCGATTCCCCAGCGTTAACAACCTGTCCTATATGTAGGGTTTTCGCAGTACACGATGCCCACTGCACGGACTGTCTGGAACAATGGAAAGAAATAACCGATAAAGGGTGCCGCCGAAGCACTGTCAATGCCAACAGCTCGTTCCGTGGACGCGCTTTCACGCGCTCCGGAACACGATTTTGTTCCGAACGCTTTTGTTCACGCACTCCACGGCAACGTTTTCACATCTATCAGTTGACAAGCTCTACGAAAGAGCGGCGTTCGAAATCTGTTCCTCCCTGTTACCCGCACGGGAGCAGGTGCTAGAGTGCCTTCATACACACGCGCTTTTGCTTGAGTGGTGACATCTCCGTTATTTTTACGCCCAATCGTTGTTTTATGCATTTTGAAGTACGCGCAATCCGGTGTCAATCAGCTCGAGCGCGTAGCTTTGGCTAATGGAAAGACGCCATTTTAGCGCCCAAGTCGCGCACCGAGTGCGCGAGAGCGTCACGCGCTGAACATTCAGTGCAACAATGGATGTTTTCACCCTGAGACAGACAGACATGTAGGCACCCTATCAGGTGCCTGGCAGGTGCGGGCGGATAGCGTTTCTAGCGACAACGGTGTCAATACCCATTGAGGCAGGTGGCGCCACAGGCTCCAGTGGCAATGAAGAAGGACCGTTTCCGAACGATGTTTTTTTTTTGCGCCAATTTTCGCGCAAGCTTCATGTTTACCATGAAAAAATTCGATAGAATTTTTTTCCAACGCAGGTAATCTGTGTCCAACGTTCCACCGGTTCCGCAGCATCTGTCCCTTAGGCAGGCTGATATAGGGTGCCTACATGTCTGTCTGTCTCAGGGTGAAGACATCCATTGTTGTACTGAATGTTCAGCGCGTGACGCTCTCGCGCACTTGGTGCGTGACTTGGGCGCTAAAATGGCGTCTCTACATTAGCCAAGGCTACGCGCTAGAGCTGATTGACACCGGATTGCGCGTACTTCAAAATGCACAAAAAACGATTGGGCGTAAAAATGGCTGAGATGTCACCACTCAAGCAAAAGCGCGCGTGTGTATGAAGGCACTCTAGGCTGATACAGAGCCGTTTATTGAGAGAGTTTGGCCATACATTGGTTTGAATAGGCGAGCATCTCGGGGCCAACCACAGGCCGCAAAACAGCCCCTAGCGGTGGTCGTGTGCTCTAAATTTGTGACACGACTATACTTCGTTTCACCTTATGTGCGAGCGAAGGCAAAACTGGAAGCGCGAGCACGGAAGCTCCGTGCGTTCAGGCTTTGCTCGAGCGCGCGAGCTGGGGAGAAATGCAAAAAGCGCTGGTCTCGCGCTTTTAGCTTTGGCTTCGCTCGCAGATAAAGTGAAACGAAGTATAATTTGAGCCGTGCCGAGCGGGACTCCGCGTCTCAAGACGCTCGCGCACCCCACTCTTTGCACTGCTTTCTTTCAGCCAGTCTCAGGACGCTGTTCTAGCAGTGCAGACAAAGGCGTGGGCACGAGCGCGTGGCTTTGGAAGGTGCCTCCTATGCACGAGGTCTCGTACAAACAAAAGCGTTTCGCTGAGCTAGGCTCACGCGCCTGTGCCTTTGTCTTCACTGCAGGCATTTGTGAGATGGAGTAGAGGTCTCCTGATTGGTCGACGCTGTGTCACAAATTTAGTTTACGCTCTAAGCGTGGGGGGAATATTCGGCGCTGGCGGCGGCCTTTGCTCCGCCTATTGTCCAAACTCTCCTAATATACGGCTCTGGGCTGATAGTGTAGTGAGCGCCACTGAGCGGACGCGCCACGAAAAGGCGCCAGGCTTTCTAGGAAGCTTGTCATCAAACTTTGGTCTATACTTCGGTTCAGTTGAAGTCCAGACGCAGCCGATGCTACAAGCGCGAGAATGTGTCCCTGATCAGCGCTTGCACTGCCTGAGCGCTCGTGCCTGGCAGGGACACCGAAAGCCCGGAGCTCGCGCTTGTAGCCTCGGCTGCGTCTGAACTTAAGCTGAAACAAAAGTATAGTAACGAGTTCCCACGGTGCGTGAATGCGACGCCGATGCTCAACGACTTCGCCGTGACCTGTCGCACCTATTGCTGCGACCGTAATGTACATTTTTTTTTTACGGACGGGGTGGATGATATACCGAAAGATCGCCGCTATCACCCAAGCCTTACTCAGTTGCCGGAGCAGCGTGAGTATCACTAGCAGGCCAGAGATACTGGATGCTTTATTAACAATAGACCGATGTCACCAGCCAGTTTGGCTACGCCACCGCTGCCGCAATGCATCGAGGGAACTTTAGTCTTTCTGCGCGTGCGACAACCTCGTTTGGGCTCTTCTCCTGCAGAGCACGAGACACCAGGAACCGTCTCGTGCACTGCTGGTTCTCGACCGTGAACTAAAGTTATGGGGGCTTCACGCAGGCGCCGAACGCTTGGTGACATCGGTTCTTTGTGTTGTTGAAGTTAGCAACACTACGCTTTGTGCGGCGGCGTTGACAAAGGAAGGACACACTGAGTGCTTCAGTTCGTTTATATTCTCTTCATTTCGTTTCGTTCATTTTTCTCTCACCGCCCAAAGGCATTACAGATAGCAGTAGGCAAAGTAACATGAGCAAGAAGCAAAAAGAAAAATGAAAGCCGTTTACAACTCCCTGTAATGCCGAATTAGAGCGCAGCTCTTGAGGAGGAGGAGGGGAAGGTACAGAGAGGAGGCAATGCCCCTCCTCCTCTTCTGCTCGCCCCCATTTTGGGGAAAATTTCTCCACTAAATTTAGCAGGAAAATATTTTCCGCTAGATTTAGCGGGGACATTTTTCCGCTAGATTTAGGGGGAAACCTTTTCCGCTAGATTTAGCTGAAAAATTTTCTCGCTAGATTTAGCGGGGAAATTTATCCACCAAATTTAACGGGAAAATTTGCCCGTTAAATTTAGCGGGGAAATTCTTCCACTAAATTTAGCGGGAAATCTTACCCATAATGAACCGCGCGGTTACGCCGACGGCGACGGCGACGGCGACACCACTCTAGCCGGAAACGGGCGCCTAAGAGCTGCGCTCTAAAAATTAGTAAAACGGCAAAAATGCAAAATTAGTACGAAACATTCATTAACAAATTAGTAATTGCAATATGGAGTGTCAGTAATTGAAAATATGACTGCAGAAAGGCGATTCCAATCAATCTAAGGTTTAAGTAAGAGGGAGGAATTAACAGAAAGATGTGCTGCAATGGAGAATTCTTAAAAGTGGTCTCGATGATTAGTGAGCAATATCTGAAAGAAAAAATCGACAGGGAGACGCACTGTTTGTGACACCGACTGTACGCAGTCTACAGCTCAGTAAGCAGTCTGACCACAATACTTTTATTCTACATTTGGCACTGGGGAAGCTTTGCTTTAAATGAAATATATCGGTATTATTTAAGTCAGTTTCAAGAAAACAGTTGGGAAGATCTGGGGGTCCGCTCGCCACAGTCGTAATAACCATTTTCGTGAGGTTGTGAGATAAAACCGACTGATTTTCATTTCCAACAACTCGGCTTAAATATGTTTGTGACGCATTGTTGGAAAATATGCTTCCAAGAAGCGAAAGAACGCAGAAGTGATTATGGCATTAACCGAATCAGCTGTTTAGTTAAATTAGTTTTAGCATCAAATATCGCATTTATACTATATTGTACGCTGCCTCTGAAACACAAGGGAAATAAACTTGGTGCACTGTATGCTACTCTAATAAAATTGGTGGAAAAAAAAGCGAATATATTTCAGGACTTTAATATCATCAAACTGTTTTTTTGAGCGCAGCTCTTATGCGCCCGTTTCCGGGATGAGCGGCGTCGGCGTCGACGTAACTGCACGTTGAATTATAGGACGTTTTTTTATAATGACGTCGCACGTGACATCTCGTGTGACGTCACATGGGTAAAATTTGGTCACGTGGGTCACGAGGGCACCCGCGTGACGTCACGTAACATCACGAAGGTAAAATTTCCCGCTAAATTTAGCGGGGAAATTTTTCCGCTCAAGTTAGTGGAAAAATTGTTTTCGCAAAAGTAGCGAAAACATTTTCCGCCAGATTTAGCGCGAAAGTTTTACCTTCGTGATGTCATGTGTGACGTCACGCTAAATTAAGCAGAAATCTTTCGAGGAAATATTTTCGCTAAATTTAGCGGCAAAATTGACGTCACGTGACCTCAACGCCAAATTCAGTTTTCCCGCCAAATTTAGCGGGACAGTTTTTGGCTAAATTTTCCCGCTAAATTTGGAGGATCATTTTTGCTATATTTTTCGCTATATTAAGCGGCAAAATGTTAGTAAATTTCTCGCTAAATAAGGCAGGAATATCTTCCCCTAAGTTTAGCGGGAAATTTAGTGAGAATTTCCCGCAAAATGGGAGTGGAGCAGGAGAGGAGGAGGGGAGGGTACAGAGGAGGAGCAGAGTCATACCCGCCCCTCCGTACCCCCCCCCTCCTCCTCAAGAGCTGCTCACTAATTTGGCATTACAGAGAATCGTAAACGTCTTTCATTTTTTTTTCTTCTTCCAGGGAATATGAAAACACCCACCATATAATAAGAATTGCATCTCAAGAAACTACGATCCACGCATACGCATAAACGTATAAAAGAATCTTTTTTTTTGCTGTTTTAAAATATCATAATAACTATGTATCTTTTTTTCCAAGCTCGAAATTAATTTTTTTCCGGATCGCCAGTCACGCAATTCGCGGGTTCGTTCTGTGGGCTCCTGGAAAAATAAAGTAGTTACACAATCATCCGGACAAGTGTCAGACTAACCGTTCTCGAAACCTCTCCATTGATGCTCAGAATGGCTGATGCTCACGCATGCAAATTTCACACAGACGCTCATGCAAATTCCAGCGTATGTCGCTCACCCCCCTCTCTCTCTCTCTCTCTGTCTCTCTCCCTCTCTCCACTTTGTCCCCTCTCAAGTTGCGTCTCCCCGGCCCCCGGGCGGAGGAGTCGATTTAATGACACCCTCGCTGTCAGGCTCTGATCCTAAGTGATGGGCTAAACGCGGCCATTCTCCGGGTTGGCCACCCTACCAAAAAAAAAAAATCTTGGAGACTTTGTTGAGGGAGGCCGCAACCCGTTCGGCGTAACACGAGCAGCGCGAATCCATTGCAGGTTAGAAGATCGCCCGCAGCCAAGCCCGATTATAAAATGAAAGAACCGACCAGAGAGGCAAAGAATGCAGATTACAAATCCGCCCCCCCCTCCCCTCTCCGCCCCACCGCCTCCTTCCAAGCAGCTCCAGTCGACTCTGTAGAAAACCCCGAAATCCAAAACAAAAGGCCGAAATAAAGATTCTAAACGTCTCACCACAGTCAAACAGGCGAGACAAGGGTTAAAACAAAAAGGGTCAAAGCTAGTGGAGACGGGTGGCGAAAAGGGAATCTGGAGGAAAAGAAAGGAAGCGGTTTTAGGGATATAAAGATAACGGGAGTTGAAAATTCGACGTCGAAATTTATGCGAGATTTCGACGAGCATGCGGTCGATTTCTCCTTTCGTGCGTATACAGGGTAAGAGGTTGGGGCTGGATAGCAGCCAATTTATGGGAGGCCGTAGTTCGCGTCTTCCCTATGGTGTCGCTCCTTTGGGAAGCAGGGAGAGAGAGAGAGAGAAGGCGCGTGTCCCGTCTGCAAGAAAATATTAGCGTGCAAATAAAGAGGCGTCCGCCGTGTAGAAAATTTAGGTGGGAAGAAAAACGTGGAGTCCATAGCGCCGGCGGAGAAATTAAAGCAGCACACGCGATAGCGCATCATTCGCGCGTGCGAGAGTTGTGTCTTTGGGGATTGAAGGTGCCGAGCGAGTTCCGAAGAAGTTGCTCCGACTATTTGTTATCTTGAGAGGGGCGTTAACGGCGCGAAGTGGTGCTTTTCGCGTACGAGAGGCAATTACAATTCGGGTGATTTGAATATGGTCTCAACTTGTTCTTTTTCTTCTTCTGCTTTTTCTGTAGTGGAATTTAAGTATAGCTTGTTCGTTCATCGATTATTTTTGGATACGCGTGCCGTAACTAAAGTGGTACAAATTTTAAGAAGGTAAATTTTTAGCCGGGTCCCAGAGACATTGTAGTTGGACCCCCCCCTCCCCCCCCCCCCCACACAACATCTAGTTGTAGTTGTACCACAACATCTAGTTGTAGTAGGGCCGCCTAAATTTTCTTTATCTCTTTGGCTAGGAGTTCGTAATTTTGTGGAGCACAGATAAAAGCATGGCCGCGAGGCTTGACACGGATTGGTTAACGGGTGGGAGAGGAGGAGCGAGGTGTTGGACGCTGATTGGATAACGGGGAGGTAATGTGATCAGAGGGTTAGACGAGGAGGAGCTTGACCACCTTTGCGCACTGAGAGAGAGGAACTTGAGGCTATGGAAAACTCTGGAGGATCGCCAGGTTCATCAGCCCGAATAGCGAAAGTGTCGCTTCATTCTAGAAACAACTCTCAAGTGTGCAGATGTTGGGCGTTCAACTATCTGATGAGGAGCGCCGTGAACGTAGTCGTCTGGCGTCTGGAAATTCAGAATATCGCTAAATCACGTTTTTGTTTTTTGTTTTTTGTTTATCATTCCGATTTGATTTTTGGCATTTTTATCAAATAAGGCCGCGATCTTATTGACTGCCGAGCAATAATAAGATGCTAAGAACTTCGCACGCTCTGCGTTTTTTAGACTGTCAGGGGCTATTGTAGAAACATGTTCATATACTCAGTCTGGACAATCTCGTAGATTCTCCCAGAATATCTAACATCGAAATTCGAGAACTGACGCGTAGACATTTGTTGCACTTTAGCAACAAATGTTTTATTAACAAATTAGACGAGGCAGAGGTCACGTGCCCTCTGCCTCGTCTTTCACCCTCGGCTCCCACAACTTTAACTTACAGTGTCTGTCCAAATGTGCGATTAAGGTAATATATGACGTTCCACAATGTATATGCTATTGGCGTCATCAGAGCGCGCCAGTGCCTCTAGTTCTCGCTTCAATGGCGGGAGACAGAAACACTTTAAGGCTCAGTAATCGCTATTAGAAGCTTCGTGAAATTCTAAGCCATCGCTGTCAACGTAGAAGGGCAGACGTCGTAAATTTGAAACGTAACTTTCTTATCTCTTTTTAAATGTGATTGCTGACACATTGTAAACTTCAAAAGGTGGAGATTATAAAGTATTCAAATCCAGAGCAATTTACTGGAGCGTCTTTAAAAGAATAAAGACAATGATTTCATGTGGTCTAATCTTACTTTTTCTATATTTACTGGCCCAGTGCTCCACCAGTGCTCACAATTTGAAAACACTATGACACGTGAAGTTGTATTTGTTCGGTTTAAAATTAACATTTTTATTTCAATTATATTGGGTGGCTTTCATATCACCAGACTGGTGCTTTTCCACCGAGAAAACCTCAAATCTCCCCTGGAGTTGTTGACCTTCACGCAGTAGGCCATATGCTATTAAAGGTGTAATTTCCAAGAGTGCTAAATACACGCCTTTAAAAACTTTGGTCGGTTTGCGTTCACTGCGCGACACAATTAAAACAAACAAGCGATCGCCGAGTTTTCTTTTTGATTTTCTTTTAAGATTACAGGGCCACCAAAAATGCTAGTGCGGTGTAAAATAGACGTTTTGAGTACTAAACTAAGCGATACAAATTGATTCCCGCCAATTGTCTTTCGAAGTAAAATGCAGAAAAGAAAATTCCATTGTCGTGTTTGGGCGAAAATTGTCCCGGAATGTACCTAACGAAAATTGTATATCTCTGAAATAAATTTCTTGTCACATAAAAACAAAAACAGAAACTCATTGCACGCTTTAAACGGTACCCAAATGCGAAAAAAAAATTTTTTTAACCGTTTATGACATAGGAAAGCTTTGTTATGGATGTCTTTAGGTCGTGGGCAATGTGGTGATTGCCAGCAAACTCAATTTCGCATCATTGAGGGTTACTGTAAATAATTGTTCTCGATTCGATAACGTAATTACTTGGTAACAACCATACGTTATATTACCTGAAATATCCAGGTGCTAAAAACGAGACGTCCTTGTAATAAAAAAAATTTAACGCTCAAGAAATGGTCAAGATTGAAAAGGAATACACACCCACATATTAATTTCTTTTAAAAAAGAAAGAAATATTGCGTACTGGGAACGTCGTTCTTTTATGCGAATCTCCGCCCGTGAGTTTGTTTTATTGACGGAAGAAGGTTTTAGCAAAAAGCTGGCCTTTTTTTTCTGTTTAAACAATTTTTTTAAGTTCATGCAACAATGATGACGGAGGTTTTCTACGGCAGACCATCCTCAGAATTATTTCTGTTCAAAAACCGAAGCATTCAGATATTATAGCACCCTGGCGATAGCCACGTCTTGGGCGGACGGGAGCGGTAAGTTGAAAATTAATTTACCTTCCGAGCGGAAGCTTCGCTCAATATTGCCGCGGGCGCATCTTCCAGAATGAACACCGTCATTGATGGACAGGTGGGTAATTGTGGGCGCCCTCCTTGAGGAGGAAAGATAATGACTTGCAAATCAGATGTGGCCGAAGCCCATGAATACCTCATCGTGAAGAGCGCCGGGCGCGAGCAATTAATATCGCATTAGCAACACTCTTGGGCGATACCCTCCCTGCATATGACGGGGAAAGCTGGGCATTAGAAAACGAGCATTTCTTTTCAGAGCACCACATTAGCAACATATAAACATATGTATGAGGAGATAAGTATCTCGTGGAGTAGTTTAGAAAGACCTTTCAATTGCCGGTTGTTGAGGTTACTGTCGAAGTACCGCGTGTTTGGGTGAAACAAAAAAACCGTGTCTTAAAGCGAAAGCCTTACTGGTCCCATTGAGCGAAAAATCGGAGTAAATGGCCTTAAAAACGCAATTGCGCGGCACGCGCAGGTCAATCGTATGCTCAAGGACGACGCTGTCCTTGGCGTTGTCTTTGCAGTCGTCCTGGAAGTCGTCCTAGACCTCTAGGATGACGTCCCTTGTCACAGTACGTGAAAAACAAGACGCGTAGTTGGCGTTGTGATAGCCATAAAAATACGCAATCAAGCGTCATCAGCGTGATGTCATCAAGCGTCATCATACGTCATCAGCGTGATGTCACCGCCGGAACTTCGTGTGCGAAAGGTCGTTCTTCGTGCTTGTGAGGCGACCACGTCTGCATCTACGGCGTCGACATCGGCAGAAGCGTCTACATCTACAGCGACTGGCGCAGACAAACGGGGCCGCCCACGCAAATACGCCACAGCCTCCTTAAAACACCCCTAAAAAAAAACTTTTTTTTAACAGTCTGGGAGGAACACTTGTGTCAAAAAAGTAATTTTCCGCGAAAAAAAAATGTTATACTTCGTCTCACCTTAGCATGGACTAACTGCGAAGGCTGTGCAAGCGCGAGCGGGTAGCCTCCACTGCCTTGACTGTAGCACTCGCTGTACGAGCGTTCGTGCGGCCGCCGAGGCTTCATTCAAAGCAAATAGCTCGCGCTTTTAGCACGCGCGACTAACAATAGTCCAAGCTAAGGTGAGACGATGTATAGAGCAATATTGACGGCTCCATATTTATTTTAAGTTCCGCGCGCAAAGTCCATGACTTCACGAAATGGTCATATTCTCATCCCACCTCTCCTCCACGCGCCCGAAATACCGAGAGAGGACACAAGTGGAAAGCAGGTGATTACCGACGAAATCGCGTCTCGCGCAGTCAATATTGCTCTAAAAAAATTTGTTTTTTAGGTAATTTATTTTTTGACACATGTGTCCCAATGAGGCTGTTTAAAAAAAAACATTTTTCTTTTCAAGGGTTATTTAAAGGGCAACTCCGCTTCATTTTTGATATTTAGAAAACTATGCAGCCCTCTTCAGTATCATATAGGAAGACCCCATGTCAAATATTACGATCTAATTCCGTCTATATATTTAATAAACTGGCCAGCAAACTTTCAAATGAGCCAAGTCGCCGAAATCTGCCAACTCTAGCGTGCGACGTGAGGCGCAATCGTCAGCGCAGTCAATGGGACGGACTTGGAGCGGCCAACGTTGAACCACCACGTCAGAGGCATGACTACGTCATTCTCACGTTTTGTTTGTTTTTACTTCTCAGAGTGAAATTGAACGATGACGTCATGACTCATGACGTTATCATGAGTTTCTCCTCCCGGTGTTGGCTCTACGGCGTCCACGTGATCACCGTAAGGCGGATGCGCTAGTTTGCGCTGCCCTGCGCGTTTATCGCATGTCCGGTTTCTCCGCTCCCCCTCTCCTCTTTCGTGTTCTCCCTTCACCCTCTCTTCCCGGGCCCTCACCGTCCACGCCATGCGAAGCGACCTGCCCGCGTCGCGTGTCCTGTACCTCGCCCCCACGAACGTCATAAGACCGCGTGACTCGACGTGACGTGGCCATGACTTTGATGACACGAGAACAATGTTGCCTGACGCAACCGAAGTTTCGGTTTCGGTATCAGCTGATGTTTAAATTGAGATTACACAAATAATATTCCACATTTCGCGAATCCGAAGACGTAGAGCTGTTTAGTAGTGCTTTGTGAAATGGAATCACATGTAAGCCTAAATTTTTCGGAATTGAGCGGAGTTGCTTTTTAAGTGTCCTCTAGGCATCGTTCTCGACGTCGTCCTAGACGTTGCCCTTAAGGTCGTCCTAGACGTCGTCCTTAACGTCGTCCTAGAAGTCGTCCTAGACGTCATTCTTGACGTCGTCATAGAGTTCGTTCTAGACGTCGTCCTCTAGGCGTCGTTTTCGACGCCGTCCTTAAGGATTTTGATAGAGGTCGTCCTAGCAGTCGTCCTAGACGTCGTCCTTGACTGGCTTTCGCCTTCCTACATGTGAGCAGTCTTAAGTGTACTCGTGAAATTTTTTCACACCGCAACAATGAACTACGCGACGGAGGACGCTTGAGGCTCCGTTATACTACGACGTGAAGCGTACCAAACGCGGCGTGGCGCAGCGGACACCGATTTTGATTGGTCGCGGATATCGAGTTCCTGCTCGCCGGCCAACCAAAGGCCACCGTTCTGCGCAACGCCTTTAGTCTCCGCCCAATATAGCGCTAGCGCTTGGAACCAGATACAAAAGTTTCAGAGCTTGCCGTTTTTTTTTTGTTTTGTTATTCAAAAGTTAAAATTCATTTCTAGAAATTTTAAAGAAGGAAATGGGGCTCCTACCCGGAAATAGATGTTTTTCTTTCTATGCATTTGTGACCGTAATTTTCTCACTATAAAAAAATACAAACATTTAGTTGCGACAACGGCACGTTCCAAAAATTTGGCGTCTGGTTCCTAGCGCTAGCGTTATATTTGAGCGTAGATTGAGCTTTCGCCGGTGTGTATAGTTTGTTTTTGCTGTGAGAAAAACATAAAATCCCGACACGTCTCTTTGCAGTATTTTTTTTATCCTTTTCGCATTGGCAGCAGATTGGAAAACGAAACAGCATTCTGCGTATTTTAAATGAATGCATCCTGAGACAATTTTAGACACCACTCTGCAACGTGCTCCTTGTTCGTTTCTCGGTCATGTTTTTGTAGGTATAGTATTTCCGCGATAATTAAATTTAATTTCTCTTTGCGCCTATATTTTTGTACAACCTCCGAGGGTAACAAACAACCGACGCAGGTAAGCTCATGAAGGTTCGGCTCGCTTGTTCTTAGCAAACATCAAACACGCTAAAATGTAAAAAAAAAAAATGTATTTAATCAGTTTGTTACAATTTATTTCGTAGTATTCTAAGGACATTTGAAGTTTGATGAAGGAGACTAGCACGATAAACGTACAAACCGAAATTATTATTAGGCAAATATATTTTACATGTATGATTAAGTGGTGTACAAGTCGTTGATCTTTTAGGGCTTTTAGGAATGACAGTCACATATTTACGATTATTAAAGGGCAACTCCGGTCCATACTTTCGATTTTGGGATTATGACTGTTTTTAATGCGCTAGCGTCCTGAATTTTCAAAGTAATGTTTTCTCGTTATCGTGCGTAGTTTTAAAGATATCGACGCCTCAAAGTTCTGTTTGGGGCGCGGCCGACAAAACCGGAACTAAGCCGCTCGAGGCCCCGGCAACACTGGAAATCGTGGACGTGACGTCAGGATCGTTCTCGTTCAACGAGTACGCAGGCCAAGCGGCACCTAACTCTGTTGCGCTAGCCGTCCAAGGTAGGAGGTAAGCTGATTTTGTTTTAATTCTGTATACGTGGTAGTTATCAGCATGTAGCAGAGTTAGTGCGTAAGCCCAAAAGCTAACGACTGGAAAACCCGTCAACTCGTTCGGTGCCGTACTCGCGGCTGTCGCTCTGTGCTGATCCCCCGTGCTCGTCGCTAGGCCTAAATTGTCATCGGGGCTCCGGTGGATGGAGCGGCGTTGCTCCGCACCGCGCTGCCAGTGACGTACTATCACGATCAATATGAGCGCGAACACCGCTCTGCGTGGCCCGCGAGTACTATAGGGCCTCCTGCCGATTGCTGATTTAAGTACGTGCGCCTTGGTTTCGAGACATATCGTCTCTGGCGATCGCCGCACCACTCTGCGCTTCTGGGTCGTCTGCTAGGGAAATGCGGTCGGCGAAACTGCGAATCTGTTCACCAGTGACGAAGCGCATTTCGCGCTTGCAATGTGCCAGGATAAATTGCTTGTATAAATATTTTTCATTGTAATTTTTTATTGGGAAGTTTTCGTAGATTATTCTTATGACTCCGATAACAATAGCCAATACTTCGCCGACGCCTTTAGCATGCATCATATTGCTATCGGAGGAATCAAAAACAATAAATTAAGACTGCCTAATATTTACTTCGCGTGAGTTTGGCGAGAGCAAAGTACCACAAATGCGCACAGGCAAGAGGTTGGCGCGGTGCGAGCGTGGGTGATACGCTTCATGAGAAGAGATGACGAGGATGAAGAGCTACGATCAAGCTTCCACACGGTCTGCTCCCCCGGCGACGTTTAGGAGCAGCGCGTCAACCGGTGTCCTCTAAGTTTCACCTCTAATGTTCAGAAGACTGTGCCTGAGAGTGGCAGCCGTCTACCAAGACTGGGCCACATCCTGGAGCATGGTAACACCATCAATCTGCCGGGGCTTACGCACGGTGAAGCCACCGAACACCACCACCCTGGAGGGCTTGCCCGGACACTTCCCCGGGTACAAGCCAGAGTTGAGATCAGCTGAAGGATAACCGTCCCAGCGAGCAACTCACTAAACAACATTGGACCCACATTACCCGTAACATCATCCCGCCACCCTCACCCACAAGCTCCATTTCAACATCGTCAGCACCTCTCTGTCATCTGTACACAATCTCATCCCATCGTCGTTAGATGCGGCGCCGCAGGCCTTCATGGTATGGGCCACCTTGCCTTTCGGCGGCGCCGCGGTTCTCCTGAACCAAAATAAATATTATTATTATTATTATTATTACTATTATTGAGAAAACTGCGCGATAAAAACGACAAGGACGAAGATACACACGGGACGTTCTCGTCGTTTTGCGCGCATGCTTTTTTCGCCACCAGACGACTCGGAAGTGCAAAGTGGTGCTGCGATCACCATACTCTGTTTCACCTTATGATGTACCGCAGGAAACGCTACCAAGCGCGGGCTCACTTGCTCTGGGGCACATCTAGGCGGCACAAGCTCTCGTGCATTAAGGGCAGCTGCCAATGCTGTGAGCTCGCGCTTCTGGTCTTTGCTGCGGTGCAACATAAGGTGAAACGGAATTATAGAACGATATGTTTCGACCGCAAGGTGCACTGATGTTTCAGAGCAATAGCCATGGGGCCCTGATAGTACCGCTGGCCACGCAGAGCGGTGTTCGTATTCATATTGACCGTGATAGTACAGTACTGGGGCCTCGCGCTTTCGCGCTGCGGATCATTCCCAGACACGGGGCTTTGAGGCTCCGGCGCGGGCCACGGCGCTGGAGCAGGCGTGTGCTGGGCTGTACACGTCTGTTTTTTTCTTCTTTTTCCCTCAGGCGCGTAAAGGCAGAATTGGTAAGCTGCGACACTAATTTACCACGCCAGCCGCAAGCAACAACACCCGTAGGTTTCGTTCTGCTCTCCGGCGAAAAATGATCGGAGCAGAGCTTCGAACTGGGGGCCGGCGTCCGAGCTTCGGGTATCACTCGTCGAACTGCGTTCAGCCACGCGCTACTCAATTTCCCGATCCGTTGGAAACTTGTGAAAAAGCACCTCCGGGTTGCGCAGCAGGTTGTTTGAGCAGCCACAGCGCTGAGTTGCGCTCGCCACCTTCAAAGAGCAGGGCTAATCTGGACGCTTGGCGGAAAAGTCGGCGAGAGATTGTCGACGTACTGATTGGCCGGCCGCCAAGGTCAAGTGTGGCGTTGGCCAATCGCGGCCGCCGATTCCTCGCCGTCGTTTTCGCCAAGCGTGCTGGGCCCCAGACCTGGGCAGTCTTGGGCGCGCCGAGTTGCTCGCTTCAAAACGAGTCTTGAAGGCCTCCACAAGCAAATAAACAAAGGGCTATACCGAAACTCACGGGCTACAGATAAAAGCAACGGCTGAACACGCAATCACAAGCCGAAGTAGCGGTGGTAGCGGCACAGAAAAGCGCGAAGCGCGCGCAAGCGAGCGCCCGTCCGGACCGGAGGAAAAAAAGACGATAGCGACGTCACCGCCCAATGTTGCTTCGGTGATCGGCAACCCGCTGGCCGCCCGTAAAGAGCAGCGGATCGCGGCGGGTCGCATTTTATTATCGGCATTAGTTGAGAACGCGGCGTCGCACGGACGTAATTTGCGGCTGCGGTCTAAGCATTTTGTGTCCTCACAACGATGCCAGTAATTTATTGCGTTTTGAGTTTATGGCCGGAGTTGCCCTTTAACACGCGAGATATTGATGTTGTTTTAAGAGCACTCTGCTGAACTATAGTCTGGCCCAGCATAAGAGATAACTGCACCACCGAACCACGAGAATTAATATCAAATCGCGAAGCAGACAAGGGCGTTACAAGCCGCGCCTTCTTTTCCCTAAGTTGTCAGTAAATTCATTATGGGACTATTGTTTCTGTTGCACGGACTCACCTTTTTAATCGCAATATTTAAAATATTCGTTTTTCAAGAGCATATTGTCTCTTTTCTTTTTTGTTCGGCGTCAATCTATTCGGTGCTTTTATAATAACTCACAATTATGCCACACCAAAGAACATTATTCAGCACTCAAATTAAAATCGATTGCTCACGTTAACTCCCTTTTTTACAAATAATGTATTTCTTTTCTTTTTTAACCTTTCTTCCGGATTTATTTAATTCCGCTAAACGTGTTCGAATCAAAACATAATGATAACAATCCTCCGTGCCGCGCACACAATCGACCAGCTCTCCCTTTCCTCGAATCGAAATACCCTAAAGTATTTCATATTTGTTCTCCTATCGTAAACCATAGTATAATTTTATATAGTTAACGCGGCTGTCGTTCCCAAATGTCCCCGCCGCACAGCCGGAAAAAAATAAGAGCTGCCGGGATCAAATTTAGAAGGAGAAAAATACACATAGCTGACCTTGCTTTTTTACGGCTGAGTATCCCCCATTCTCCCTGTGCCCAGCTATTTCCGACTGATTCGTATAGTGGGTGCTTGCGACGCCTTCACAGTAACGCGCCATTTTGGTGCACCCTGACGCGCGCGCCCAAAATGTTTTATAGCTCGCTGCCTTATCGCTGACGCCAAAGGTCTCGCGGCTTCGCGCGCTTTCTGCGACCCGCGCTGTCCCAACGGAACGACGACCCATAGCCTCGACGCCAGGAATTCGGCCGAGCAGAAAGCGGTCGAGGGAACGGCAACGGGGCTACGGTTTGGACAAGTACACCCCGACAACCACTACGGCCGTTTGCTTTCAGAAGCTTTGTCGGGTGCGTAAACGTTTTTGGTCGCCGGCTCGTTCCTTTTCTTTGGAGTCGTCACCTCGTCGGTGCTTTGGCAGCCTTTCTCTTCACTTTTGATCCCGTAGGTGGAGATTCAATGACCGCTCGCCCAAACCATTCCAGCCGTTTAACTTCCTTGATCGACTTAAAAATTTTACCCTTCAAGAAACAGCTACACAAAAAACAAAGCACCCGCAAAAAGAAAAAAAAAAAGGAGAAAGTGTCCGTGGAATGTCACTAAAATTGAGCAACGGTTGCTCAATTTCGGATATTCCCAAACAGCGTTCTGCAAGTTGTTCAGCCTTGCGCGTGTTTTGTGAGGCAAAACGAAATCATTCTTGGTCTGTGTAAAACAAAACGCTTAGCTACCCAGAATAAAGCTGTCCTTGATATGTGTAAAGCGAAACTTTGATCCCCGAGTTTTGACACACTCGAATTCTGTACCAGAATATATAATACAAGTCAAATATTTTGCTAGAAGGCACATTAAGGTTTCGTTACAAGTTATAAAATGCGGGCTTAGGCCAGCAAGCAGATGTTTCCAAAACACATGACTGGCCGAGGAGCAGTCTACGTGAACACGTATAAACTTTCGTATTCGCCTGATAGGCGCTGCCATCTTTGTCTACTGAGCTGGGAAACCCGTTCTGGGCATGCTCAATCTAGCCATGTTCTGCGACATGTCAGACACCACGCATGCGTCTACATCAAAGTAACTCGTCGTTCTTTCTTCCCTTTATAATAGGCGCTGAAAAGGTGTAAAATAACTCCGTACAACACATTTCTGTCGAAATCGTTTAATTTTTTAATGATTTTTAGTCGTAACGAAATTGCCGGGTTTCTTTTTTAAACTAACAATAGCGCGTAACGCGCATTTATTAATTTGGGGAGGTTTAACAAATAAATATTAAATGTTTTTTTGTTGTTGATTTTTTGTTTTGTTTTTTTGGGGGGAGGACAGCTTTATTCCTAGTTTAACTGTGCAGGTGTCACGAAGCAGAGATTCAAAATAAATAAGGCGGTGAAGGACATCCCCAACATTATATTTTATATATATATAGGCCTGTGTTGCCTGGCAACGCACTATCTGGCACAAACAACTGTAACTTCGGAAGAAAACAAACTACGAATGCTTTTCCAGCAAAATAAGGTTACACTTCATTTAGTACTCGGTAAAAAATAAAGTGCAGAATACTAGTTGAATGAAGTAACGTATTCATTATATCTAGCTGCTCTTTAATTACAAATACACCGCGTGGCACAGTTTGCCTGAACTCGAGGTTTTTCTTATTTTTCTCACAAATTGCACTGAAGGCAAAACAACTACCACCCCACCCCGTACGTTGGTGCCACGAAAAAGCGCATTAAACCATACAACTACATTCGCTGTCACGTCAATAAAACAAAATGACCGCATCTCCACGTTTTGAGTGATGTTGATTGGGGCGAAGCTCTGGTGGCGCTGATGATACTAATTTTGTTCATAAGTAGTGCTGATGGTATATAAACGTTGAGCCAATGCATGCAAAGTTTAACGTGATTATATACTCATTTGACCGCCAGCGCCCTCTCCTGTATAGACGTTGAGCAACTACATACAACGTTTCATCCACCGACACCTCCAGCTCTTGAGTTACTACCATCATCTCAGAGCCCCCTACTCGTCCCGCAGTCATGACCGAGTGGTTAAGGCGATGGACTAGAAATCTATTGGCGTCTCCCCGCACAGGTTCGAATCCTGTTGACTGCGCAAACATTTTCTTTTCTTTTTTTAAGGAGACAAATGGGATGGCAATCGATGTGAGCATGGCTGCCGGGCGGACGGACGGACGGACGGACGGACGGAAAAGCTAGGCCCTCAGGAGCTTCGCCCCTAAAATAAAGTTTTGCGCGTTTTCCATGCGCTGCGCAAAGCAGATCTCACAAGATTTGGTTGTCGAAGAAAAAAATGATGATTTTGGCGTTCAAAACTTCTATTTCTTGATAAAAATAACCACAGCGCTAGTCTAAGATGCACGTACATACTGCCTTACTGCAACAATTTTCAGTGAGAAACCGGACTTTTTTAGCGCCCGCAGACCCATAGCGTCAACTAGAGCCACTAAATTAGCTATATTACAGTATCGGCACTCCCTTCACCGATCTGCTAGCGGGCATGCCGCCATTTTGGTGCTTAGTGCAGAGCAGATGCCACTGCCAATAGCCACAGTTCAAGAATGAGAATTCCTCAGCTTTGGATGCGGTGCTAGGAAGCTCGGGCAAAATCATATAGCTCCGTCGCGAACTGTTTTAGCATTTCTGGATGACGGAAAAGCGTTTCCTGCGATTTCAGATAAAGCTTCAGATAACTGGCAGCCATGATTTTAAGCGCCACAATGGCTGAAATGTCGCTACTATACGCATAGCTTATTTAGGATCTCTGGCTATGAGTGCATAGCCGCAGAAAGTTGTACGCAGGAATTCGCGAGTCCAGCGACCTATAGGGGTTACCATTATTTGGCAATTATGGCGGTTTTTGAACAGGTCGCCCCGTGTCGCCAGGCCGGCTCAACGCACGACGCTCGGGTTCCCAGCGGGAATGCAATAAACACAAAACACTTTTCCCGTTGTTTGTTGTTTGTTTTTTTTTACTACGTTTTTAAATTTGCAGCGATGCGTTTGCGTAAGCAAGCTTCCAGCAACTTGACCTACCTCGGGGATGTAATGGAAGGCTGCCTGGCTCACGCGGCAGTGTAGTTGGAGTTCAGTGGGACCTATAGGTAACACAGTAACAACACAGTCTATAATAATAATAATAATAATATTATTATTATTATAATATTAATATTAATAATATCTTCATTATCTTTGAAAAAGTACATGTGTAATGCGTGCTGGCCCACGAAAGCAAAGATGCTTGTAGGTGCCCTTCCTCACTGAAGCCACAAGCGACGAGCATAAATCGCGAAAGGACCTGTATCGTTCAGTTCAGTTTTTTCCCTCTAGGTATCATTAGTTTTGCTGTTTTTGTTGTTTGGCAAAGATTTCATAATTTGACTCATTTGCTCTTTCTCCCTAAGTAGTAACTGAAAAACACAATAAATTGAATACGATTAGATTCGCCCTAATTGTGTCGCGGTTGATCCATGTTTGCTACGAACAAGCATTGTATGTGCCTGTTGGCCGACAACAGCTTAGATCAATTTGTTTTAAATAAAAGCATAACTGTACTTCTTTGTTTTGTTTTTGAATATCTTTTATGTGGAATTTAATCGTTTTTAGAGTCGCTAGCTTCGAGTTAAATATACTACAAACATTGTGTGTGTTTTTATTTCCCACAGAAAACTAATGATGACCAATCAATTCGATCGACTGAGCCCATTCCAGCACGTGACACTATTTGAACAAAAAGAATACTCCAGGAAAATAAAACCTGTCTACTGACGATGAGCAACTTTGTGCTCACTGTCGCTAGCTCAATGCCTCTAGCTCCTCGTGTTCGTTCTCGCAGAGCATGGGCAGGCATGCTCGTGCTCTCGCAGGAATTGCGCTACGAAGCCGAAGTGTTTCGAGTCTCTTCTTATTCGCTGGAGAACGTTTATCCTTGAAAGTGACTGGCTCTGTTGGTGCCCATGGGGCACCGCGTTCTGCATGCCCACTCAACTCACCTGTCGTCGCACACCAGAGCGGTGGCGCTGCTGTCGGTACTGCGCATGCGCAGAGCTTCGCTCCTCCCGCATTTGGTTGGTACGCACGGGCAGTGCCCCACCTAGTACGGGCTAAGCGGGCTGGTTTGGAAACACTGTGTTGGTTGTATATTCTGTCCCACTTTATGCCTGACCGCAACCGACGCAACGATAGGATGGAGGCAATGATGCAGCACCAAACGTGCCCTCATGACGGCGCTCGTCGTCTTCGTGCGTTTGCTGACGCCAACTACACCAATCACGCACAGTAAATGCGCCGCGGTCCTGCGCATCTTTTGTTTTTATGTGCGTGAACGGTTTTAGTTGCGGTCATAGCAGAAGTCAAACACAGAAAGACCACGATCGCCCTGATGATGCACCTTTGGTGCTGCTTGATCAGCTAATTGAACGCCACTAGATTACCTCAGTTGTGGAGCTCCCGAGAAAAGGGGTGCCCCCTCACTCCCTTCAGTCCGCCTCCCGTCGTTCGAAGCGCCATCTAGATTTTCGCTTACGAACTGTGTTTTTCGTACAGTACGGTGGAACACCATCTAGTCCCTGCGCTTCGAAACGTGCGTATCCCATAGAATACACTGCCGTTACCAAAGCGTACGGCGCGTCGAACGACGGGAGGCGAGTCGTGGTGAGTGAGGGGGTACTGCTCGTGCTTGCAGCGTGTATCAGCAGTTCCGTAACTGAGCTAATCTAATAACGTTGGCTTAATCTTATGTGGAGAGCAAGTCGTTGCCTTCTTGCGCAGGAATTGCGGTGGAAATCAGAACGACTTCCCCCTCTGATTGGTGGTCTGAAAAAATAGTGGGTGGTCTACCCACTATATTTTCAAACAGCCAAAGCATCTAGCATTGAGATTTACCCACTGTTTCTTTTCAGTCGGCCAATAAGAGCTCGGCGTCGTTTTGACGTCTCCGGAACCCCCGCGCAAGGAGCAGACGACTTGCTTTCCGCATTGTAACGTCGGCTGCGATTGAATTTAAAGCGAAATGGAATACAGATCACAGGTATACGACGTGCGTGAGCGCCAAGAGGGGTATTCGAGTCTATAACAAAACTTTTATTCGATAATTCCTGAAGGTCCAATTTCTCGCTCAAGGAACGTAAAGCCGTACAATGCCAATATCGCAGAAAGGGCAGCGAATGACGAAGTGCCGATGGCGTTTGGAACAATTGTCACTGAGAGCGTAAGAGACGAAAAACGTGGCAAGACCCTCAACATCTTATTCTCGCTGCGCAGTCAATGAGAATACGCCATCAACCAATGAGAACACACAAAAAAAATCACGAGGCAACACATGTGAACTTGTTAAGGCACACACTCTATTTATTAAGCCTTGAGTGACTATAAACACGCGAGAACAAATCGAAATCTACCAAAAGAACGAAGGCAAGACGCAGTGTCTTTGATCCCTTTGTTCCTTTCCCTTCATTCTTGTAACGCAAACAGTGCACTCTTGTTAGTCAAGTAAACGAAACGGCTTGTGTTTGGGCATCGAGAGTGACGTTCGCGTGACAGGGATCACAACAGAGAATTTATCCTCTGAGCGCCCCAGCCTTATTTCTGCCTCACTATTTACCCCCCCCCTTTCCGTAAGGGACGAAACTGGCTTTCCGTGTATTCTTTGTAAAAATGAACAGTTGGGTTTCGCCCATAAAGGCTCGAATCCACAGGCTGAATGTCCGGTGAACATCGGACAAACGCCGCCCGATGGCACACTTGCTATGCGCGCGGCACAACAGCCTATAAGGGTCGTTTTAAACCCTTAAACCCGGATTAACAGCCCAAAACCTTTACATGTGATGTTCTTCGTGCCTGCTTAGAAAGCGTTGTTACCTGCGCGAAATTGCACACCCTCATTGCACGACGCAAGGTGCAGAACTGCAGCCAACGAGATCCCCGCAGTTCTGACGACAATTTGCTATGAGAAAGTGGGAAGAAGGGCAGGAACATCGCTCCTTTGGTTGGACCTTAGAACTGATCATAAACTAAGACAATTGACACTGTACAACATCTCCTCCACTTTTTTGTCGACACCTAAAAAGACACTTATAATACCCTCCAAGGAGGTAAATCAAAACACTCGTTTATGACGTCAGGATACATGCATCATATTTGTTGTGGCGGTATAAAAATTAAATATAAACATGTCTCACCATGCGAAAGCTCCGTTACCCCTTTCCAGCTTTAGGTGACGAAGCCGGGTTTACTAGAGACCAGGGGTCTGCAAACGTTTTGATTGAGGGGCCGGATTGAGGACCTGCTGGGGTCTCGCTGACTGGAAAATAAAGAAGAAAATATAATTGAGGAAACACAAATGAAAACAAACCTAGAGCGAATTTTTTTAATCCAATGTGGATGGTATTATATTGTCGTCCGCAGGGTCGTGAAAGCTACGTTCGGTCACGCACTTCTAGAAGACACGCGTTCATTCTTGCACCAGACGTAACTTTCGCCCTGCTTTATTGTTCTCGAAAGTGCCAGTTCATCCTCGCCCCGAGCGCGCGACGCTCGAACCTTCTTTGCCGAACTTTCGAGATAGTGACGCACCGTGGATAAGCAGCTGCCCACCACCTTCTCGAGTCAGTCTCGCTCTTGCTTGCTGTTTCGCCGCCAAATCGCCGACCGCTTTTCTGCTGCCTCAACGCTCGTTCTTTAACTTTTTGTTTGGCGCAAGTTCGCCGATTAAACCCAGTATTTTCAGTTCACTGTTCGTCCTCTCGTCACCTCCATACGTGACGATTTATTTTGTTTTTTAATTTAGAATGATGTTAATTCTGAGATTACAGAATAATTTTGGCCTAGGAAACTCACTAGGCGAAAATCAGAGCGCATGAAAACACTGGCATTTTCACACAGGACAGAAGATTAATGAGAATGGTTGATCTGATTATTACAATATGCAATAGTTATGACACAGGACGCGAAGCAGAATATACATGAGTGCGCAAAATAATTTTATCATAGTTGAACAGACAAGAAATATGGGACGACAAATAGTAATAACAATGTGCAATGAATAATATAGCGAGAGATCATAGTTCTTAATGCAGTTTACTCTCATTCTTAGTGATGTGTTTGTTTGCGCTTTAAATTAATTACGCGTCGCTGTGCCGTCTTTTTTTCTCTTTCTCTTCTCTCTCTTTGTACGTGTGTTTATTTTGGCGGCTGTAGCAAAGGGCCGGGCATCACTAGAAAGGCGGCGGCCAAGTGCGGGCTGGCCGGAACGCCTCCGCGGGCCGGGACTGACCCGCGGGCCGAGGTTTGGAGACCCCTAGCTGCTAGAGACCATTCCAATAAAGAAATGCTGGCAGAGCTGGCCAAGTTACATTCATTTTTTAATTAGATTACATTACTAATTACTTTGCCGAATACTACTGACATGTACTTAAATTCCATTATAAATTACCACAGCGTAAAAGTAATGAATTAGAATTACAAATTGCTTAAAAGGTAATGATATGACTTCAAATTAATTTTGCTTAATTATTATTGAACAGACTTTCTGAACTGTAATCATATACTTTCTTATATTAGCTATTGAACAATACATCCTGACCTGTCAGGAGAATACAGAGGTTTTTTTGTAGAGTCTGGGAGTCTTCTGTAGAGATCTGCGCGGGCTCGGGACATCCCGAAAGCCGGTGCCCGATTCGACAGTCGGATCGGGTTCGGGCGAATATATGAGAGCCCTGTTCGTGTTCGAGTCGGGTTCGGGCGGATTTATCCCGAACTGCGTCGAGCTAGGGTCGGGCCTAGTTGAAGAAATTGGGACCCGACGGTCCGACCTTGCCCAAATATTTCCGAATTGGGGTAGATATTCGTTTTATATTCGAAAACCAAAAAACCAAAGAACGTAGAAGAGTGCTTGTCTTGACACAAGAAGCGCCAATCTGGATATTGTGCCGCAGGTCATTAGGTTCTATACAAAACCCGCTTAACTATGACGACCGTGTACGTCAGAAGTTCTCAAATGGGAGGCCGCGGCCCCTGCGAATTTGTTTCTAAGATCGAGGAAGCCTTGCTCATCAGTGAACCTGGCAATGAACATAATTTTTGTTTCTTTCGTATAGTGAACAGGCATCCCACCTTTGCGTAATTTTTGTGTTTGCGAGTGTTCGTGTACGCTCCAACTTGTACGCTCCAACTCGCTACAATTTGTGTTGTATTTAAGATATGCCACTCCACCATAATAAGTCATTTAATGCGTCTTTGTTTCACTTTTCGATCGCCCTTTGCCAAACATCTTTGAGATTTATATATTTTATTCTTCTAAATTTCATTTCATTTATGCACAAGCACGAAATATGTATAAGGCCAAAAAGTAATTAAGAATTAAAATTACAGCCCCAGAGTAAGTCATTACATTACTTAACTACCGACACGAAAGTAATTCATTATATTACTCATTGCCATCAGAAGTAAATAATATGCTTTAATTACATTGCAGTAATTTAATTACTGCATCTCTCGTTTTTGGCCGGTGTCATTTTCAGCGTTCGTGCGCATGGCACGTGCTTTGCTCGCAGTTCCAAGCAGTCGAGCACGCTCGTGCTGGGCTCTGTGGGACACTCTAGGCAGGTGGATCTGTAAATATTGAAATTGCGTATATTTTACCTGTAGTAATATCTAGACTATGCTAGTTGACAAAACAAAAATGAAGAGCAGTATCTTTTTACTACAGATTGACCCTTTAGTTTTTCTTTACTGTTAAATAATGTCATCATGCTTGAAATCGTGACATGCAAACAACTTGTAAGTTAGATGCTTTAAACAGTGACAGGCTAGGGCAGCCAGCGACCATACCGACATGCCACTGATTTTACTTTTGTTTTATTGCCTAGTTTGTAGAAGTAAAACAAATACAAAAATGAGTAAGGAAGTAAACACACTAAAACATAAAAATTCTTCGCGACTTTTTTTTTTACATCCCACGCGTTAAACCCATAAGAAAATAAGAACCGTCGATCTTTAAATTCATTTCCTCCGTTATATATTACATGTCGTGAGGCATTACAACAATGCGTTCGGCGGCTCGAGGTGACTCGCTGCTGCAACATTATTATACAGTGATGAAGGAGATGGCGAAATAAGACCCACACTTCCCCCGCACTTCATCATTGTCACTTAGGAAGAACGGGTTGAGATAAAAAGAACATCGACAAAAAAGAAAAGAAAGATAACTCGACAACATTTTGTATATTTTATTGCTTGCTTTCAGTGCGAAAGAAAACACAACTCTCGACATCTTCTATCTTCTTCAGTCCGACATGATGTAGCGCGAGCCCCGGGAGATTTTCCTGCCACTTTTCACAAAATCGCGCCTGTCCTCTCGGTTTTACTACGTTTATACGACCTTTTTTTGTTTTGATTTGTTTTTCATACTTGAGTGCTTGATTCAGTCGAGGGACACAGGGAATACACGTCACTCTTTCACTTCACCGTCGCCGTCCTCCACAATGTGATTGACTCGACGTTTGACGGAATCAGCATCACAATGCACTTGTCCGCCGCATTCGTCCCGACTGGCTTCGCCAGGCGAGGGCTGTTCACAGATTCAGACCCAAGTTCGGGACAGCTCTGAGTGACTTCTCTTTTACGTTACTGTGCTCTGCTGTTGTTTTTCTTCGTCCATTCCTCCGAAGCCCTTAAAGTCAAATGTTAGCAAACAAAAGTGGCACGAAATTATGAACAAAGCAACTCACATGAACATTCCTCCAACATTTGGTAGTTCGAACTTAAAGTGAAGATTTACATATTCCAGTTGTCGGTGCCTTGTATGCGGGGAATCTAAGATATCGTCTTAGTTTTAGTTTAACTCTTAGTTCTACTCTTTCTGATTATTGTCGTGTTTGTGTCCAGTAGTGAGTTCCCCCGAATTCTCAGCTAAAACTTTTGGTGTGGTCCTACGGTCCGCTTTCTGCGCAAGTTACAAAACTGCGGACCCTACTAAGGGAGGTTTTTAAATTATATATGAATTTTCTTATATTCAGTCATTCGATGTTGGCAACAAGTATCGGCTCGCCAACTCATGGTATGTATTATAATGGTATGACCTCAGACCGTGATAGAAGCAGTTTCTTTTTTTTTTCATTCCTGTTTCAGTTGTTACTACCATGATGAACTTACAACTCGCCTGCACCTCAACTGCTTTTTTAGCTTAAATTTACTCCATCAAGTACCAACCTGCTAAATTTTAAAGAAAGAATTAAATTTTTATATTATTACGTACAGATTTGTTCTTTTTTACAGTCATTTCTATGGTTGAGGGTCACAGGTATGAACGGGCTTCAAATTTGAATTTGTCAGCATGAGTTTCTTGAAAGACAAGCAAAGCTAAATATAAATATGCTTTTTATTTTATTTTTTAAGGGAAGTGTCTCGTTTTTGGGTGAATAGGGAGTTTTAGTAGATCGTTCCGATGCCTATACGATACCCCCGATAACAGAGAGTTTAGTAGATCGTGTTTTCAGGCCACGATAATCGTAGCGGGAGCTCGCGCTGCCACTTCGATGCATGCTCTGAAGCGCGCGCTAGTAGCGGTATCGGGCGCTTGAAAACGATCTACTAAAACTCCCTAACGATACAATGCATGCGCAAAGGCGGCAGCGGAGTATCGGTTTTCGTTATCGGAGTCATCGGAACGATCTACTAAAACTCTCTAATATTTCAAGCTCAAACCAGGCCGGTTATTACATGCAGCGAAGCACTGATGTAGCGCTGCTCACGTATCGTCAGCTACTTATCGGCTGCCGGGAGCAACGGTTTTGACGGTGCGATACAAAGCTGGTGAACGCTCCCGCCAGCACGCACTTAGCGCGAGGTCAGCGCTAGGATTGTAGCGCTCCGCTGCATGTGCGAACAGTCCTTTATATGCAATACCGGATATAAGAATGTCATGGCGAATATTTGTTTTTAAACTTTCTGTGATGAGAAGGCTTGCTTCTTCCCTCTCGAGAAGAAAAATGTATCTGATAATGTGCTAAAGAAAAAAAAAAAAAAACGCGGGCTACTACATTACAAGTTTTTTTTTAGTTCGTGGTTCGTCCTGCTTAGCCTGGGAGCACCGACGGACGGTAGACATAAAAAAAGTGCACGTGCAAGCATTTTTTATGCGCGGGTAAACCTATTTATTAGATAAACCATATGAACGGCACCTACTAGAGTAATATGTAAATATATATTTTTATGCTCTAACTATTACATATTAGTGAAATGTTCATGTGATTGTCTTTGTACATGCTTTTCTGTCACTCGAAACTTTTGTGCGAGCTTACGTTGTTTATTTTATCGCGTTTATGTATTTTATATTCTTCGTTGTTTAGTATAAGTCGTGCATAGAATATTTGTGTGATTTCGTGTTATCATATTGCGGAGCAAATATTTCTCCCTAAATAATTACTTGATTAAGTGAAACTTGCTTTTAGTACGTTTTCAAAAATACGCGTACATAAAATATTGTAATCTTACCCGTAAGTGCACGTAAGGAAACAATATTTTAAATAAATAATTACATAATATTATAATATGGGTCAAATACCGTCCAACCAACTCCGGGCTAAACGAGTCATATTTTAACACCACATAATTAGAACGCAACTACTTTGAAAAATCAACAGTAAGCATTTAGTGCGATTTAATTAAACAAATGCAAATGGCAAAAATACAACTTTTATACGAGCCCGTTTTGGAAAAGAGCAAACCTCGAACAAACGTAAAACATGACACTAACAAGATGTATAGCTTCGCTGCTTATTTTCACGTGTATTGTATCTCAGGTGGAGTACTGACGACTTGCACATCACGTGCCCCCGTATTGACGACCATTCACCCCCCCCCCCCCCAAAAAAAGAAAAACATAAAAAAAAGAAAAGCTACGGGGAGAGAAGTTTTTTTTCACAACCTCTGAGGAACTGCGAAGGAGCAAAACTACGACATAAATGCGAGGGTCCTCTCGTAGCGCACCCTCGATAAAGCTGGTTATACACTAATGCGCCAAATGTGCCACTTCAAATCTGAGAAGGGCGTCGTTTACCGTAGCAGCCACAACGCACAGGCAGAGAGGCGGCAGGAGGCACGGGAGAGGTAAACGATCTGCACTCGGACCCACGACTGGAAAATCAGCCCACTGGCAATCCGGGCACGCCGAGCTCCGAAATAGTGGGTGCCGCGGATTTAGAGCCCTCGTCCCCCGCCTCCACAACACAGCCGCTCGAGGAAAAGACCCCACCGGAGCCTAAAGCCTCGGAGTCCTAGCCGTGGACTCCTACCCTGACAATGCTCTGGGAGCTATACGCGCTGTCCTGACCAATCAGCCGCCTAGGCTTTCATCGCACGATACCTCGCTTTCTGCGCGTGGGGGATGAACGGAAGAGTGATCACGTGGCAGAAGGGAGGTTTGCGACCGGTACCAGCAGGCCGTTAGAATCCAGCGCACTGTCAGCTCGGGGATGAGCGGGGTATGGATGGAACCCGAGGGGTTCCACTCTGTGCCGCAACGTCGAGCAGGGCAACTGCGCTGGAGGACTCGTGATGGAGGAGACGGCATATAGATGTCGACCCCCGTCGGAAAGACAAAAAATATTTTCTAAGGCGGGGGGGGGGGGGGAAGGGAAATCCCATTTTCGGGAGGAGACTGCTTGAGGAAAAACGAAGCCGCCCAAATTTCCTTTGTCTCCTTTTTTTTCGTCTTCGCTTTTGAAGTTAAGAGGAGAGGGGGTGCGGTCGCCGCACCTCTGGTGATTCTCCTTTTTTTAAGTTTTGAGCGAGTGATATTTTGCTTCTAGTATTTCTTTTTTGTGTGTGTTTTTTCAGAGACGCCTAGTTCCTTTTAAAATTGAATCGCCCGTACGCGAGGCCTTCCCTGCATATAGAGGCCGAGGCGTTGATGTAATTACGGCCGATTGAAAGGAACGTTACAGGAACCCCCCCCCCTTCAAAAAAAAAAAAAGACACGCAAAAATAAAAAAAACGAAACAGGAATGGGAAACACAAAATGTTGTTGGCGGGTGATGAAGGGCCGCTTCGGGAGCAACATCCGATTCGAACGCCACCTTGCTGCGCCCTTCAGGAGCGCTCGCATGTAATATTCAGGCCCTCGAAAGCGCAGTGCATCTTTTCGAATGTGAAATACTGTATGTAGAAGGTCGTCTTCATACTTGTACCTAGCTTTTTTTTTTCTTTTTTTTTTAGAGTACGTTGCTTTGTTGGTTGGTGAATATTTGAGTACAAAATAAAATATCTCAAAAGAGAAGTGAATAAGAGAGGTGACAGGACACACGCTTTATTTAGGAGAGTGAAGGCATCCAGCCATTGTGTATCAGCATACGTAGCCACAAGACGAAAACTAAACAATACGTATACACAACCAAAGTACTGCGTAACAACAACAACGACTGTGCTGCGTAACAACGACTTTCAGTTTCTGCACGAGCAAAGTACTGCTCGTGCAGAAACTGAAAGTCGTTGTTACGCAGCACAATCGATGAGTCACTGATACTGCTCTAGCATGTTGCGCAAAGATTCACTTGCGTTCGTAAAGACAAGGGTACCGCTAAAAGAAGTCACTTCAAAAGGTATGATCACGTTGTTTGTTTGTGTGTTTTGTTTTAACTACCTGTAACAACTGTACAGAGAGGACGTGCGGGTTGGTGTTATGGGCGTACCTACTGCATGGGCGCCAGCCTTTCCGTAACACCTGCACGTCCCTACCCACCCAAAGTGCAATAGAATATAATATCAAATTATTTAATGTTTTAATAATACAAATTGCGCACATATCAGCTTTTTTCTTTAATCCTTTTGTTTTTTATATTTTCCTCTTTTCCTTCTTGCGTTTTAAATACATAGTGTGTCTCCAAAAACTGGCCAAATCGTCCCTGCGATACATCGTGAATAAAAAAAAAAGTCAATGTCTTATTGGTCTTTGAAAAAGGATTGATTTGGGGCAATTATTAAAGGTTGGTGTAATTGCTTTATAAATTACATCTGAGTAATTAACTTTTTGATTAGTAAAATTAAAGATATGGTTTTGATTTGAAACTTGTTGAAGATCATCCAAAACCACTAAATTAACGAATTCTAGAAAGCTATGAGGCAGCTACAGCGCTTAACGGCGTTCTGAAAAGAAACACGTCTTTGCCACTTCTACCGCTACATTGCGGAGAATGCTCTTGTCTTCCTTCTTTTGTTGACGTAACTGTTGTGGGCAGACACCGGGAAAAATGATACCAAGATATAATAACAGCGTTCATTATCTTTTCGGTGGCAACCCGATGCATCAGTGAGCCATCAATGGCGTTATCTGAGAGGGAGGTACTGTATCTGCTTTCGAACATGAGTGTGCAGTTTTGAGGTGATGTATTTGCACATCTGGTCGCCTGGTGGGCGTGTGTTTTTAATCTGTATGTGTGTAATTTGTTTAACAAGTTTCTTTGGTTCACTTTTCTTTCAATAAACTTCAAATGCGTGTCAGCCGTTGTCCTGTCGTATTCTTTACCCGTTCTTCGTCCCTGTTTATCTGAGGCTGTTTTTCATCATGTTTAACGTCTTTGCGTAAAAATATGCTAGCTGGGGTGGTATTGTCGATGGTAACTGGATGAACATCGTACCGGCGTGCAGTCGTGTATGCCTACTGCGTGATACACGTTAAAGACCCCCCGCTAGCGGTGGCACTGCACTGGCTAAATTTCTCATTTACAGCGCAAACGGGCAACGCCGCTTCTTATAGTACAATTTTGCTTGCTATTTCGCAGCTGCGGTGGTGAACCTTGCAGCCTACATCACGTACCTTTCGCGGCACGAGTGACGTCGCAACTGCGAAATCGCCAGTGTAATCGCACCAAGTGAATCAGGCTTGAGTTGGGATTTACGCTGCACAAACACGAACATAAAAAAATGCGGTGGCTTAGCTCGGCTATGCCAGGATATACGTAGGCGCTATCAAGCGGCTCCGGTGCAGCGTCAGACTTGGCTACTGCGCAACAGAGGCAGACAGCTGGGCACGCGGCGGCGCCAGTGCGTCTGCCGCGGCTATGACGTCACTCCTCTGGAATGTGCAGACGGGCGAGGCGCGTGTGGTGCATAGAGTTATTATAATGTACGCTAGAGGTTCAACTGGCGCTAGTGTGCTGACGCAAATTGAAGCAGACAGCAACCAGTCCGAAATTGACTTCCGGTAATGCATTTCTATGCAAAAAGTGAGTGCATTTTCTCCCTGCGCTCGATCATAAGAGCAAATATCCCAAATAATACGTACGTACTAGGTAGCTTGGAACATTTCTCAGTCAGACCGACGAAATAATTGGTCAGTTACGGCGTTTTTCTTTCAAATTCATCGCATTAAAAACGGTGCTAAAACGGCGCTTCGTACGTGTATTTTTGTGCACTGTCGGACACTGTTAGCGCGAACGCGACGGCGGCGCTTTTCAGCGTGGGGGATATACGATGCCAAACGAACGAAGAACATCTGGAAATTAAGAAAGACGGCAAGAACTACGCAGTAACACTGGATCAGTAACTACACGTGCATGTAGGATCAAAATAAATTGAAGGCCACGTAATCTATTCTGATTTTAAATAAGTAAGTACCGCTTTATTCTTTCTGCTCTGAGCGAAGCTGCTTGTTCTGCGTTCAAAATATCACCCGCACGCTCGAAGTCTTTGAGAACAAGTGCCCGATTAAAGCTGCCCGGCAGAGAAAACAATACGAAGAGACATCTTTCATAGCCCACGGACTTTATTCTCTACGTTTTGAATGTTTTTATCCGCTCATGCACGGCGGGGTCATTTTCATATAGTGACAGGACTGGCATATTATCAATATGTAAGCGTCACCGGAATGCTGGCGAGCCTTGAACACACTCTATATTCCTTTCGATTGTAATTTTGCTTCGAATCGTCGCTTGTTTTTACACACCTGCTGCGGAACACACGTTTGGGACTGAAATGTAGCGAAGTTAAACATCGTTCACAGATGAAGAAAAATGCGCTAACTAAAGCAATTACGCTTTTACAATGTTAATTAAGACACATACTATTCGGTACGACCGAAATAACCAAAGTGTTCCGTGTTATTTTTCGGGCGAAGAGGCAAAATGCACGCGCGTTTTCCCATAGGAATGCACAGGAGCACCGCAAAAGTAGACTGGTTGCTGTCTGCTTCAATTTGCGTCACGGAAGTCGCGTAGACACTAGCGCCAGTTGAACCTCTAGCGTACATTATAATAACTCTATGGTGTGGTGGCGGCGGAGCGCGTGGCGGCGGCGGCTCCGGCGCGCCAGCTGTGCGCCGTGCGACGTCACTACTCCTCGCGCATGCGCAGACCGGCGAGGCGCGCGCGGCGGCGGCGGCGGCGTTTCCGGCGCGCCAGCTGTGCGCCATGTGACGTCACTGCTCCTCGCGCTTGCGCAGCACGGAGCACGGCTCATTATGTGAGCCACGCGAAACTGCTCAACCTCGGCCAGTGCAGCTCACGCTACAAAAATGTTTTTTGACAGACGACTGCACGCGGGGACGATGATCATCCAGATCGAAACGGGCGGAAGTGTGAATTAGAGCCAGGATCCCTGAGTTTTGAAGCTTGAGCTTTCGCTCCACGTGCTCTGAGCTGCGATGCGTTAAAGGGGCCATGAAACAATATCGGGTTGGAATGCTCACGACTTTGCAGAGGCATTATGGTCCTGTCTGGCCCAAGTATACTCGCACAAAACGCCACTGGTTCGGAAGTTTTACTGTAGCGGTAAATTTGCGAGGATAAGAGGTGACTATTTCTTGCAGTCTCGCCTTCGCAAAGCTTGATTACGTAATTGTGGGATCAAAACCACCCACCTAATGACTGTCGAGCGCGGCTCATGAGAACTGTTTGAGAACGACACGAGTACTGGGCGAACACTCGACTTCGGCTCGTAACAATCAACGCCTCGGCGGACACTCGGGTAGGGGCTTGTGTCACACCACTGCGATGATGAGAATAGCCGAACTCTAATAGTGCCTTGAGCTCAGCACGCGTTTTCTACTTTGCCGACCCAAGCGCGTTGATGATTAACGTTGACGGCACAGGATAGGCACAAGACCACGTGGCCACTTGTTCTGTCTCCGAGTTGAGCGGATGAACGATGATCATATTTATGAAATTTATTTGTCGATTGCCATTGCTTAGAAAAATTAACCAAGGCAAGCTTATTTGATTCTTAGCCTTAGAGAGTGATCCTGAATGATATTAAGCGAAATTAGAAAAATCGATTCATGTCCTCTTTCGATACCGCGGCAACTGCACGGCATGTGCTCACGCTCGTGTTTGCGGTACAAATGTCGTTTCTCTGCGCGTTCCATGCATTTCGTTCTTACTGCAGATATATGGCCGATTTATCTTCAGTGTCTTAGTGCAAAATGTGCTATGCATTTGTCAAGACGTAGCTCATAATAGAGACAAAAAGTGCAACTTTTTTGACATTCTTTAACCCCTGGAGAGGGAAAACAGAAGAACATGACAACATGAGATTCATCTTTTCCTGTCCTTCTGCATCCACACTCTCCAGGGTCAAAAAATATAAGTACCTAAAGATACACTGACACCCATCCAAATTTCTTTTTTTTTCCCTTGCGTTTTTAATATGGTATGCAAAGACTACCCTCTCAATATTTTGCTACAAAGTAAGATATATGTTTAATAAAGTTAAAAAAAAAAAAACGCAACTGATCGAAACCGAAACCAAAACTTGTGCACGGAGGCTCGGAGGAGAGAGTTGCCAGAAGACACGTGAATATCGCTCCCTACCCAGTCTTTTTCCTTTGCCTCACGGGCGTATGAAGCAGACGGCGACAGCGCGGACGTTTCTTGAACCGGTTGTCGTGCAATTGTTTAGCACTTGTATCCCTTCCCCTCGCTGTTCTGTGCTTGAAGATGGATTGGCCGGTACCGCGAACCCCAGTTCCGAAGTAGCGGTCCCAAGTCCGTTGCAACGTTGGTCTCTCATGCGCCGTCATCACGTAGTCCAGCCCGCGGTACGTCGCCACATTGAAACATGTATATTTACTTCCTGTGATCTCTTCAGCATTTCTTTTTTTCGATCTACGTATTTGCAGCTTTTTGGAAGCCGCAAAAAGTGGAGTTCATAATCTTAATTATAAATTAATTTAATTATAAATTAATTAATTGGACAAGATTCATAATCTTTTCTATTCTTAATATTGAATATGGGCCTTGGATGACCCACGACTTTGAATATATTTGTTATGCATCAGTTTGAATGGCACGAGACCGTGGAAAAGAGACTGAGCGCGCCTGAAATTGGCAAATTCTCGACAGGCGGTTTTCGGGCGGAAAGAACACGAAAACACGAGTTTCGAGCCGCAAATTCTGTTCTGTGTAGTTGGGATCTCACAGGTTATTGGTAAAATAAAAATATCGGCATGATTAAGTACCCTGTCAGTGTCCCTTTTACCAGCTGGCCAGCATCATTGCATTAACAAGTTTTTTTGTTTTTTTTTTAAATATATCTTTGAAGACATATCTTTCTACACTCGTAATGCATTCAAGACGCATTCTTATTTTAATAATACATAGATGAAGGACACGTGTGGTTTTGTGTTGACGTTTTCTTTCTTCTTAATTAGTACACACATATTTCTTTATAATTATCTAAAAGCAAATATATCTTTTTACAAATTGAAGGTGTAGTAACTTAGTTACAGATCGTAACTCAGCAACGTCATTTAAAGCATATATCTAGTAAACGTGGGAACTGAGCATTGAAAAATATTTAAAACGCATCGCCAACGTTTTTTTTTTTTTTTTGCAAACCCTATTTTGATATGATAGAATTTTAGAAATATTTCGACACGATTGCTTCGTTTTTTGAGAAGATAGCATTGTAGCACTTCATCTCTTTTTTTTTTATTGTATGCTAGAGGAATTTGGTGGGTCCTTTATAAAGCTCGTTGGATTGTATTTGTATTCAAATTTGTTTATAAATAACTAAAGAAATAAAGAAATAAGGAAGAGGTAGACGATTGATAAAATAAAGATGCACGTGACGTACTGTGACTAGCCTAATCCGGTGTCACTTCGTTTCCGTATATTACAGCTGAATCATTCCCGAGAGCTTTCTTAACTATTCGAGCAGTGCCCGCTCATGAATTTTAAAGTTTGAAGCAATACTCGCTGACCAAATTTCTCAGTCACAGTAGATCTGGCGATCAAACAGCGCTTCACCCAATTCCATAACGACTGCTGCCGACTGAGATGACGGAAACCGAAGGAATATTTCACGCATGCGCAGTACGCTCCCGTCAGATACACTACCGGTTGACATCCAAGCTATTGTCCCGGGTGAGGGAGATAATCACAGTGGCTGGATACTTACCGGACATACCTCGTATAAGGAAATCGACTCTCAGTTGTCTTTGCAGTGCACGTCAACTAACGCAGAGAGGACAATTTCCGGCTAAGAAGATCGCGTCCGACGGACACTTAGAGCTGGATCACAGATTTCTGTTTCAGTGGTATGCGTCACTTACGAGGAGAGAGCAGACAGGTGCGCCATCTATCAGACAGCCTGGAACAATTCCGAGCTGTATAAAACTATGCTGAAGGATTTGACGTAGTTGTAAGATCAGACCTACGCACTAACTACTAGAAATGGTTTCTTATAATATTGACAATTATTTCAAGCACACGTCGAAAGAATAATGCGTAAGGTGCATGAAGATCGGAACTGTTTCAGGGCCACCCAATAGATGGCGCAAGTGTGTTCTCTCGTCGCAAGCGATTTGAGACGGTTACGACGTAGTAGATCACACTCAAGAGCAAATATGAGGACGAGCCGTTATGCGTTCGGAACTCATCTTCTCATATCCAGTGTAACGTTTTGTTGATGTTAGAAAACAACAGCGTTTTGCAGCATCACCGATGGCCTTTTTCAAACGTCCGAGGAAGCCTGAATTCTATAACCTTTCAACGCTTGACGATTAAGTTCCCGGGCCGCCTGACAGAGAAAAACAAACAACATATTCGGGGCGTTAAAATTCGCGTCGAGCTCTCTTCAGAACAACTTTGCTAAATGTCCGTGATGCGGCGACAACATTCCTGGAAAGCCTATGTAGTACACTAGTTAGGCAGCGCAGGCGGCCGCCCGATAGAAGGGGTTTACAGTTTTGTTAAGATACCTGAGATTGGGTGAGAAAATCTGGAAACAACCAAAGTAGAAGAGACAGCTGTAAAGAAGCTCATCCGTCTGCGTCCATCTACCTATGTGTCCATCCATCCATGCACTCACTGCCGCAGCGCATTACCAGCGTTCCGCTAGTGAAGATGAATACATCCATTGCCACTTTTGTTTCCTTCCGAAAGGTCCCGTGGCATCGGTGTACCCTTCGCGTGGCGTATTGGGCTAGGCTGTTGAAGCAGGAATCATAATATATATACAGTCGAGACACGTCCCACGAAACTTCGATAGTCCGCGTCATTCATTCTAGTATATTTTGTTCTGAAATGCGCTAAAAAAAATCTCACGGGACATGTTCTAACCGATAAACTTAGATGTTGTATTCCACTACACAAATTGCAACGAATAAGCTACGGTGGACATCGAGCATTATTTCCAGCAAATCTTAAAGGGCCGGTCCGCCTATAACTGTCAGTTGCATCCGGGATCACACAAATAAAAAAAAAAAAAACACACGCACAAAAACAAAGTTTGACATTGAGTCATTCGTTTCGCCGACGAACGACGCCGCCGTTTGAGGATTCAGAAGAGAGTCCAAAATATGATATACGGACGCATCCCACAACACTCCACAGTTTGAGGCCGCAAGTCGGCGTCACCAGAGATTGCAAAAAAGAAAAAAAAAACCAAGAGCCGGATGCCCGTTGACGGCGGCAGCCAACTCGGAAAAGGGCAAAGCTACCTACAAAAAAAAAAGTAAAAGAAAAATACAGACGTCTAAAACTCGCCAGGAAGCCAACGAGCGCGCTCACTCGGAATGTAACGGCGGGGAGTGACAGCACCGCAGCCAGGCCGAGCCGCTGGCGCTTACGAGCCGGGGCATATTTCAGGGCCCAGCTCTTCGAGACCGACAGCCTTTTCAGCGAAAGCGCGATATCCCTTTGATAGGACCCCAAACCCCCCGGCTCCCCTCACCCCATCCTTCCCGCTGACCCGCTTTGGGAGCTCCTCTTTGAAAGGGTTGTGCCGCGGCACTGCTACCACCATTACCACGCTCGCGGCCCTCTTTCCTCTTTAGCGCGGCCCTACACTTTTCTTTGTTTTGTTTTACTTTGGATGCAGGCGGTTGTGAGCCGCCTTGACTGCTGGACCCCCCGGCCGCCACTGTTTTTGCCTCCATCTATTTCTTTTTACGCCGAGAAGGCAGTCCCGCTTTGCACGCGCCAACATACATCACTCAACTCGGGCTCACCCCCCCCCCCCCCCCTCCTTTTCGCACTTGCGGAGGTTACTGCGGCCGCCTTTCCCCCCTCTGCCTCCTTATGGGACGAGATAAGACGCATTTAAAGCATCGACGTGCGACGTCGCCGTCGTTGTCGATGGCGTGGCGGAGGCGGCTGCTGTGCTGCCACCGAGCGGAAAGTCGTTCGTGCCCAAGGCGTATTCGGAAAAGCTTGCGGAGGGAGAGAATCAACGGGCCAATTCTGACAATCTGACGGGTGCATTTTAAAGGGGATGCTACATCAAAATTTCGGCGCTTGTTTCTTGGTCAAGACGTGTCCCAGGGAGCAGCATCACAACGGACACCCCGATCTGTCGTTGAAAAAGACACGAAGAGGAATTTTGAAACGATTTAAACGATTAGCAAGTGGCACCTAATGGATGGCGCTAAAGCCTCACTCGTAGTGTCCGTCTATACTCTGTTTTATACTTAGTGTGAAACGCTGCCAAAGCTACTGGCGCGAGCATGAGGCTTGATCTCGTTGATCATTTGCACGCGTTCTCGTGCACATAGAGTTATTACAATAAACGCTGGAGGCTCAGCTGGCGCTAGTGTCTACGGGACTTCCGGTTGCAAATTGAAGCAGACAGCATGCAGTCTACTTTTCCAGCCTCCCTGTGTATTCCTATGGGAAAACGCGCGTGAATTTTGTCTCTTCGCCGGAAAATAACATGAATGACTTTTGTCATATCGGTTGTAACGGATAGTATGTACCTTTATTGGTATTGTGAAAGTGTAATTGCTTCAGTTACAGCATTTTTCTTTACCACTGAGCGATGTTAAACTTCGCTCTATTTCAGGCCCAAACTCCTGTTTCAAGGAAGGTATGTGAAAACGAGCGACGGTTCTAAGCAAACTAACGATCGAAAGGAATGTAGTGTGTGTTCAGGTTCGCTAGCATTTCGGTGGTGCTTATATATTGCTAATGTGCCCGTCCTGTCATTGGATGAAAATGACTCCGTCGTGCGCATCTTTACGATCGGTTAAAGAAACATTCGAACGCAAAAAATAAAGCACGTGAGCTACGAAAGGTATGTCTTTTTATTATTTCCCATGTCGGGCAGTTTTTATCGGGCACCTGCTTTCTGGCTCCCCTTATTTGCAAAGATTTGGAGCGTGCGGGTGATGCTTTGAACCATTTGAACCCAGAACAAGCATCTTCACAGTACTTATTTATTGCAAACCTGACTATATTACGTGACTTTCAATTTATTTTGATCGTCTGCAAGCACAAGGAGTTACTTATCCAGTGTTACTGCGTAGTTCTTGCCGTCTCTCTCGGTTTTCCGCATGTCCTTCGTTCGTTTGGCACGTATATCCCCCATGTTGGAAAGCGTCGACGCCGTGTTCGCGCTAACAGTGTCCGACAGTGCACAAAAATACACGTACGAAGCCGTTTTAGCACCGTTTTTAATGCGATGAATTTGAAAGAAAAACACCGTAACTGACCATTTATTTCGTCTGCGTGACTGAGAAATGTTCCAATGTGCCTAGTACGAACAAGTTATTCGTGATATTTGCTCTTATAATCGAGCGCAGAGAAAAATGCACTCGCTTTTTCCCATAGGAATACATTACCGGAAGTCAAATTTAGACTGCTTTCTGTCTGCTTCAAAATGCAACAGCACACTAGCGCCAGCTGAGCCTCTAGCGTTTATTGTAATAACTCTATGCTCGCGCAGACAAAACCATAGCTCAAGCCACGCGCTCGCGCCAGTAACTTTGACAGCGTTGCACCCTAAGTATGAAACAGAGTGTAGGAGCATTGACCGGTAGTGACAATGCTTGCCTTGCCTCGAGGTATTGCCTCACTGGTGACCCATGCGTGCAAGCACGTGCAGAGTGCGCGTGAACGTAGCATTGCCAAGCTTATAATTGCACGCGCTTGCCCACACGAGCAGAAACATGGCGGCAGCCTCGGGCCACAGCTTTGCTCGTACCACCTACCACCGCGGAAGGGGTATCCCCCCCCCCTCACTCACTCCAGTCCGCCTCCAGTAGGGTGCTTACATGTCTGTCTGTCTCAGGGTGAAGACATCCATTGTTGCACTGAATGTGTCAGCGCGTGACGCTCTCGCGCACTCGGTGCGTGACTTGGGCGATAAAATGGCGTCTATGCATTAGCCAAAGCTGCGCGCTCGAGCTGATAGACACCGTATTGCGCGCACTTCAAAATGCATATAAAAACGATTGGGCGTGAAAATGGCTGAGATGTCACCACTCAAGCAAAAGCGCGCGTGTGTATGAAGGCACTCTAGCCTCCAGTAAGCCTCCAGTCGTTTCAAGCGCCATTTAGATTTTCGTTTCATAACTGTGTGTTCCATAGAGTACGGTTTAACGCCATCTAGACGCCGTGCTTCGAAACATACGTATTCCATAAAATACACTGAAGTTACCATAGCAGCCGTATGGCACGTCGAACGACGGCAGGCGAGTTGTGGTGAGTGAGGGGGGAGAAGGGGGGGGGGGTGCGTGTTGCTTGTGCATGCAGCGTCTATGAGCAGTTCCGTAACTGAGCTAATCTAATAACGTTGGCTCGTACCGAGACAGGTTACGTCACGACTGCGCCGGATGTCACGTGCTCTCCACTGGCTGCTCTTGGCAGAGTTGGCCGTTTGTGATGAAAAATACAGCCATCAGGCTCAAAATACAAACGTGCGATTGTCATTTACGGGTATTGTGGATCATATTCAGCCTACCTCTGAATGCGACGGATATATTGCAAATTTCGTTGAAGTACTTAACGGATGTTCCATAGCATGGTCTACGGAGGGGACGAAAAATAGAGGGTGGGAAGGGGGGGGGGAGGGGGCTGGTCCGAGGCTTCGGTATACACATCGCAGTGATATACTCGCTAGTCATTAGCCGTCTCCCAGAGTTGCTTGCCCGTTAAGCGTACAAAAATTTGGGAGCCGGCTAACGGCCATCCCGTGAATTACTGAGGCGTGTTTAGCTAAGCTTAGCCCCCTCCTTCTGTCTCTCTTCTCCTTAAACAAAGCGATGTGACGTCAATAAAAACGCGCCAATCATAGTGCCGGAATTGGCCACGTTGGCTTACTCCACAAGCCTTTCCGAATATGCTGTCGAAGTGGTGGAGTTCGGAAAACCTCTCGATGGAAGTCGGGAAGAAGCGGAAGCCGCGGCCCTGCCCCACCGTCAGCCTGCCCCGCCTAAACGCGGTGCCGGTTGAGCACGTCGTCAGCGGCGTCGATGCCTCCGTATCGGTTCGAGGCTCTCGTTCCCTTCAATGGCTCTCGACTCGCTCCGTGCCTACGCGTGAAAAATGTTAGAACCGCGCTGCGATCGAACGGCATGCGATAAGCTTGGGGGAAAGGGGAGAAAGGGATAATAAAGCGCGGATTTGTCGCGGCGCAATAAAATTTAGAAGGAAGAAAACAAGCTACAAGTACACACGTTTTAGCACTTTCCGGACCCACACGATTGTGTGGGTTGACAAGTTTTCTCTGGGTAGAAAGCATATTAAACGTTCTGAAACTACAGTTAACATGTTTACATCTGTACTAACAAGACGAAGGAAAGCATTCAATGTTTTGATCGCAAAATATAAACGCATTGGACATTTCAAGAGCTTAATACCGTCCAAATACCGTTATAAGTTAAACAAATTTATATCACATTCTTCTACTGAAAGTCTAGAGGTTAGCAATATGTTCTATCAGCACATTGTGTTAGGGATACTCGTAAAATGCTTGTAGTTTCACTCATAAGCGTAAAAGACACATCAGCTTGTGAGAGGTTAAAATGCAATAGAGGTCCTCAAATTTCTTGAAGATCGTCTATTTCTGCCTGTGCTGGCAAAGGAATACGTTTGAAGTTCAAAGATTTTAATTCAGACATCGGACGTCGTGCAGCACATCTAGTCGGTCGAATGGGAGGGTGAAGGGGAGGGGGGGGGAGGGAGCGGGGGAGCGAAATTTGCTATGGCATGCCCGGTGAACTTCTTTCTTTCTATCCGCTCAAAAATATATAAGTACAGACAAGTTCACCTTGCATGTTTCTAGTATATTTCTGAATGCATTTACAAGGAGTAATAATCCTGATGCTAAAATATTCATAAGCGGCAGGCTGAACATACGTAAATGATTTGCGCATAACTATGTAGATAGGCGCTGTACCTATGACAACTTGAGCCTGAGATCAAACCACTGGTGCCTCATGAAAAGTCCAAGTGTTAGATCTGCACCAGCGGCACGAAGTGCACTATTTGGAAGGACCTAGCCAAAAAGTGCATTTTTGTAGGAATTTCCACACCTTCTGAAACAATTGTACAGCTGAGGCGATCAACACCGAACCATTCTCAATAGACCGATCTCACCAGCCAGTTTGACTACGCCACCGCTGCCGCAATGCATCGAGGGAACTTTAGTTTTTCTGCACGTGCGACAATTCCGCTGGAGCTCTGCGCGTGTGGAGCACTAAACGGCACGAGCCGTTTTGTGCTCCACGGCGGCGTCAAGCATGCGCCGAACACTTAGTGTGATCGGTCTAGGGTGCCTCAATGTCCTTCTGTTTAGGGTGATGCCACCCTTTGTAGTACCCGATGCCGACAGCACGCGCTCACGGGGAAAATACAAAGAAATCGACGAAAACAAAATGTCGCCATAGCACAGTCAGCGCCACAGACGCGTGAAGGGACACGCTCTTTCACGCGCTTCTGAACAAAAAAGGAAAATAAAAGTGTGGGACGAAATGGCCGGATGACTCCACCCTAAGCAAAACGCACATGAAGGCACCCTAGATCGGTCTATTGTTATGGCTCAATATTTAGGGCAAAAAACTAAAACTTGCCATTGCGTAAAATATTTTGTGTTTTCTGGTTCTTCAAGCTGTCTCGAAATTCACCCGATTTAGAAGGGATTAGAAAAAAACGCTGTCAGGATGTGAAAGTCCTTCAACTGTGTACATGCCAACATCGGCTGCCCGATAGAAAACAAATGGTTAATATACAATTATTCTCATTACTTCTCGAGTTATTACTTTGTTCGAGAAATTTAGTGTCTATTTGTTTTATGCGGACAGTCGCCTGAGATCCAACCAGTGCCGCTTCAAGTAAAGTTCAGGTGTATTAAAGAAGCGATCAGGTCTTCCCAATATTTTTGTACGTCCAATGTCGTAAGCACTACGCGTTCCGCGCCTTTATCTTATAAGCTTGCATTGGTAGTGCTCCCTTTTAAGAAGCATTTTCTTTGCCCTGAATATAGAGTACAAATGAGCCTGCAGTTTTATTTTTTCCTTTTCATGGTCGCCAGAAAACCTCGGCTAATCATAAAATTAAGGTCGAAAGAACCTCCCAAAAATGTAACGCCAACTTGACAAGACACTGAGGAAAACTCCAACCTACTGATTTGTGACAGCGGCGGTCAGTAATCACCGTCGCTACCAATCAGCCAATCCGAGCGGCCATGCTTTCTAAACGAACAGAACGAAAAAGAAAATCAGCAAAGAGATGGACGGGGAGGCGGATCAGAGAAGCCTGTAGAGACAAAGTTGCCCGAGAAACTGGAGGAGGCGCACGGGCCCCCAAAGGTTCAACGAGCTGAGAAGCCCGTCTCCGAGCAGATGAATGGCGACTACGGCACGCTGGAGAACAAGAGCCGGAAGCCGAACAGGAGAGAAAAAGAGAAGACGAAGCATCGCGCCCGAGCAGGGAGCCCCGTCTGATCTCCCTGATAGAAGTTGTTCGACGTCTGGATCGATGCCGACGTACCGGCAGAAGAAAGAAAAAAAAAAAGGAAAAAGAATTCCGAGCCGCAGCGTCCCGCCCGATGCTGTCGGCCGGGCCGTTTGGCCGCTTCCCTGTCCGTCGGTGTCCTTTCATTCGAAGGCGGGGATCGCGGCCGCGCTTCAGCGATCCTACGAAACGCGGCGGTCTCCTCAAACTCTCGGCGTCCTCGGCCGCGGGCTGGCCGACACGGCTGCGCTAACCGGAAAGAGGAGCGGCGGCGCGGGAGCGGTCCCGAAACGGGAAGGGTGGGCGGACTCGAGTTAGGGTTAACTGCATCCCTTCTCCCTGTGCGTGGTGGGAAGGCCCCGCTTTGCCCACTACCAGACTTCCTTCCTGAGCTGGATAGTTTGCCTGTTGTCATTCTTGCTTCTTTTTTTGTGTGTGTGTAAAGGGGGGATTGTACTGGCTCACTGGCTCAATGCCGTCACGTGCTAGATTGGTGAGAAATTCAGTGCTCGTTTTGGACGTCACTGTACTATGAACAAGTGAAAGGCGCTAACGGAAAGAGTATCGCCTTAGGATTAGAGCAAAAGAAAAAGGTCCTACACTTTATGTTTTGTGTTTTGCTTTAAAAAACTGGTAGAAAACCGGGTACTGAATTGTCGATTGTAAAACGGCAGAATAGCGATAACCTTTTGCAACTCATTATAAGCTATGATCGACTTCTTCCGCCTATAAGTAACTCGCACCCTGTAAGCGACTGGTGTGCTGTTCGAAAATCAACACCTGCTCCGCACTTCGACCCGGGACTTCTTCATAGCCAGAGGAGGGCTCTTCCGATTGCGCTAACCAGGCGTTAGTTACAACTAGAGAGGCTTCGAAGGTCGAAGCACTGAGCTTGCGAACCTTTTCAGCTCCGCACCGGTCACATTTAGTCGGTAATAAGTTAAGGACCTCCTACCTTGGCTGCCCTACGGCGGTCGGTAGTATCAATAAATAAAATAAAATAAATAAATAAATGTTTTGTCTGAAGCGCGAACTGTCTGCTTTGATGACACCTTGGCGCACACACAGCCGAAGCCCGGCGAAAGGCTGTTAGCAAGTGTCATGCACCACCACCAGATGGAGCGCGCGAGGGCTTGTTTTTTGTGTGCTGTGTTTTTCTCCCTCGTTCGAAGTTAGTCCTAATAAAGCAGCGATGTGACGCTATGGAGGCTACGTCTCGTTCCTCCTCGCCGGGCATTACGTTTATTCTCATTGCGCGCCGCGACCCTGCATATACTTAATAACCAACAGGTTATGGGCCCAGGACGACGCTATGCCGGTGCGCAGTGCGGTGAGCGACATTAATGTCCTCTGAGGAGCGACTCAACTACGACGAAGACGCCGACGAGAAACCATGCCGCTGGTGTGGAACTGGAAACGCGGATAACGAGCTCGGCTGTGCTGCAAAAGAAGAAGTGAACTAAGCGGAAACTGCGTCGACGGTTTGTGAAAGACGTCGCCAAACCAGTACGTGTGTTCCTGCTTCGCTGGGTGCCGCAAGACGTTCAACGGGAACCCAACGCAAGTTCATCGCGGTAAGCCTACTTCGAACCGCTCTCGACGAAGCAAAGCGATACGATGGCGTCGCTGGACGAATTCAAGATACCAAAACTCTCAAACGAAAACTACCATGCGTGGGCGATTCGAGCCAGAGCGGCACTCGTCCAGAAAGGCTGTTGGGAAGCCATCGAGCCTGGCTATAGTGGAAGAGAAATGACGAACGACGAGCGGAAGATAAACAACAAGGCTTTGACATTCATGTTCCTAGTAGTGGAAGACACCTACCTGGACGACATTGGGGAGTGTTCGACAGCTCGTGAGGCCTGGAATACATTGGAAGAGATACATTCAAAGTGTGGCCTACTGCATGCTCTTCAGTTGATGAGAGACTTTTTCAACACCAGAATGAAGACAGATGAAACCATGAAGGATTACCTGGGTCGAATAATGAATCTACACAGAAAGCTTTCAACGGCAGGATACGCCTTCACCGACAGGGAAGTGGCACTGGTGATGCTGATGGGCTTGCCAGAAGCGTATGAACCACTTATCCTAAATCTTGAGCAAGACGAAGGAACGCTCACGACGAAAAAGGTGAAAGCAAGGCTGCTGGTAGAAGAAAAGCGCCAAGTCAAACGTGAAGAAGACAAACTAAATGAGAGTGAAGAAAACAAGGCCCTCATGACGAAGAACAAGCCCACTACCCAGAGCAGTCAGCTCCACAGACATAACGGGCAAGAACATTTTGCAAGGAAAGAAGAAACTCGCACTGCTACGAGATCCTCTGAACCGAAACGACGAGTCCGGTGTTTTGCGTGCGGAAAATTTGGACACATCGCCAGAGAATGCAAGGAGGGTCCTGATGACGAAGGATGCGGCTCACAGAGAAGAAGAGATTCAAGTGGACCGAAGAAGGCTCTCTGTGCCAGAGGTGAGAGTTCGTCAAGGTCACACATCTGGTACCTTGACAGTGGAGCAACTGACCACATGACGTCAAACAGGGCCAAATTCACCAGCTTCCAGTCCTGCTACTCGTCTGTTGAGGCTGCAAACAAGGAGGTCATGGAGGTTCTCGGGAGAGGACAAGTGGAGATTGAACTCTCGAAAGACAACGGTGGCATTCCCATCGAGCTTAGAGATGTCCTGTACGTACCCAGCTTGGACGGTAACCTCTTGTCAGTTGGGAAGATTGAGGAACGTGGACTGAACGTGACTTTCAGCAACGGAACGGCCAAAGTGAGTGAAGCCAACGGTGACCTGATTCTCACAGCAAAGCGTGATGGTAAATTGTACACTGTGAGCGAGTCGTGTGCAACGTTGAAGTTAGCAAAGGCGACAGACGTTGCCTTGTGGCATCGACGCCTCGGTCATCTCCACCATGAAGCTGTCGAAAAACTTTGCCAAAGTGGGAGAAGCAGTGAAGACGCGAAGTGCTCGACGTGTGCACTCGGCAAATCGAAGAGAAACAGCTTTCCGAAGACTGGTGGAACGAGGGCTAAGGCCCCATTGGACCTGGTTCACTCGGATGTTGTTGGAAAGATCACACCTGTTTCGAAGGGAGGGTCGAACTACTTTGTAACGTTCATTGATGACTACTCCAGATACACTGTAGTGTACCCAATGAAGACGAAAGATGAAGTGCTGGAGAGATTCGACCAATACAGACAAATGGTCGAGAACCTTCACAAAACGAAAGTGAAGATGCTACGCAGTGACAACGGAGGTGAATACATCAGCCGGGAATTCACCCAATACCTTGCTAAGCATGGTATCTTGCGACAGCTGACGGTGCCCAGAACACCTCAGCAAAATGGGGTGGCTGAGAGGATGAACCGAACGTTGCTGGACACAACGAGGTGCCTACTGATTGAATCGGGCATCACAAAAGAACTATGGGCTGATGTTGTGGTGACTGCATCACACCTTCGCAACAAGTGTCCATCGAAAGCACTCGACGGAGCGGCTCCCGAAGCCATGTGGCTTGGCAGAGAGGTCAAGTTGAGCCACCTAAGAGTGTTCGGATGCAAGGTGTGGATGGTTGACAACAACAAGCGCAGGAAGACAAAGCTCGACCCAAGGGCAGTGGAGTGTGTGCTGGTGGGTTACCCAAAGGGAGTAAAAGGGTATAAACTCTGGGACTGGCGCAACGATAAGTTCTTCGTCAGTCGTGACGTGACCTTCGACGAAAACAGCTTCCCATGCAAGACTGAGGCTGGAGGTCGACTCACTGAAGAAGGCGGAGACTGTGCTGTAGACCTGATCACAGTCACTGCTGATGAAGAGATCCAACCAGAGGAAGAGAGAAGTGATGATGGTACCACCTACTGTGACGAAGACGAGATCTCGGAAGAGGAAGATATTCCTACTCCTCAAGTGGCAGAGACCACCAATGTGTTAAGACGTTCGGAGAGGCTGGCAGTGAAGAAGCAACTTCCGAAACCCTCTCGTACCTGTTGTCTGACGAGACAAAGCAGCTTAGAAGATCCTCAAACAGTGGAGGAAGCACTCTCAATGCCTGATGCGCAGGAATGGAGAAAAGCCATACAAGAGGAGCTAGACAACCTGAAGAAAAATGACACATGGGAAATGGTTCCAAGGCCAAAAGACCAACAAGTCATCAAATGCAAGTGGGTTTTCAAGAAGAAGTTCGACCAAAATGGTGACCTAGAGCGTTACAAGGCTCGACTTGTTGCCTGTGGTTATTCTCAAGTAGAAGGAGTTGACTTCAAGGAGACCTTCTCGCCGGTGGTGAAGCTCAAGTCTATCCGAACACTGTTAGCAGTAGCAGTTGAAAGAGACTGGAAGATTCATCAAGTTGATATCACTGCTGCATATTTAAATGGGACCTTGAAGGAGACCGTGTACATGGAACAACCTGCGAAGTACGAGGACTGCAAGGACGACGTATGTCTCTTGAAGAAGAGCCTGTATGGACTACGTCAATCCGGACGGGAGTGGAACCTGGAACTGGACAAGTTTCTGAAGACGGAAGGGTTTTCTCGGTCCAAGGCGGATCCATGCGTGTACTTCAAGCAGGGGGGAACATCATTGTAGGTGTCTACGTGGATGACCTCCTGATTCTCGCAAAGGACGAAGAGGTGATCAAGAGCTTCAAGAGAAGCATTGGACGTACATTCAACACCAAGGACCTTGGAGAGGTTAGCCACATCTTGTCAATCAGAGTTGTGCGACGTGAAGGTGGAGCACTCACATTGGACCAAACAGCGTATGCCGAAGAAATCTTGGAGTCATTTGGGATGACAAGTGCTAAAGGGGCGGCCTCACCGCTTGATCCTGGAATGAAGTTTCAGAGATCTACTACTGCCGATGAAGACAGGGAGTTGAAGTCCAAGTACCGACAAGCGGTTGGAGCGCTTCTTTACTTAGCGGGAGGCACAAGGCCAGACTTGGCATTCGCAACCACTTGTATGAGCCAATTCAGTGAGCATCCCACCTTGCAGATGTGGAACGGCATAAAGCACATTTTGAGGTATGTGCAACAGACAAAGAACTATGCCCTCACATACACGAAGGCAGGAGGCTGTGTACAAGGTTTTTGTGATGCAGACTGGGCGAATGATACAAATGACAGGCGGTCATTTAGTGGGTACATTTTCATGCTGGCTGGAGCTGCCATTTCGTGGAGCAGCAAGAAGCAGAAGTCCACTGCATTATCCAGCATGGAAGCCGAATACCTTTCGATGTGCCAAGCGGCAAAGGAGATACTGTGGCTCCAACACTTTCTCAACGAAATAGGTGCCCAGGAGTTCGTCGTTGAGCCACAAGTTTTGCAAGTTGACAACCAAGGAGCCATCGCTCTTGCAAGCAAGCAAGTGACGTCAGAGCGCAGCAAACATATTGACCTGCGTCATTTCTTCTTAAGAGAGAAGATTGAAGAAGGAAGAATAAGACCACTGTATGTGAAGTCATCAGACAACTGTGCCGACGCCCTGACCAAGGCACTCAATGGAAGAAGAACCCGTGAACTTTGTGAACACTGGGGTCTTCAGATGTGTAATGGGCGTAGTGGCACATGAAGGGGGGTGTTAGCAAGTTTCATGCACCACCACCAGATGGAGCGCGCGAGGGCTTGTTTTTGTGTGCTGTGTTTTTCTCCCTCGTTCGAAGTTAGTCCTAATAAAGCAGCGATGTGACGCTATGGAGGCTACGTCTCGTCCCTCCTCGCCGGGCATTACGTTTATTATCATTGCGCGCCGCGACCCTGCGTATACTTAATAACCAACAAAGGCAACCAGCGAATGGTGAAGGCGAAGCTTCTACAGATTTCCTAACCTGGCCCCATGTATAGCGGCACTACTTGCACCTCATCATTAGCAACAAAAATAGAGCGGAAATATATATTTTCTTTTTATTCGTACAACGAGGTCAACCAGCACATTGTGCCGGCTTGCTACGCTGTAATTAGCGACACTGTCATAGATTTCTTCCACTTCGGCGGTGTCCCTCAAGTCATTTATACGTTGCCACTATATAGAACAAAAACACCTAAAACCATGGTGTAATTTTTTTAATGGGTCAATATAAAGTCATACTTCCTCTGTCTTTGACGCTCATCCACTTAAATTGAAGATGAGAAACGTACTTTGCGCCTCAAAATTAACACCGCCACGGCATTTGCCGCTTCTGACAATCTCTGCGGCAGCCGACTGAACTATTTGAAGAATGTTTGGGTTCCCGATTTCTATTCCATCCTGAGAAGGCATCCCGAACGTTTTGGTGGCAAATTTAACAGGTAGTCCTACACGAGCTCAATGTTTGGGAACCCAGTGGCGGGGTTAAGTTGGGGGAGCACTGTAGATGATCCCCTTTGTTACACACAGTTGTTTCTTTCTCTAACTTAATATCATTCATGAAAGGAAGAAATGATTAAAAAAATACAAAAAACGGCTAAGTTGGCTGCGTTGATGTAGTGATGCCTAAAAATCGAAAGGATCTAAAGAGCATCTGGATTTATTGCCTACGACCCCACCCTATGATTTTGACACTTATAGAAACCTAACAGAGGTAATTCCATCATAATGGCAGTTGCCTTGTGGTTAAATATAAACCACACTTCTACCGTTTGCAACAATTAATTTAGAACCTTCGTATGTGCTGTTTTAAAATAATACTACCGTATCTTCCGGGCTATAGTCCGCACCCGGTGTATAGTCCGCGTGCCGTGCATAGTCCGAACCTGGTGCTTACTCGACACAAAAATCTTCTCACAGACTGCGCACCTTAACAAATGTCTGATTTCTTAGCTCACAAAGAGGCGCGTATTATACACAAATCATCAGTAACATACTCTCTCACTCACAAAATCCGTCACGTCTCCTCATAATAAACGATCTTGAAAAACAAAATGCTTGTATAGTCCGCACGCGTTGCTAGTCCGCACAGCCTAAAATTTTAACTTTTAAACATGTATAGTCCGCGGACTATAGCCCGGAAAATACGGTATTGAGATTTCTATTGTGGCTCTGTATTAATGCAGGATTACATTCGTACTCGAATTAAAATTAATTTAGCCTTGAAAAGCTGAAGCTGGCACGGTTAAACAGAGTTAGTTGGCCGGCTGCCAAACACCTGCGCTGCGATCTGCGCAACCCATACCACGCAAGCATCAAAAAAACAAAAAGATAATAACGTGACACAAAAAAATGAAAGCCGTTTACAACTCCCTGTAACGCCGAATTAGAGCGCAGCTCTTGAGGAGGAGGGAGGGGGTCACGTGACCTCGGGGGTCACGTGACCTCGGGGGGGGTCACGTGGCCTGGGGGTTACGTGACCTCGAGGGGCGGGGGCCGGAGAAAAGTTTCCGCTAGATGTAGCGGGGAACATTTTCCGCTAAATTTAGCGGGGAAATTTTCCGCTAGATTTAGCAGGAAAAATTTTCCGCTAGATTTAGCAGGGAAAATTTTCCGCTAGATTTAGCGCGGAAAATTTTCGGCTAGATTTAGCGGGGAAAAATTTCCGCTAGATTTAGCGGGAAAATATTCCGCTAGATTTAGCGGGGAAAATTTTCCGCTAAATTTAGCGGGGGAACTTACCCATCATGCACCGCGCGGTTACGCCGACGGCGACGGCGACGCCGACGCCGCTCAAGCCGGAAACGGGCGCCTAAGAGCTGTGCCTGTTTAAAAGGCTGAGTCTAGAGTTTGAGCCCGCTGCGGTCATCATAAACCGCAGAAGTTTAACAAATACAAATACCACTGCAGACTGGTTTTTATCTTACTAACATTTTTTATTCACTTTACGTCTTACATTTTGTCCTGTTTATTCTTATTTCTACGGAGGCCTAACAATATAAAAAAAAAACTCACCACCAAATTCCCGTCGAACCCTGTGACGTACCACAAACTGCAATCGTTACCCCTTTCCGCACGTATGAATACATCAGGATGCCTTTTGGCCTAAGAAATTCAGCACGGACATTTCAACGATTTATGAACCACGTGCTTCGTGGATTTTTATTCTGTTTCCCCTATCTTGACGATATTTTTGTATCGAGCCAAAATCAAAAGAAACATCTCAATCACCTTCATCAACTCTTCATTCGCCTCAGCCACAACGGAATTCTCACCAATTCAGCGAAATGCGAGTTCGGCGTTTCAGAACTATCATTTTTGGGACACCACGTGAACCATCTTGAGATTTGCCCATTACCACAGCAAATCGAAGCGATCGAAACATTTCCACAGCCTCTCACTACCACAAAGCTCAGAGAGTTCCTGGGGCTGGTAAATTTTAGAGCGCAGCTCTTAGGCGCCCGTCTCCGGCTTGAGCGGCGTCGCCGTCGCCGTCGGCGTAACCGCAGGGTCATCCCAAGGTCACGTGACCCTCAAGGTCATCCCAAGGTCACGTGACCCTCAAGGTCATCCCAAGGTCACGTGACCCCCAAGGTCACGTGACTCTCAGGTCACGTGACCCTCAGGTCACGTGACCCCCTATGCCACGTGGCCCCCAGGTCACGTGACCCCCGGTCACGTGACTCCCTCCGAGGTCACGTGGCCTCCCAGGTCACGTGAACCCCCCCCTCCGCGCCTTCCCCTCCTCAAGAGCTGCGCTCTAATTCGGCGTTACAGGGAGTTGTAAACGGCTTTCGTTTTTTTTATCTTCGTTTTATTCCGCGCTGTGCAACCATGCTCCAGCCAGTTAACAAGCTTCTCGCAGGGTCGTTGCGCAAGAACGAACACCTCACTTAGACAAAGCTAGCCATCACCGCATTTGCGAACATCACAAGGGCGCTCTCGTCAGCAACACTGCTAACCCACCCGCAATGTGATGCACCGACTTCTATCATGGTAGACGCATCTGACACTGCAGCAGGCGCAGTTCTACAACAATTCCAGAACGGTAAATGGCAACCCATATCGTTCTTTTCTAAACAGTTTTTACCTGCAAAAACAAGATAAAGTACCTTTGGAAAGATCCTTCTTGGATTGTATGTTGCCGTAAAATTCTTCCGCCACTTCCTGGAAGGTCGACAGTTTTATATTTTTGGACGGATCATAAATCTCTGACATACGCTTTCAAATCTAACGGACGTTAATCGCATGCCAAGAGAGATACGACATATGTCTTTCGTCTGTGAATTTACCACCGACATCAGGTTCGTTTCGGGCAAAACGAACTCTGATGCCGATGCGTTGTCTCGATAAAACATCAATGAGGTTACCACAACCCGGCAACCAGTGGATTTCACGGCGCTAGCTTGGGCTCAAGAGACCGACAGCGAATTAACTAAACTGCGCACATCACAGACAGCTCTTATCCTTGAAGGCGTAGACGTTCCGGAGAGCAACACAACAATGGTCTGCGACATTTCAACGGGCACCCCTCGACCATACGTCCCTTCAAATTTCCGGCGCGCTGTGTTCGATGCTCTGCATACGTTGTCACTTCTGCATACGTGCTACTCAACATTTGATTAGTTCGACGTTTGTGTGCTCCAATGCCAGAAAGTGAAAGTTCACCGACACATCGTCACTCCTTACGGTGTTTTTAAACAGCTTGGCGCTCGTTTCAGCCAGACTTGGGAAGTAATTCGTTACAAATAACGGATTACTTATAATCCGTTAATTTTTCAAGTAATTTTGTAATTGCCACGTTACTTTTTTTCGGAAGTAATTTGTAATGTAATTTCGTTACAAAATATTGGTAACAGATTACTTTAATTACTCGTTACTTTTATAAAATATGAGCATAATACAGTAAGTGGAGCAATACGAGCAGAACATTCAGCAGCATAAAGAGAGCAAGTTCAACAAAATAGAAAACATCAGGAAGGGAGAATAGCCGAAAAGAAAACACGATATTTTGTATGACCGGTCACTAGAACAACTAGAAAAACGGGCAAGGCATGTACAAATATACGAAAGACAAAGATCAAGTAAGACAACACCGAGTAGGCTCTCCGCCGCCTTCCATCGTGTTTTTCTTCTTCTCCCGGGCAGGAGAAAGCTCTTTCGTGCTTATTTGTTTTTGCCTTTTACACCGTTTCACACTTTTACAACTATTTCGACGTCTCCCGCCACCTGCACAGACATCAAACGCGGGTCCTCACCCCTCGATTCGCAGGTTCACAACTCGCGTAACAGACGATGTAGCCTCGCGCAAGGGGGTCGAATTCTCTTGTCTTTGATGTGCGCTACTGTATTCTAGCACGATCTTGAGGCATGGCTCAAAAGTGCCCGGCGCGAGGCTAAGAGCATCGTCTTCGAGGGTACGGACGATACATTCTTTTGGTTTACTTGTCTGGGCATGGTAGTCGAGTCCACTCCTCACCTGTCAACATGAAGAGCGGAGGGGGGGGGGGGGGAGGGTTGGCCATCTAAGGAGTGCTGACAGAGAGATAGAAAGAGAGAACGCGTAAAAGTGGTGTGATCCTCTATTGTTTTGTGAGAGCGATGGCCACCGCTTCTCTCTGTCTCTCTATGCCCTCCCCTTCCCTGGCCTCCACGAATATTGGTATGAAAGTGAGAACCGACTAACGATCGATAACCCGTAACCGACACTTTTTCTTTGACTCGTCGAGTTTTCGGTCATGGAGTGTCCGTCGTCTCCATGACCATCTCTTAATGAGATGTTCGAAATTCAGGGCATTAAGGAGAACGGAAACCTAGAGTTTCGGTGCATACTTTGCTTGCCAAAAACACACATTGTCATCAGCAAGAACAACAAACTCTAATCTACGGAAACACGTCAAGGTAAGATGGGACACCTGCATTATGCATCGGTCTTACATTGTAACGTTAAAACCAAGTTTTTCTTTTCTTGTGAATAACAGGCGAAAAACCCGAGTCAAAAGGGAGCTTTCGTAGATCGCTTCTTTAGCTCCGAATCTCGTAGCGGAGGTAGACGTTGCTACTGAGCATGCGCACCGCTAGCTTTCTCTGCACAATTCTAGGGATCATTTCCGGAGGCCGTAAGCTAGCGGAATGGCGGCTGTGGGTGCAGCTTTCGGTGCCTTGTCAGCTTACAGGTGAACGGAGTGCAGCTACCCTCTTTCTCTTAAATACAATATTTTATCTTTTAGAAGGACTACCATAATACGGGCATATGAGAAATGAAAAGTAGTGTTGCAGAACATATTTGAAAAATATCAAAAATTGTTTCTATTGTTTTCTGGATAAGTGTGCGGAAAAAGTAACGTGAAAGTAATTTGTAACGTAACGAGTAAAGTAATCCGTTACTTTTCAGCGAAAGTAATTTGTAACGGTAATTCATTACATTTGAGGCTCGGTAATTTGTAATTGTAATCCATTACATTTTTCAAGTAACGAGCACAAGTCTGGTTGCAGCCATGTACACCTAGACATCGTGGGACCGTTACCACCGTCTCAAGGTTTCCAGTATCTACTCACCTGCGTCGACCGCTTTTCAAGATGACCAGAAGCAATCCCTATATCACGCATAACAGCCGAACCTGTCGCCCACGCATTCGTCACTATATAGATTAGTCGGTTCCGGATACCCTCTACTATCACGACTGATCTCGGTCGACAATTCGAATCGGTCTTTTTCCGCCATCTTGCGCAGTTCCTGGGAGTCACCCACATTCACACCACATCATACCACCCACAAGCCAACGGGATGGTTGAAAGCTTACACCGGCAACTAAAAGCAGCTCTTCTGGAAGAATTCGTGAATCCTTCATCGTGTGTTGAAGTTTTGCCATTGGTGCTGCTCGGGATCCGCTCCGCGCTCAAGAATGACCTGCACTTCACCACTGCTGAAGCTCCCACAGAACATGACATTTTTTTAGGGGCGACGCTCCATAGGGTCTAGCCTTGTCCGTCCGTCCGGCGTCCGTGCTCACATCGATTGCCATCCCATCTGTCTTCTTAAAAAAAGAAAAAAAAATGTTTGCGCAGTTGACAGGATTCGAACCTGTGCGGGGAGACCCCAATGGATTTCTAGTCCATCGCCTTAACCACTCAGCCACGACTGCGGGACGAGTAGGGGGCTCTGAGATGTGGTAGTAACTCAAGAGCTGGGGATGTCATGGATGAAACGTCGCATGTAGCCGCTCAACGTCTATTCAGGAGAGGGCGATGCGGTCAAATGCGTATATAATCGCGTTAAACTTTGCGTGCATTGGCTCAACGTTTATAGACGCCAGGACGCTGCGGCCAAATTTTCCAATGCGTATAGTATAACCACGTTCCATACCACACATTCTCTTTCTGACATGGACCGTTGACTTAATCGGTGGAGATGCGTTCCCACGGCTTCTAGCGGATCAAAGCTGATCCGCTAGAAGAACCACTGGCTCTGCATTTCACCGACCATAAAACAGTAATAATGTAGTCGAAACGCAACCCGGAACTCAGCACTACGTATGAGCAATAAAAAGAAATCAGCAGCATCAGCAGTGCCTATGAACAAAATCAGTATCATCAGCACCACCAGAGCTTCGCCCCAATCAACATCATTCACCACGTGGAGATGCGGTCCTTTTTTATATACAAGATTTCGCATGCAGTCTACGTCAACACATGGCGCAGCTCTGTCCCCTGTCCCACAATAATCACACAATCGGCTTCAATCTTCGTCAGTCCATCAAAGACGGAGGCCACCCACGTTTTCGTTCGGAACAATGCCGTAAAACATTGACTACAACCACCGTCTAACGGACCGTTCAAGATCCTCCGCAGGAACCTCGAACACATGACCCTACTCATTGACAGCCGAGCAGATACAGTCTCTATCGATCAATTGAAACTTGCTTTCTATGAATGTCTTCAAAATGCCGCATCGTCAGACCTCGTCCTCGCACTTCCAAGACTCAGGCCGGTCAAACAGGAAGTTCGTTTTTTTAACACCTTTCCAAAACAACACGCACGCTCACTGGGTTTGAGGCTGTTCTCGCACCATAACCGAGTGGACTGTTGATTTAGATAGGCGTATACCTTCGTAGGCACGATTTCAGTCACTGCTAGTGTGTACAACCTCGTATTTTCCCGCTGCATTTGCCTTTAATGGCGTAGGTACTTTCCCAATGTCACTGGGAAAGCATTGTATAGCATTTAAAATTAAAAACAGACAACTTTAGGCTATTTTTGATCAGTACCTACGCGACAGATCGAACGCGATTGGAATGTTTGTTTTATATTTTTTACAAGGTGCTGCTTGCTCAATCGTATCAATTGACAAAGCGCTGAGCTGTCGAGACTAATATACTTTATGAAATAGCCGAGCGGCATGCATATTTTCCACGCACATTTAACGTGTTTACCGATGTATACAACATGAATCGGACATGAAAGTGCAGAAGTATCAATATTTGAACAATATACTGTACACTGTACATACCACATGGTGCCGCGTTATTCGAAGAGGGTTTATTTGAGAAATATCTCAAATAACACATCACATCGTTTCAACAGTGTCAACGGCAGTCACTTCCCGACGATCTGACAGAATCTAAAAGTACGTCGTTTTGGGCACGTTTTAGGGAGAGCTTTCTTCTTTTTCATGGCAACAGCACCAGCAAGGCAAAGGACCGGACGCGACTGATCTGTTCCCCACCCCAACCAGATAATCTCTTTTGGGCGAGGACTCCCTCTTCGGAATTATCTCGGCGTAGAACTGGTGTCATTGTTCGTAAAAGCGCGTCGAGGGAACGGGAGGGTCATTCGGCGCCCTTCCCTTCTTTCTCATTTCCTGTGAATGCCGAGTAGAAACGCTCGAATGGCAGGCACTTAAAGGCCAACAACCAGACTTGATGATTCTGCAAGGCAGAAGATCCTCCTCACCATGGGGGAGGGGGGAACAGGCAACGGTGGACAAGGTAGAAGGAGGGAGAGGAGGAAGCGAGGGAAAAGCTTAAAGCGCGAACTGATCGTCGGTATCTAAGCTTGGTTCACACACTTGTGTTGAGTCCGACCGATTGCGAGGGTTGCTATGGCAACAGCTGCGTCGGCTCCAACAAAACGCGGTAATCAAAACTTTCAGCATTTCCACTCTGGTGAAGAAGGAAGACTAGCGAAGCTGCACTATGGTGGGAATGAACTAATAGCCGGCCGCAAGTCGGCAAGCCAGAGTGGAAAGGTTAAAAAGTTTGCCGCCGTCGCTTATAGATGGCGGTAGCTGTCCAAAGTTTTGCGTCATAATTTGTTTGCCGGCAGACACGATACTGGGGAAACTAGCCCTTAACAGCACCGCTGTAAAACCTGTTTTGTTGGAGCCGACCCAGCTGTTGCCATAGCAATCGATAAGTCGCAAGCCGTTGCAGTTGCACTCGGTCCGACTTGACGCAAGTGTGTGAATCGCCTTTTAGGCTACCAACCCTAGTTCTCACATTGCAAGATAACACAAAAAGGGTAGGCGGAAACTTCCAAGAATGGCTGAAAAGCTCCGAATGCAAAACCGTAAAACACATGCGGAGACTCGAGCTGAGCAGGTTTTAACAGTTCAAGAGAGTGGCAGAAAATCTCTAGATACTAGGGGTCGCGAGAGTCGCACCAGTAGCATCATCATCATCGGCAGCATGGCGGCGGCCTTGGAACGTTTTTTGTTGCGAAGATGTATAGTAACTGATATAGTAAGAAACGCAGGGCGCGACGAGTCCCGGGCAATTTAAGATTATAGCTCTGTAGACAATAATATTTCGGCATTAGCTAGAAAAAGGAAAAAAAGCGCCGAAGGACGGATTACAGAGCAAATAACGGCAACATATCAGTCAAACCCTGTGCTTGTTAAGCTGTCACTAAATCTACAACGCGCTAGAAACAAAATATCGCGACAAACAAACACGATGATTCATTACAGAGAGGAGATATTTGTGCATTTGATGTTGTCTTGCATTTTTATTTCTATAAACTAGCAACGTTCACTCACATAGACACATACCTAAGCATTAAACGCACTTATACGCACGCACGCACGCACGCACGCACGCACGCACACACTTTACAATTTTTTCTGCTCGCAGTGCTGGAGACTGTATTATACACACCCTAAAAAATGTGCAGCGTCTACTTTCCCGCAAAGCAAGAGAGGAGCCAATGGCTGCAATGTAAGGGGGGATCACTGCCAATGACAAGGCTTTAAAAAATCGTTAGAACCGAAAAAAGAAAATTCAGACATCGTTCTGGCACTGGGCATGATATTGTTCCATGTCCACAACGCAGACTGTTTTGTTTTTATTTTTTAGTTTAGTTATAATTGTTTGGCTTGGCAATTCGTCGAACTCCATTCGTAGATTGCAGCGATTGGCTCTTCCAGGCGCTTTGCCAAAAGATTAACGCTTCAGATAAATATGTATATTAATATATATAAATATATACTGTAATCATTTGTTTTGTGTGGTACTCAGGTTGGCCGTTACCGGAGCTCGGTAAATAGTGCGTCGAGTAAATAATTGGCGTTCGTATTACTTCGGATGTGAACCAGTATTCTCTTCCGACCGAACATCGTATATGGCACAAAATATTGAAGACTACATCGTCCAGCCACGAAGAGAGAGAGACGTTTCCTGGGTTGACCATAACCACAAAGTCCGCACTGCTCGAAGAAGCCTAGAGCTCGGCAATTTCATTCACTCCCCTGATCAGTCAAATCGCAGCCCGAGTAGGCGCCGACGACCTCATGCTATCCCAACTGAAGCCGAATATTTAATCGTGTACAGTCTGTGAGACTCAAATGCCCGTAATATGTTCTCGTAACGGAAGGTTGACCTACAATCTTAGCGCAGCACAGTGCACATGTTCGTGTTTCACCCCAGAAGGCATAGCAATCAAAATAGCAAGTTTTTTTAATTGAATATATATATATAAAAATCAGAGTCCTCTAATACATAAAAGAATGGCAAGAGAAGAAAACGATACCAACTCATCGTATCTATGGGCTAAACGGCGAGTTTTAAGCTACATAATAAAAGTTAAACAAAGTCGAAGTCCAAATTATTTCGCAATTACTCTTTCAATTTAATTATTATTATTATAAAATGTGTCACTATTGAGCTTAACGTGAGCTGTTTCATACAACGTTATCTTAGTACGGTCATAAGTTCAATCGCTGCATCGAGAGCAAATCCAGAAATAAAAATTAAAGACAACGGATGACAGAATTAACGTGCAAGGCGCTGAATACGGAACGGGAGAACAATCGCTACGCGATGAACCGTTCGCTGAATTTAGTCTAAACTCCCCCCAGAAACCCTCGTGGCAAGAAGCCAGCGTTTATTCGCCGCGCTTGAATCAAATGGAGCCCGGCTAATTCGCGCACAGTTCAGAAACCCTCTCGTGCCGCAAGCGTGGAAGCCGCCAGAGCTGAAGCTCGCCCCTATGCCCCTCCCGCCTCCAAAATTAAATGCCGGGAGAAATCCGGAAAGGAGAAGCCATTTAATTACAAAGTAAGTTACGACTGAAACGCGCTGGCCTTTCTCAATTCGCTTCTTTGTTTCTTTTTTTTTTTTCAAATGCCCCTCGTATGTTTTTGTTTTGTTTTGACTCCCCACTTGTTTTCGGCAGAGCCAGCTGTTTCGATGCAGGTCTCATACCCGGTTCTCCACTAAGCTGACAGTGCGGTGGAAGCTACCTGCTCGTTAGACCAGTCCTACCTCTGTCTTTTCGCCACGTGATCATGTTTCCCCCACCCAAACACACGCTCAAAGAGCGGAGGTCACGTGATGAAAGGGAGGCGGCTGATTGGTCCGGCGAGTGCGTAGCTTCCACGGCCCTGTCAGCATGGGACTGAACGGAGCATAGCGGAGGCTGGCAGCGTGTTGCAAATGCGAAGTGAGCGGCGCCCTCAGTTGAGCCGGGAGGGAGCGTTCGCGTCGGCTCTCGGCTCTGATTAAACTTGTAAATTGAGTGCAAGTCGAGCGGACAAGGCGAGACGCAAGGTGTTTGGCAGGTTGTTTGCTCCGTCCCTTTCCGAATCCGCATTCGGATGCCCCGAAGCCGACGCCGCTGCCGCCTGGTGGAAAGGGGAGAAATCTTTTGAAGCGAGCGAAGCAACCCAACACGTGTCCTTAGATTTGTTCCGGACCGTCGAAGAAGGGTCGACGCTTATTCTTTTCATAAATAGTTTTATTTTTTGGTGCTTCTCATTCGTAGGTATTTATAATTAATTCTAGTACAAGCGGAGGTGATCGTGTCCATGAATTTGGCGTCGGACCGGGGAAAGCTTAAAAATAATTCGCGAAGTGCGACTTTTTTTTTAGAGCGAACCAGAACTGGTAACGCCGACCGAACAGCTGAGAGTGCAGTTTTATTCAAAGATTACAACTGCTTAGAACGCGGTGACGGTGAGACGAAGTGTGTATGAGCTTCTGAGATTTATTTCGTGTTTACACTTTTTTCTTTTTTTCTGCCTGCTATGCCAACTCTCTTCTGTCTAACGTGTTCCCGTCTCATTATTTTAATAATTGGCGGTCCCATCTCAATCGATGTAAAGCTTCAAGGTCAATTTGTTTGTTTCTTTAGAAAATAAATTAATATTTTTGGCGCGTTGCTAAAATGTCTAGAGGCACTAACCGTAGCTGTGCTCTCAAATATTGTATGTTAAAGCTAACATGACAAAAAAACGTATCTCACGATTTTTGCGAACCACATGTCTGATCTTTTTCTCATTCTTCACTTGTTAATCTACTGCCATAAGGCGTTTTCGCGTTACTCTCATGAGCCGTTTCATTACTCTTCGATTAGAAGCCACCAGCAGATTCTCGGAACAAAAAGTGACTGAGCTGACGAACAAGATTAGGATGGTTGAGAAAAACGTGGCGTCAATGCCTCCGTTGAAAGACGAGGTTACGTGCCTGGCACCTCAATCTGAAATGTTTCGTCTACATGTGGAAACCTGCGAGACTGCAATGATGACCTTTACAATAGGTCTAGAAAAATTATTTAATTTTAGGCTTTTCAGATGTTCAAAATAAAACATGGGCTGCCTCATAAAAAGGGTAAAAAAGGGTTGTTTTCTTCTGCTTTGTAAAACTAAGCGTTCAAATTGAATCCGCGGCTATCGAAAGAGCTCACAGGTTAGGGCGTTTTTCGTCAACAAAAGATCGGTTTATGATAGCGAAATTCTTATTATTTAAGGATAAGCAGCGTATACTTGCAGTCGCTGAAAATTTGAAAAGATCTGGCCTTGCACTAAGTGAAGATAACTCAGAGGAAGTTCGTCTTGAACGGAAAAAGTTGATTTTCTTTGCTCGAGAACATGGTGGTGACTTTACATTGCACGTCAACAAACTATAAATAGCTAATCAGACTTTTAAGTGTGATACCACTGCAGATGCCTTGACCGAAATGGACCGATAGCCATTACCAAGTTCTAGATAAAAAAAAAGAATCGCAAAAAAAATGACTTGTTGTGTATTGTTGTAAATTGATCGGAGTCTAAAAAACAAAACAATAGAATTCGCCCTCCTCTTAGAAACTATAAAGCCACACGTGGTCCTTCAAACTTAGTCCTGGATGGATAACACAAAAATACGTTGTGAAATGTTTACAACCAATTATACTTCACACAGGAAAAGCCGTAGCGTACACGGTGCTGGTGTTTTAGTCCTCATTTATTATAGTCTTAATGGTGTATCCCTTAACGTTGACAGCAGTTCACGCGTAATTGTGTGGTGCAAAGTTATGCTTGGTGATGGCTCCTCTGTTGCTTTTGGCTCCTTTTGGGGGCCACCCGGCTCAAGCACCGTGCAAACTCTCTTTCAACTAAGGAATATCCTATTATACCTTGAAACAACATACACAATACTGGCAGAAAATTTCAATATGCCAAACATAAAATGGGTCCTTTGCAGCTAGTAATGCTGACCTCATCTCTTCCTAATATTGCTTTACGTGAAATAATCAGTGCCCTTTTGTTATCCCAGTTTGTGAACTCACCAACGTGATTTGACTCTAACAGTGCTAATGTGCTAGATTTATTTTTAGGCGATGACCGTAGTTTGGTGTCCTCTGTTTTACATCACCCGGTATAGCGATCACGGATTAGTTGTCGCAGCAATGTCTTGTGTGTGTAGCGCGCCGTCACAATGCACAAGCGCGAAAAGTGTTTTTCTATGAAAACGGGGGACTACCTATGTTATCACGTGAACGTCACGTGTTTTCTTTCCCGAGTTATTGTTGCCTATTTTAACTTTTGATAATAATATTGCGTGGAATTTGTTTCAACCAAACATTTTATATTTAACCGAAACCTTCGTTCTGACGCGTATCAGGTCGACCAAAAGCAGAAGTGATAAGCCTTTAATGAATAAGGTATTTCGTACACTGATAAACAAAACAAAACAAAACTCTTGTTTCACCGCTATTGTAAATCCAAGGAACCTGCACTGTATTCCAACATGAAAAATAAGTAAAAACATAACAAAAGAAATGCGCATGGCGAAAAACGTGTACGAGGGAGCTTTATCTGAAAAACTAAAAAATAACATTATCTGATTATAAAATTATGTTAAAAGTAATAAAAACGCTACTGCAATCACCCCCGATTGAATAGATGGCACATGCTACGTTACAGTATTAGAAGGTAAAGCGGAAAGCTTCAGTTTGTATTTTCAGTCAGTACTCACGCAGGCGGTTTGTTTGCTTAGGAGTCAACAGAATTGCAATGGGATTTCGTAGATGAATGACAATTTTTTAAAGACACGGTGTCATGTTGCTCTTAGAAAAGGTGAGGGCAAACTCCACCCCCGGCCCAGATCGTATCTCGAACTACACCTTCGAGTTGCTTAGAAAATCATTTGAACAAAGTGAATTGCCTCTTGAATGTAAAACTGCCAACGCAGTCCTTATACACGAAAGTGGAGACAAAACAAAAACACGGAACTATAGGCCCGCCTCTCTATCAACTGCTTCCTGTAAAACGTTAAAGCACATTACACTAACATATATCCTAGTCACACTAACGCTCTTAACTGTCATCACGCCAACGACAATCGACTCAATCGCGATCAGCTGGAGGTACACAGTGGCCTAAACTGTCATTGAGCCGCTAATTATCATTGATGTCTACTGAGCTGGCCACGGAAAGCTGTGTACCATTCGTACTTGAAGGTTTCTGAATTACCGCCATAGTTGGTCACAAGAAAAACCAGCACAGGCTGGACTGGCATAGGCTGTTCGAGCTATATCCGGCGGTGCTTCGAGCTACATCCGGTGGTAGTTTAAAAGGTCAGGCCTTGTGTTTTTCGTTCCGAAAGCTGTCATTCGGTCTGCCGTCATCGCCATCATGAAGACCCACGCTGATGTTCCTCAGGGCTTGCACACGCATTCCACTCCCTTTCAAGCGAAAGCTTGGCAGGTTCAAAATCAAAGGCATTTTCTGAAACTTTCCGCTTCGTTGATGTTTGTTGGAAGAAGTCACTAATCGGATGATTGTATGCCATAGCACGCCCGGGGGAATTTTCGGGGTATTCCTCATGTTCTTGGCACCAAGTGGTTGGCCCCGAGGTGGTGCTCGGATGGAGTCAGGCACCGGTACAAGTCTACACAAGAAATCTTGGGAGCAAGTGTGTCTCCAAAGAAAAACACTGTTGTGCTCGATTGGTATAAGTGAGCACAAACCATTTAACAAAATTGCTTCTTTCAAGCAGTCTGCGTTCTTAAGTTCAATAAGGCATGGTGAGTATTTAGGAAGAGAGCATAAACGAATGGACAGACATTACTCCCAACTGGCAACACTTATTTACTTCCCTCCCCCAATCCCCCCGAACACCACAAACACTTTCAGTTTTCCTCCAACTTTCTGGGGTAAGGTCCCTCGGGGAGACTCCGTGCCCCAGGGTCACTAAAGATGGGAGTGTGAGGCACCCCTCGAACCGGCAGGCCCCGACCTATTCGCGACTCCACCGAACTATAGGGGGTGTGCTGGTCATGCAAAATGGTGGACGAAAGGAGGTCGTTTTCGTCGTTCAGCACGCGGACCAACATAAATTGCTTGCACTGCAGAGTAGAATAGGTGTTACATTTGAAAGCAAATCGATTTTTCGTCAGGTAAAAACATTCTTATAGTCAGTGTGTAGGAATGACACGGAGGAAGCATAAAAATAATTACTGGACACGATGTTTGTTTCTATGCTGCCCAGGAGAACCAATCAGCGATACCAGACGACCGAGTTGAAACGACCTCCTCTCTAGAGCTTCTGGGCGTTGCCGCTACGCGTCATCGTTTTCGCTGGAGTCACCAATACTCTTCCCCGAGCACACACAGAAACACACAGTCGCCATCACCAAAGCTGCTCCAAGGATTCGACGTACACAACTGTAGGGTCTTGAAATGAGCAGGATGACCTTGACGCATAAAAGTAGCCCGGAACGGCTCAGAGCTTTGAGGGATTTCCTTGGCCTGAACGTGGGCAGTACCCTCGGTGGCACTCAGTTGGTCGAACGACGGTTTAGCGAACGCCGACTTTTCATCGAGAGACACTTTAGCGAATGGTCGGCCGCCTCGAAGTGGCGTTTACGGCTGGCTTAGGTAGGTTAACGTTTTATATTGAGCCCCTGCATAATGTCGCTGAGTAGCGGCGTCAACTGAAAAAAAAAGGGGGGGGGGGAGGTCAAAATACGTTCCAGTTATTTGCTACAACGCAGTCTTGAGTTGTATCGCGATACTACCCAACTCGTTGCTTTTTGCTAACTTTTAACTTTAACTTGATTAATTTTTTAAAGTAACTGTAACGATAACTTTTTTTTAAATAACTGAGAAGCATTTGCAAAGACACAGATACGTTTTGCGAAAACATTATCCTATTTTGTGAACAGTACAGAGGGTTTGACCATGTACGAATGTTGGGCCCCACATTTGGCGCGAAAAAATAAAACGAACTTAAAACATTTTTCGTCGGTTTAAAGTGCCGGCGCAGAAAGCAGACTTTTTTCTACTTCTGTTTTTTTTTTTCATCGCGCGGAAAAGCGCGTTTAGCATTTAATTCAACTTTTTTGTGCGTGGCTCTCTCGCACCATCTTCACCCTTTCCGCTTTCCGTTTGACGTTAAACAGTTCACCGTTAGGTGAACTGTTTAACGCCAAACGACTGCCTCCGTCGTCGATTCCGACGCAGTAGCAGCGCTAGCTTTCTTTGCGAAAGCAAGTCGCCGCCAGTAGATACTGTCTGACCGGGGCCGCAGGCGATTTCTTTACTGATCGACTTGCCCTTTCAAAGGAGTCGTGAGCCCGTGAGCCACGTTTGAATCTTGTTTTTTCGTTGCATAAAATAAGTTAAAAATAAAAGCGGAACGCATTCCGAGACGACGTTATATTGTTTTTGTTCACTACTTTCTTTAGCTTGTTTGATACAAAATCCTTTTCACTTTATAGAGTTTAAAATGGTTTAGCCTTCTGCTCTCCTACATATTATCCTAATGAACCCGTCTGTTCATCGATGTCTGCCGCTCCTGTCAGTTGAGAAAGGGGAATAAGATAGCAACAAAAAAGAAGGAAAATTGTTGGATGTTAACTAACCGTTATCACTCAAATGAGAGGCTGCTATGAGCGACGAAAGGCAAGTGTTGCTGTGGTCCGGCTAGGAACTGCACTTTGACCTTGTCGAATATAGTGGCGATAACTTCACTTCTCGCTGCAAACACTGCAAAAGCTTGGAGGACACTTAAGCTTCGTCTTTAAGAGTGCAATGCGATAGCGTTATCGGGCCCCGTTCGCATTGCCTTCTCATTCGCTTCTCATGCTCTTTCTGCCAGTGAGCAGAAAGTGTGGCGGACATGGCCTAGGGGAGAAAAAAGCAGTCACACGCAATCGGTTCTCGATGTTTTTCTTCAGTTGCAATGTCGCGCTAACGCGAGTACCAGTCGATGTACACGAGCAAAATTCATCGCGATCGTGCTTTGTGTGAGTGTGCAACAGCGCACATATCAACTTACTGCCTTGCTGAGTTCACCAAGAACATAACCATGATCTTCGATAATCACCGAGTTTCCAGCCAAGACGATCAGAACCGAACGCCACGCATGTTCGCACTCGTCGAGCGCCGCTGTAAACCTTCAACCACCACGAGCATCATGGGAAAGGTCTGCTCTGCGAGGAAGTTTTTTTTTCTTCGGCACGGGAGAGTGAGAAAGCGTCAGAGAGGGCAAGTGTCAAGAGTGTATGGCTTGCGGGAGCTACAAGGCTGACATCATGGCCACTCCAAGTCGTCTAACCTCCTTAGCTGTACGTGAGTTCTGCGCAAAAGTAGACACAAAAGCCTTGTTCATAATTATCGCATTTAATACTCGAGTACACACGGTATTTAATGAATGAACACCCTTAAGACATTTTAATAAATATAAAATAAATAAATATATTCTCATTAGTCCATAAACATTAACCTGTCGAATTTCGCGAAACATTTTCAAAGACGAACATTTAGGCCTTTTACTTAAAGATTTTAACTAGTAAGCCGCTCAATACAATCAGTTTAATAAATCTTAATCTCACAAGATTGAGGAATGAAAAAAATATAGTTAAGGATCAATTATTAACCTTGTACGGTTTGTCAATTCCGTCCGCTTCAGCCGCTGTCGCTTCAATAGCTAGTAACTTGAGAACACAAATTGCCATGAAATTTCTGTTTGTGCTGTTTCTGTCTCAGTAATCGTACAACAATTAAAATATTTCAATCAGATTAAAAATGCTGCCGTAAAACTCTCCACAAGATAAAATAAAATTACTCGTGTGTTGTTTAGTAATTCTTTTTTCAGATAATCTGTATTCTGCAAGAACCATATGCATCCCACCGAAGAAAGAGTGATGTCATATTTGTTACTTCCGAATGACCAAAGCACAGAGGAACATTTCATTTAAAATAATTGGGTGTTTAGTTATTTTAATACTATACAATATATTTAATGAAATAGTTCAATCTAGACACTTGCTGACCATTATAGAAACACAATTAGAGGACATGTCGCATTTAGAAACTTATTGATCATGCATTGCTGCGTTTCGAAAACAAAAACGCAATTTGAACTCACCATTGACGTTGCAGTTTTTCATTGTCAACGTCTTTGTGCCATCAGTCAATGAAAATATTTGACCTTAAGTATAGTATATCTTTCACGAATGATCAATATCGCAACCAAGCCAGAACGGCTAATTCAAACTCTCGACTTGTCAAAAACCGTTTTGTGCTTTAGTTACTGGAAATATTCCTAAATCTCTTTTCTTTTTCAAGAACCTCTTCAGCTTTCCTCTAAGTGTTGTTACAAGGTATACGATACTGATTGAAAATTTATTATTTTGCTGCGGATACCGGCCACTTAGAAGTCGGTAGTTATGTCCTCCTTCTCGGCAGACTTTTCCCAACGACTGACATTTGCACTGCCGGTGTGGCAACCCTCCATGCCCTGCAGGAACCACATTTTGAAGATTGATTGTGCCAACTCCTGGAAATTTGTTCTTCCAGCAGGTCAATGGCTGCGAAAAGATTTCCTCGCAGGAGTGTTTTCATGGTCCCGCTCAGGTGATAATCACTAGGGGCCAGATCCGGCCTGACACATGCACAATCAAATGCCTTGCGGGTGTGTGACGTGTCGGAAAGATGGCCGAGTCCGAGCGGGAGCTCGCTAATCATGGCGTCGCGTGCATTCCCGTGAAGACATGATTGAATGGCGCCTGGTCTATTTTTTCCATCTTGCTGTCATGTCGAACGACTTGTTGGACGTTTAGTAGGGCTGGTGTACGGCCCGACCGGGCCTCTAGTGATTACCATCTGTTCGAGGATATGTAAAAAAAACGCCTGGACGCCACTTTGCAGTCACTGATGAGCTGGAAGCATTTGTCTCGGATTAGGTGCAATGCACTTCCGAAACGGTGGTTCCGGCAGGGCATGAAAAAGCTGCCACACCAGTGGTGCAAGTGCATTCGGCTCTAGAAGAAAGTGTTTCGAGAAGGTGGATATCGCAGATGACTGCGTCATTTACAGAGCCAGCCGAACACCAGGTGAACATTGAACACTTTACAATTACTTCAACCACTGTTTAATTATGTTGAGCAATGTAATTGAACCGTGGTGTAACGATTGGCAGATGAGCTTAAACATAAAAAGTGCGAGAATTACTAATATTTTCTAGTCATACCACCTCCTCTAATTTTTCTAACCAACTAGTTATTAATAACGTTAGTCACTGCACATCATATACGTACCTAGGACTTCACCTCATCAGCGGTCTCGCATGGCACAACCACGTTAACGAAGTTGTCCTAAAAGCAAAGGATACTTAAAACGTAACCTCAGACTCTGTTCCCCCGAAACCCAAAGGCTAGCTCACACAACCCTGGCTCGGTCCCAACTAGATTACGTATCGTCCATTTGGTCACCATTTCCTAATTCTCTCTCTAACGAACTAGAAAATAAAAAACAAAAAACAGAGCACTGAGGTACATTTACTCCGACTACTCTTCCTATACCAGTTTCGATTCACTTTGTAATCGGGCTGGTCTCCAGACACTTTCTTTTTGTCGAAGGCTCTCCTGAATGCCCTCCTTTCTAAGATATATTATCACAATGAGCAGATGAAAATGGTCCTTCTCAGCGCCCCAGATGGAGTTTCCGCTAGGGTTGACAATGTGTGTCTACACTTAATCCTCGTTTTTCGTGAATTCCATGCTACCTCTTGCTATTGACGATTGTAACTTATTACCCAATGACATTGTAATGAAAATTAACACCTCTAAGTTTTGCGAACTTCTCAGTGTTCTCTTGGATCAAATGAACGAGTTAAAAAATTCTATATTGATTCGTTAACTTGTTGTTATCGCCATTTAACATTTGTACTATGTTACATTTTTTCTATCTTGTGTTTTCTTCTTTCTTTTTGTGTTTAAACAGTGTTTTCTCACCCTCCCTGGTTTAATTCTCACAAACAGGTCTTCAAGTTAAATAAATTAAATGAAATGAAATCTACCGAACCTGTAAATCACAACATTCCCCAGCAAGATTACAAATTATGTATAAATATTGTACGCCAACTAGAATGTATTGCCAATTTGTAGCTGCCAATGTAGCGATTTTCCCGCTAAATATTGAGCTTTTCTGAGTCGTGTTAGAGGGAGATATGTTTCGTTTTAAGGAAGGTAGGGTTTTTAGCGGTTTTCAGGCCTAGTTAGTGTTTTTTCTGGACGTCTAAACTGTTCTCGAGTTCGCATTTATTTATCGTATTCACCTTAAAGGGCCCCCGAAAAGAACAAAAATGTATTTTCTTAACAGTCTGATTGGGACACGCGTGTCAAAAGATTAATTTTACGCGAAAAGAAAGTTAGAGGAATATTGACGGCGCGAGATGCGATTTAGTCGGTAGTCACATCCTTTCCACTTGTTTTTTCTCTCGGCATTTCGGCGCTTGGAGGAGAGGTGGATCGGCTTCGCCTTCACGTTAAGGTGGAGAGATGAAAGACCGAGATGGAAATTCCGGAATGACCCGTGACGTCATAGAGTTTGCGCGCAGAATTTCAAATAAACCTCTCGCCGTGAATGTCGCTCTAAAAAAAGTTTTCCGCACAAAATTTATTTTTTGACATGTGTGTCCCTACCAGACTGTTTAAAAGAAAACGTTTTTTCTTTTACTTTTCAGTTTTCCCTTTATTTTTATGCGGTAAGTAAAGGCCATGGGGTCGTTATCCTTGCGTACATTAAAGAATATTGTTGTCAGTGATAGTAAGGCTTGTAATGCCATTGAGATATTTAAGTGGCGAACTTTGAAACAGATATTCAGCTGATTCTAATGCGAATCTGTGAATTTGGGTTCCAAGTCTTCAAGCTAAAGTAGGTCCAGTGAGCAATGCACACCAATCCAGAAGACGAGTCCGGATACTTTTAGAGAAAAAAATGACATTTTGCCAAGATTATGATTTTCATCATTCAAGCATTGAACTGCCACCAGACATTGCACTAAAATCTAAACAATGGAGGTGTACGTTAATAAGTATAGCAAAAAAAACACAAAAACCCTGGTCACAGTGAGATTATAGAGTTGACATCGTCTTGTGCCTTGAGGTTACATGAGCCAAACAACATCCGTTCTTTCTAAGATATTTTCTTTACTTATTGTACTGTTCTAGAGCGCAGCTCTTAGGCGCCCGTTTCCGGCTTGAGCGGCATCACCGTCCCCGTCGGCATCGGCGTCGGCGTAACCGCGCGTTGCATTATGGGACGTTTCCCATAACGACGTTACACGTGAGGTCACGTGTGACGTCAGGAGGGTCACGAAGGTCACTCGTGAAGGTCCCGAACCTCACGGTGAAGGTCACGACCTTCACGAGGGTGACGAGGGAGGAGGGAGGGGGAGGAGGAAGGGAGGAGGGGAGAAGAATGAGAGGAGCAGGATGGAGGAGGGAGATGAAGGAGAAGGGGAGGAGGAGGAGGGGGAAGAGAAGGAGCGGAGGAGGAGGGGGGGAGAAGGAGATGACGAGGAGGGGTACGTAGGAGGAGGAGGGCCATATCTTCCTGTCCGTACTCTCCCCTTCTCCTTATCAAAAGCCGCGCTGTAATTCGGCATTACAGGGAATTGTAGATGTTGTTCATTTTTAAACTTATTGTAACAGTAAACTGTGTTAAAAAGCTAATATTGCCTTGCACCTTAAATTTAGTGGTTTTTAGCGATTTCTCAAAATTCTTAATGTGTTTACTTTTTTCATTTGGCAACGTTTTTCCTACCTCTACCAACTCCCCAGCAGTGGATGTGGCAATAATTAACAAAACAAAAATAAAGAAATGAACTCCACCTTTTATGTGGAAGTGAAGCATATCGCACCATGGAGTCTATCTGCCCTTCGGAACACCTGTTTTATTCGAACAAATTTTCGCAGGACGTTTTTACACAGTCTACACAGTCTTAAAAATGTTGCCATCTAGCCCGCTCTGGGACGACAGAACCGCAGCAACTGTCGCTACGAACAAATGAATTGCGATGTCTGTTACTCCCCGGAAAATAGGTTCATCGTCGCCTTCCCCGTGCGCGAAGCTGATTTCCGTGAAAAGTTTTTTTCTTGCTACATGGTACCCCAACGCGTTGTTCAGCAAAAGCCACCCGTCAACTACATTGTCCAACTCATCAACCCACCAAACGGTGGCCGCACCCGCAACCACGACGTCGTCCACGTTGCGCGAATTAAACTCGACAGCCGCCGCGGAAGCGGACAGGATGGCCTTTATTATAAAACGGGGAGGGGGATTTGTAAGAGGCGCCGGGAAGCGTGAGCCTACCGGCACAGCACGTTGGACGAATACAAGAGGCTCGCGCCAGCCTGCTCTAGCGCGGGACTCTTAGTCTTTGACAGCAAGCACATCAACGTTCGCTTGGTCAGCCGGCTGACTCGAGTGTCCCATAGAAGTCAACGGCAGACCTGAGCAAACGTCCTGACAATATAAATACGTAAAATTAATATTGTCAATAGCCTGGTTCGTCTGGAGTGCTAAGCCAACAAGACGTCCTGAAACTAGTGTAAGAATGCTACGAAGTTCAACATCCTGAGCAACGCGCTTCACCTCAACGGCACCCTCAGTGCGGGGAAGCGTGCCTGCATCATGGTCGGCTGGAGAAGGTCTTTAAAGTGCGATCGGAATGTTGTGAAGTTTCGACTGATCGTTGTGACGCCTCGGATTTTATCTTAATATCGTAGACAAGTCCGAATTCGCTGGACTAAAACCACTGGTCCACCACCTCCTTTTTAAATGCATTATTGTTGAGGTTTCGCTGCCGATCTCCGTGTGTTTGTCACTTTCTTGTCGGCCTCCAAGGCACGTGATTTCGAAGTTTCCCGTGACATCACAATTTCACTGACGTCATGGTGTTCCGTGTGCACTTTTCGTGACGTCCCAATCTTACGTGACGTCATGCTGCTGGATCATACCATGACGTTTAACGGATAAATTTATTTGCTAATTTTAGTAGAGAAATGTTTTACGCTAAATGTGGCGGAAGAAACTGCTCTCTAAATTTGGACTCAGCTGTCACTACAGTTCATTTGAAGGACAAAGAAAGAAACCGGGATATATTTTGTTCAAATATCTGTCGCAACTTGACACTCCGTCATGCCATCCTCTTCTTACATGTTTCAGTTTCGTGTTTATTGTTTTATATTTCCCAGCTGGCCCGAAACTACGTATTGAGGTGAGTACGGCTCTAGCCATGATGTTTTGTTTTATTTATTCTGCTTTCAACAACACAAATGTCCGTCCTTTCAGGAAGCCAATTCGAAGCAAGTCCTTGTTGAGCCTGTCGCTACAGCACACTCTTACCATGTTCATTTCGTGCAGTTCATTTAGATCGCTCTTGTTAACAAATAAGAGAAGTCATATCAATTTCAGATTCGCTTTCACGTGGCTCCACTGTGGCCAGAATGTTCAGTATTTGAGAAGATTACCAAAATTTATCCCCGCCAACGCGACCATGAATGCATATAAAGAATCTAAGAGTCGAAAGCAGGTCTCTGCTTTCCGATTTCTTCAAGTTGTGACAAAGTAGATTCAAAAAGCGAAATTATGCGAGCGAGCTGGTTAAAAAAACATCATGACCTAAACACCGTGACAGGGACAAATAAAATAACGAACAAGAAAACGCAAGCGTCTTGTCTGTTATTTTATTTCTCCGAGTTTTACAATTTAGATTAGGATGCAACACAGCTTACCTGGCAAAAGGTTTAGGTGCGCTCAAAAATGTATATGGTATGAAAGGTACAGAGTTTTACGTAATGCGGCCCGCATCAACGTTGTGTTGTTCTCGAAGTCTCATGGTGAGACCTCTGTCGAAATAATATCGGATGACGGCGCTTCTCTTTTCGAGCATTCTACATAACGTCCCGTTAAACCATCTTCCAGAACCGAAGCATAAAAATATCTGCACCCAATACTAGGGTATTAAGCAACATGCCTTCTATCGAGGGGTGACGAACTCCTAAATATCCGCTTCAAAAGCGGTGTTAGGCGATGTTCTATTTATTTCGTTATTTATTTTTTGTGTGTTGCCTTTTCTTAATGTTACGAACATATTTTTTTACATCCGAGCAATAAAAAACAAAACCTTCCTTAGGAAACGTATTGCATAATTAATTATCGCGCTTTAATGTGTCCCATCACACGTCAGACACAGTCCCTAACAGAATGAAAACCAGGTGGTGCGTGTTTCGAACGAACGGCCTTCAGAACGCGTTCCGAGCCTTCCACCGTGCTTTGGCAGCTCGCACGCGCTCGAGCATACGCAGCATACGAGCGATAGAGTGCCCGGTAACAGACTTGGAGCGTGAGGATCCGTTAGCACAGAGCATCAAAGAGTCATTTCTCGGGGAACCTGGACGTCAGCGCACAGCTTTTGCAGCGGCGAGGACATGAAACACACTTGTTCGCTCGGGAGAAGGGTGTGTCGGCATCTCGCCGCAGCGGGGCGCTAGTCCCCTGGCTCTCGTCTCATCCGTTGTCTGCCACACCACCTTTTCCATTTCGCCGGCCGCGTCTCGTGGCGATCTGCCAGGCTTTGTCTGTACATAGGAGGCTATGGCTCGAGGTTAACGAGACGCCGATGAGCTGTCGAAGGAAGGGAACTCGTGCTGCTGGCGGAACCGCTAAAGCTTCTTTCCGGCCTTTTTCACCTTGTCAATAACTATGGAACTACCCCAGCACTTATCACCCAGGTGAAATATGCTGCGTCACAGGGCTGTGTACGCATGCAGGGCATCTTCTAGTTCGTGGATAGAGCTACCGCGTCCTCTCAGAACATCTTCTACAGCCCCCAAGTAGAAAAAGATGGCAGCGCGCAGAAGGCTGTAGGGATTTGTGAGAAATCTTCATGCGCCGACTTCACGAAATATGCAGGGTTCTTGTTTAAAGAGTGCAAACTAAACGCGAATATGGCGGTCGTTTTATTTAATCTGCTGACTTCCAATCACCCGAGGGCATTACACAAATGGAGAATATAAACAGAAAAAAATGCGATAACGTATTATCACAAGAATGCAGGCAACCAAAGATTATATTGAAAGATTAACAGTAGGCTAGCTAAACAAAACAGTAGGCTAGCTAACCATAATTTGCCAATTCGTTTAATTAATTATTTTATGAGTAATGTTGCAATTTAAGCATAGGCGGCAACTTCAATGGCTCGGTAAAATATTTAAAATATTTATTTATGTTTACATGCGTTCCTGCTAGTCAGTTAGAATTATGAAAAGTGGTACATGAATGAAAACAAAAACACACACACACACACACACACATAAACGAGTAATAATGTTGCTTCACCCTATAAAAATATGTTATATATCTGAAAACCAAGCATGATTGGCACTTGTGAAGCAGGCGCAAAGCCAGCAGTGGCGGAACGAGGATGATTAGATCATTATCGCGTTCCGCAACTGTAGCTTTGCGCCTGCTTCACGAGTGGGAACTTTGGCGCGCCCCCGAGTTTCCCACGAGGTTCAAGTCGTTCTAAAAAGAGTTGATTTAGTGGTTTTCGATGACACTCTCTAAGTTTCCAATTGGAACCATATGTTTATTTCCACTAATTAAAAGGTTAATTCACGAATTTTAATTAATTAGCCGACTTATCGTAACGATTAGCCACACACATAATGTACCCCTGGCCGTATAACTCACCTGCACAAACCGTATCAGTGCATCTTTTACGGATTTTTTAAATAAATCTGTTCGAATTAAAAATGAACACCCCGTATATATACTCGTATATATATACATTCGTCTTTTTATGTGTCCTTTTAGGGAAAAAAACATTTTGCGAAAATTTTTAGCAAAAACAAGTTTAGCACGAAAAAAACGTTCTGCTAAAAGGACACGGCCATTGAGATATCTGCCGAAGAATTTTCACGTTCACCGCTCAGACCAAATATAAACAGTAGATCAAAACCACTTTGGTAAAATACAAAAATTAAAAGAGCCCGGAAACAATCGGGCGCGACACATCTAATCTGTTCAAACGAAAGTACCCATTGAGTCTCCCGTAAATCGAGACAAAGCCGCCCTCAGTCATTCGAGACGCTGGAGACTCAAAAAATCAAGTGTCCCCATGCGCACGTAAATCCACTACGCCTTTCTTACCAAATCCTCTCAAAAACAGAAAGGCAAAAAAATATGTAAGAAACGCTGTTCCTTTTATTTGCCATTTTACGATATCCTCTAAAACTGAGCTAAGCCGCCAAGAACCCCTCAGTCGTAATTCCGCCACCGAGCATTAAATCTCGCTGTGTACAAAAACTCTCCCCGTGGCATAGACGCTGTCGTGGCAAGAGTGGCCTCATTCACTCCGTCTGCCTTGCGTGGCTTTGTGCTTCTTGGGCCGCACCGCAACAAAAGGCCTCGAACGCTCGAGCGGCGGAACGACCGCCAGTCTGGCCATCAAACTCCGAATGGTGCCTCGCCAGCGAGGGGGGGGGGGGGATAAGAAAAGTCCGATGGAAATCGAATCCGGGGCCAAAACGCCGCAGACGCCCTGCCCTGTATCTCACCGAGAAGACTGGGTGCTGCAGATGGAAAACCTCATTGAAGCATCTCGCCGCCTGCATCTAAACGCTTTGACCCTTCGCTCTATAAAAAGAAACTTTGGAAGTTCACTTCTCTGCAGAACAGAGAGGGAGCCAGCCAACCACAGCCAAGTATAGAAGGGTCGCACCGAATCAAGGAGTTCAGAGTTCGGTTAAATTTGAAACATGGGACGTGCACGGACAGGAACCATGAACAATTAAGCGTTCGACTCCATGTCCCTGCGCATATCGTTTGTTTCTTAATTTTTTTTTGCCAGTCATGATGGGAGCATCGTTATTCGTTGGATCATTGTATTATTCGCCGTGATTGATTGCGTTTGTGTTATACGTAAAAGATAGCTAATTTTTTTAAGTGTTATAACTTTTGGGGGGAATGAATATTGACAAATTACCCCAAAGTTATAAGAGAGTTAAAAAAAAAGGGGGTGGGAAGATTTGAGTTTTCAGGGGAGCTTGACTGCGCAGGCACAGAAGTTCTGCGCTAGCTCGATGCGACGCCCCAAGCTCGACGGGGGAGCCTATGCGTTGCGCCCCCTCCCCCTCCCCCGTGTTCGAAACATATTTAAAAGTTAGGTTTTTAGCAGGGTATCAAGGTGTGTATCTTGTGAGGCCCTGTGACCTCAGGAACGTGGAAGGTAATTACTTTTTGGATAAATTCCTTTACATATCATGGTGGCGAAATAAAATATTTAGCGGCCCATAAATAATAAATACATTTTCATGTTGCCTGTGAATAATCCCAATAAAAGCGATATTAAAACAAATACTTGCTTTGTTGGTTTAGTTTGGTTAACATTGCGCAAATGTGGTTGTATATCTTCAAAACGAGCTACAAGGCTTCATGTTTCAAACATTAACTGACGTGTCTGTTTTTGTATTTCTAATGCGCATTTTGCCTTAAAATTACGATGATATTATTGAGGAATTATATGTCAAATAAACGTAATTACTTTGTTGTTGTTGTTTTATGGAAGGCAGAAATATTGGCGCGCAAACAACAACTGAAAGAAAAAGCAAAAAAAAACGAAAACCCAGCAACAGGTGCAGCTCTTTTAGCAAATATTCCCTGTTATCACAATATTACTTCGGTCGCTCGCCTGAGAGAATGTTTTACGGGGACTGCGCACTATTCAATTCGATCACGGCGCGCGCAGTAGATTCCCGCGCTTCCTCCCACGTTGCATGAGTTGTTCCGGGAGAAACTGTAAACGCCTCTCTCCATTGGGGTACTTCGATCCTGATTGGTAGGGTGTCCTTGCTTACATTAATACACCTTTTCTATTAACACAGTTCCATTATACATTCTAACGGCCGGTGGTTTTCGTGACCCAGTGGTTTATTGTTGTATTCTGAATTGCATAGGGCATACGAAGTAGTAGCAGTTATAGTCGTTGTAGTAGTAGTAACAGTAGAATTTACTTTGTTTTAAATATAAGTACATTTATTTTAATGTGATGGGAATAAATATTTCGATATGGAAGCCAGTCATACGGAATAAGCCTATATTAGTCAAATTATTTGATCTCCGAATGTGTGTCTGTGTAGTTGTTTAAAAATAACTTGATAATCAGAAACTGAATGGCAACGAATGAAGTGATTGTTTAGTTTCTGGCAAAAAAAATTGTTACTGTCAAGCATTACATTAAAAGACGCGCACCTAGCAACGAATCTCTTTCTATTCAGGCAGCGGGCACGAGTATGCACACACTGTCCCTGAGCTACATAGTGCTGCACATTCGAACCATAAAACGCTAGAGGATCGATACGAATCACCAGCGAGATTCTTCCATTTCGTTTAACCACCCACGAAATGCCAGCTCACAACCGACTCTGCATCGAATCGGAAACGAGCCCGAGTTTCTAATCAAGGGTCGAGCGCCAAACTCCCTGTTTAAAACAAGTTGCCTCCAAGGGAAAACAAAACAAAACAAAAAAACACCGAAATTTAAAACTTAAAAGTATAATAAACCGAAGCGCCGTGAAAACTAAAACTAGAAAAACTGCAGCAGTGGAAAACGCAACGGAAGGGACCTCAACCCGAGTTAACAATGGAACGGGTCTCCCGCACATCCTGCCGCTCGAGCTCTTCCGCCCTCCTCAACTGGGGAAAGCACGCGCGAGTCTGTTTGCCGGAGCCAGAGCGGGAGCGAGGACTCACGGCGGCACAAGCAACGGCGGCTGGTGGGTACGGGGCTGCTTGCTGCTTGCACGGAGAAGGAAAATGGTTAATCACGTGACACCCAGACAGGGAGAAAGAGAAAACGCAAACACACACACACACACACGCACACACGCGCACACAGAAACAAACACAAACACAAACGTACACACAAAGACACACACGCACACAGAGAAATCTCCAGAAACACGCACACAAAAAGGATGCGGAGGAGTAGAAACGGAAAGGGATTGTGAAAGGCAGGGAGAGCGAGCGGAGGATTTTCGGAGGGAGAGGAGGATGGAGAGGGCGCGACAATAAAAGGGGAAGATGGGGAGGAAGGGGAGTAGGGGTCCCGAAAAAGAAGGGCGGGCGGGAGTGAAAGCGCCCCCTGGTGTTGGCGGCGGCACCCGCGCGTCGGGAAGAGGCACGCAGACGCCCGTCCGGTGTGGATGTTGGGAGAAGCTGACGTCGACGCTCCTAGCGACGCGCGGAAGTTGGGCTGAGAGAAGAAGTTTTTGCCGTCCCGGAGACGAGCTCCTCGGCGTTGTTCGCCCTCCTTCGGACCTCTCTCGTGCCGGAGAAAGTGTCCCGCGATCGCCGCAAGCCGTCGCCTCTCCTAGACACTCGGTTTGGCGAACTGAGTGAGGGCACCCCCTTCGTAGTCTTGCTCTCGCCGTGTGAGGTGTGCGACCCAGGATTTCCGTTAAAAGTGACGAAACAGCTTCCTGGCCACTTCGCTCGGGTGTGGTGGTGCGGCCGAAAAGCGGAATTGGCCACTGAAGCTTTTTTCATTAATATTATTTCTATTGGGTTGATTTTGTTTTTCGCTTTTTGCTGATGCTTTTGAATTTTGTGCCCACGCTAGACGGACAGGAGTGAGGGAGAGGAAAAGTTTGGAGTGCATTTTTCCGCGGAAGAAGTTTGAGGCCTGGTGCAGCAGCTCAACGCACTATTCTCTTCGCAGCTGAGCGGTGAGTTGGTTCTTCCTTTTGTGTGTGTGTGTGAACATAAAAAACTGTAATATATATATTTTTTTCTGGGTGGAGGGAGGAGAGGGGGCTGATTGTTCGTGGTGCACTCAGTGCTCGGTGTTGTTCTTATCCTGTTAATGTGAACGTCCGCATTGTATATAGAAAAAGTGTGTGCACATGTTAGTTTTTCTAATGTCTTTGAAGGTCCGAGTTCTGAAACGTTTTACAAATGTTTTCTACTAGATAACGATTTTTTTCATCTCGAACCTCTATTTGTTACGTCGTAAAATAAATACCTATAGCATACAAATCTCGAGCTAATGTTTTGCATTTCTGAGCACTCGAATTTTCTTTCTTCTGTCTTTAAGTTTCCAAGAAACATTTGTGAAAAAAGCATGTCAAAGTAGAACACAATTTTGAAAAATGTAAAGCGCAGTAAATATCGCTTATGACTTTTTCGGTTAGTTTTTGCTCTCTTGTTCCCCGGAACACATTAACTTAAGTAGTTTCAAGTTTCAACTAACAGTCATCATGTTCGAGGAACGCACGAAGCAACATAAACTGTAAACAAAGAATTTAGTCATAATATTGTAGAATATTTTTAATGTCGTTAGAATTCTTTTTTTGTGTGTGTGTTTGGTTGCTACAGCAACTGCTAAAAATCTGCATTGAAGAAAACAAAACGCGCTGCCTTTACACCGCTGCAGGTGTCGGTAAGTTACGCGGCATAAACAATATTCACCTGCATTTTCTGTAAATTTATCTTAGATCAAGAAATCCATAAACTAAAAACAAAAATCCAAAGTTTATTTTGTAATTCAGTATAAAAAGCAAATCTAATCATGTTATTTTACAATATAAAATTATTAGTTATGTGAAACGTTTCACGCAGATTCCTTTTGATTCAGGAAATTTCGCCGTTCCACAAAGACTATATTCACCTATAACAAGTTTTTGTTTTCTATCACTAGAACATTTTTTTAAGTTAACTGACATGTTGTTGGTTGGAGACTAAAACGCCGCGAAGCCTTATCATATTGTGCTGGAAAAAGAGAAGGCAATCAACAAATGTACGAGCCAAACCATGCTGATGACATTCGTTGGAAGCTCTGAGAAATATTCAAATTTTCCGCCGCGATTATACAGGAACACGCAGGTCTCTTACTAGGCAGACACGTCAGTGGAGCTCCTCCCATGTCGCCACTTCGATGGGGTTTGGCAGCGGCGAAGGGTTTGACAACTGTTGATTAAACCACAGTTTCCATCACATCTACTAATAAAGTCGAATCTAAAAAGAGTCGGAACAGAAGCTTAGTACAATATTCTTCTAGTCACAAGGTGTGCCCAGCGAAGGCAAGCCCTAGTGTTTCCACTACACCAGGTCGTGCTCCTCTCCACCCTTGTTCGAACAACCCCAACTCATCTTTCTTTTGTTTATTATCTTACAACTGCGTTGAGATATAGATTATCGAACTATCAACAGAAATCACGTCACTTACGTTATCGAAGTTTCCGTATTCAGTGTTGACCACACACATTGCAGTACTGGCAGCTACAAATTGCAACCTGTATAACATGGAAAAAAAAGTTTAACTTAAATCGGATTATTTGAAGAAAGCTATAGAGCATCTTTCTTTTTATCTATATAACAGTTTGTTTTATATTTATTTTAGGAAGTTCCCTCCTGCTAGCACGAAAACATTTTGCCCCTACAGCTATTCTTAGGGGGATATAATTGAATGATGAAGAGAGAATTCTTACCATTCGAAAAAGGTAACCCAAAGATTCCTACAACGGTCATTAGGTGGGGTACATCACTAGAATAAATGAGTTCATATTAAACAACACAACCAAAATTTTGTTTACTAAACAATTTCCAGTTTTTTTAGTGCAGCGATATCTTGGAGAGAAAAACAAAAGCCACCAAATAAATCAGCCCTTAACACGTGCAATATGCATATATCAAAATACATGAAACTCTTAAGAAAACATGTTCGTAGGGAGTTTTGCGGGAGCCGTGGGGCGCTGGTCGACATAATAAATGATTTAGCTAGTTCGTAATGCAAGACCTTTCATATGGTGCCATATTTCTCCTCTCACAGCAGACGCGTGTTTCTCGACGCTCATGGGTGATCATCGTACTTCTTTCTCACTAATGATAATGCTTACGCGCATGCGTCGTTTTTATTATTTTCTTTATTATTAGTTTTTTTCTATCTTGGAGTTACGCACGGAGTTTTAATGAGAGACGCCCCGAGAACGACGAGACACCAATAACGATGGCGTCCAAAAATGGGATTTGTGATGCGGTGCTTGCGAGCAGGAAAACATCATCCAGTGTCTTGGCCGTTTGGACTCTAATTTTAGTGTAATTCCTGCCTTGCCATTCACAGGACTCCTCCCGTGGTGAGTGCAGTAATGACCTCCACCTGTGCTTTGGGGGAACGGTTAGCACGAATGAGTGATCGTTTTGTTAAACCCGAGAAAGGGGGAAAAATAGAAGAGAAGTACGGAAATACAACAGACACGGACATCACCAGTTCTCTTCTTCACTTCTTTTTATTGAATGAGGGCCCTGAAAAAAGCTTCAAGGGCCGTGAAACGTGGCCATGGCAGGAATCAACCCAGACTGAAACAAGGCAGCGTTTGATTCTAATGTGAATTTGTAAACCACAGGATGCCCCCGAAGACAAATTCCAAAAGTTGCATTGATCGTAAAAAAAGAAAGTACGCATCGTTGAACGTTCAGTCTTCGCCCGAATATAGCGCTAGTGGTCAGAATAAAATGAAAAAGTTGTAGAACGAACCGTTAACACATCTAAAAGCAATAGACCATTTTCTGATATTTTCAATGGGATAATAGTGTCCGACGAAGCCAACGAATACCATGGGACTGAATGGCGCAAAATATCCGGAACGGGTCTTGTTTCTCCGTTGGAAGTTTCAGAAATATAACATACCTCTTTGAAGATGAAGGCTTGCTCCGAAATTCTGGCATCTAGTGCGGACCGGTAGCACTATATATATACATTTGGGCTGAGATTGAGAGTTCGTAAGTGTAAATTTTATTTTTGCATTAAAAACATACAAACACCCACACGCACACTGATATTTTTTTTTCAGGAGAATTGCTGTATGTAAAGAAAATGTCAATATCTTCGAGCTGACGATAAACAATTTCCTATCGGGTCGATACGATAGAAATGCGTCAAAAAGAATATTTGTGTTGCATGCTCATAAAATTAAGAAAAAGCGATATTTTTTTTTTTGCAGGGCATGCTCATAAATTATGTTTCTGTGTTGTATATTTGCCCAAGTAATAAAGCATAACCTTACTTTATGGGTCGTAAACTTGGCAATTTTAATGTAAAAAGAAAACATTCTCGATTTAATTTGTTCAGTTATTGGAACGCATTTTTCAAGCAATATCCTATTTGAAGAAATTATATTTCTAAAAGGCCCATTTAAAAAAACACGCAAGCTTGTTATCAATCACTATTCACGAGGGGTGCGAAACAAAATAAAAAATGGCATCGCGTGATAGAGTAAAAAAAATAAAAGGCCAAACGCATTTCCTATTTGTGAACATCTGTTGAAGAGGAGAAGCATTTACTAATTTACTTAATTCAACAATAATAATAATTATTATTCTTTGTTAAAATTGATATCTTTTTTATCTTGCGCGCGCGTGAATGTTTTGGAAGAAAGTATACCCGAAACTTTAAAAAAACTAGAATGTCTACTTTTTCGCCTTGCTTTTGAGAAAGCCAAGAATCGCTGCAATCTATCGAAGGAGCTGTTAGAATGACCAGGCTGATATTACGTTCGGACTTAAATACAAAGCAGAGCAAGCAGATTTTTTTATTTTCGTGTTTTTTTTTTACGTTTAAACCTACTTTCAGTTTCTTCATTCACCCATAGTCACTCCGTAGACTACATAAGTGGCCCCCTCAAGTGCCTTGCGGGGAAGTACCTTACAGATTACTTAGTGTGAATGCTCGCTTCGGTAACTTCATGGACGCCTTGAATTATGCCTCGAAGGCTTACCAACCAGAGCACTGTTTACAAACAAGCCGGCGTTTGTCCACACCGGGTGTGGGCATTGCGCTTGCGCAGAAACCAGATTCGCACACGGCGCAGCATCTGCGCATGCTCAATGCCGACAGCAGCGCCACCCCAGTGGCGGACGTCAGAGGTTTGAGCTGCTCTATACCGCAAACTGTTGCAGAACCGTTGCAGGAGCGATCACGTTTCAGACATGTCATAACTGCTAAAATAATGTTTAGAAAAAAAATGAAGGAGCTAGATCTGGAGTTAAGTCGTGAAGCTCACAGCAAGAGACAAATGCCCACTTAGGGTTGATCGTAAAATACATGTCGCGCACGTCACTGAGATTTTTAGAAAAGAACGGTAAGGTTTGTAATGTCCTTGCTCCGTGATACGTTCCTAGGACTTCTAATGCCGCCATCGCATGGAGAGCGGAGTGACGATGATATTTTCGGGGCTCACGAGGCCCCGCATTTCTCAACTTGTCGGTGACTATTAGGATGGCTGGAAAAAATTCAAGAATGCCGGTGCCTTGATTTTCCTTCCCTTTGTAAATTTTTATATTTAAGACAACCAATTCAGGGCAAGAGAACGGCGCCGCGTTTGTGTCCCAACAACAATCGCCCCCCCAACCAAAAAAAAAAAAAAGATAAAAAAGCATACCATTACTACCACTCTCTTTCTTGTCTTCGTCTTTTGCCCTGAACTGGCGGACGTGGATACCCTATATTTAAGCGTACAGTAATACACAAACCATCTCCCAAAAGCCAAGAAAACACTCGGTTCTATTGTTTTTGGCATACTTGATCGATAGAACTTTTGTAAAGCGTAGCGAGTGGTTCATACGTTTAAGATTAGTTGAATTTCTTTTTTTTTTTACATTTTAGTTTTGTTTTGTTCATGTGGTACGCGAAACGTTGGCCAAATATTTTTGTGCAAAATATACGCATCGCACAAAAAAACGTATCGATACCGTATTAACCTCAGGCCAAGGGGTATATTTAGGCAGTCAGATAGCGTTTAGTGACTTAATTAATTATTTTATGGTTCACCACCTTTTTTATATTCACTGAGAGCATAGGAAAGGCAGGGAGCGGCTTCTTATGTTTCGCTTTTCTTAGCTCGTGATTGGCTCTTCGGCGTTCATATCGGCTATTATAATGCCGCTGTCTGATTGGCTGCGGAGTGATAATCATATGGTCGGGACTGGCCACGCCTTGCGTTTCTTAGGATGTCGATGACCATAGTAAGACTGAACATAGCGTTCCGGCTAGAAACTTGTCGGCTTATGAAAACATTGCTAAATCACTCGATTTTTTTTTCTTTTAAGAAAACCCTTTGCGCGCGCGGAAAGCGCGGTGGTGCGCAAAAAATACTACTTGCGTTAAACACAAGGTTGGCGGGGTAAAAATGGTGCGTGGACGAGAACAGACAGAATGTCAGATCGCGAGTGCGATCTGACGTTGGACGCCTTTTCGGAACAAGCGGAACAGTAAACGCCTTTAACATCCTTCTGAAATTGACGGATATAGTTGTGTTTGATAATGCCCTTCAAGTTACAATTTCAATTTCGAAGGAATCATTAAAGACTACATGCTCCAATTAACCTAAAGACTGTGCACCTCAATATAAATTCACCATCCCAGCGACACACACGGTGTACCAAGGGCCAAGGGAAGTCGTTAGTCGGCACAACTAAGTTGCTTGACAAACAAGAACAGGCGAACCTAATGAGTCAAATAGATTAACACGCCCAGAATCCGTTCTCGACATAAATCCCTCAACGAACGCCTCCCCAACACCCCAGCGGCGGCGAGAACGCGGCGTCCGACGATCATTTGACGATACCGTATAGCGAGCGGTCCGTGCACGCGCGTGCGGCGACTCCGGGGGCACGGCTCGCAAGTGTAGCCGCGTATCGACGGACTCTGCAGCAGCGGCGAGAACTGGCCCCCTTCCCGTCGTCGCGGCTAACGATGTGGTGCGCCGCCACGGAGCTGATTAACAGAGCCGGGCGTCCCCGAGAATCCGACAGCCGCTAATAGACAGCTCCAGATTCCACTAACGGCACGGGAGACGGCAGCTCGAGTGCGCAACTCAGCGCTCTCGAATCGATTGCCCCGGGGACATCCAGTGCGTGCGTGACCTCCGTCGGACTGCGGTGGACGCGCAGCGGCCGTGGTCGGGTAGGACTCGGGGTGAAAGATGAACGTGACCCGCGTGGTTCTCGTTCGAGTTGGAGTATAGAGGCTACATTTCTTGCCTTAAGTTTTTAACCGGGTGTCGTCGGGCGAATGTTTCAAAGTATACGCGCTCGAATCGGTTTGGGGAGCGTGACATTCATGCTTATGGCGATTTGGCTCTTGACGGCATGTCGTGTGTTAATCTGAGCCCACTAGATGCCTGGATGCTTACGATCGATGCTTGCTGAGACGGCCTTTCTCGTAAGCAGGGTAGGTCATGCTTCACTTTGTCTGAGGAGAAACTCTTTGTTTGATGGGATCCCGTAGAGATACGATGTCTAAGCTCAAAAGTCTGCGGTGAGAAAAACGTAGACAAGTGCTTTGCCGTACGCTAAAGCTGCGAAACTGTAAGCTGTTGCATGTCGTTAGTGGTTATTCCTGCAGATGGCTTAAAATCAGTTCTACTCAAATTTATAGCCACATGTCAGGCTTCTTCAATTGTTTTAAAGCAGCTGAAAGGCACTCCTTCCAGCAAAAAAACGTGTACGGCAAATAGCGAAGGCAGTTGTGTCTGTGAAGGACTGATCTCAGTTACGCCTTCACGATTCGCCGGTGTGTTTTAAATTTTTAATCAGTTCTTTCAGAAGGCGTGCAAGAGTATCCTTGTAGAAAGAACTCTTCCGTCAGGAACGTGTCTTCGACTGCTGTGAATAGGCTGTGGCAAACTTTGATTCCCTCAATTTCCATCTGATGACTTTATGCCTCTCTGTAGAAATCCATTTCGCCTCGGTCATGATTGTGGTGCAGCAGTTGATGTGGACATTGCAGAGATCTTGTCTCGATGCAGCTTACCTCTACCAACCACTCAAAAGAAATGCTGGCAGCAAGGCGTTGCGACGCCAAGAGAACAGCGACGAAAGCGTTCACTCGTCTTCTTCACCTGTGCTTTTATATTTAACAATAAGGCCTTCAAAAACATGTAGCCTTGCCCGGCTGCTCCGCTGATTAATGTTTTTGTTGTTGTTGTGGTTGTTGTTTTTAAGGAATGAGGGCAATTTGTTGCATGATGGTATTGGAAGCTAAATATTCCAGGTGATTTAGTTGGACATGTACACCATACACCACGCTTATTTTATTTTTTGATTATGAATAATCTAGTTCGCATTTACACCCTGCGCTAAAACTACGTTCGAGTCGCTGTTTTTATATAGTGACTTAGTGTCAGCCTACTTCGCGCCTGCCAAACATCTGCCCTTCTCCTATGACGAACATCATGTAAGAAATTAAAAAGAAAACTTAGATTGTTAACACTGTAGCTTGGGCTAGTTGGTTTTCCATGTTTTAGTACTTCACAGCGCATAAACGTCTCACAGAAGGAGGCGCTCACTCAATTACGAACACGAAAACATACACACAGCGCTGAACTCACAATTCTTTGTATTTTGTCTTCGTTTTATTCTTTTTGATAAAACAAAATCTGGAAATGGTTTTGACATTTTTTTTCTCCATCTATTAGAGCGAATTCGTAAAATAGTCCGCGATTTTCATCTTAAGGCAAGGTAAGCCAAGTCTTTTGCAGATAAGGTGAGAGGTGGGCTGCTCACGCATCCACCGTCAAGCCTAGCAATATGCTTCGCTTCAATTATTTCCCTTACTAGCTGGTTGTTGCTTCGGTCTAGCCCGGTGCAACTACGTAGTTGTGCCGCACACCCGCAATCCCGGCAGTGCAGACCTAAATGTCCTGAGTTGGCTCTAGTAATGCTATTGTGGTGTTCGCGAAGTCAATCGTTCAGGCACCGTCCAGTCTGGCCGATAAAGCGTTTCCCACAGGAGAGAGGAACGAAGTAAACGACCTTTTCGGTGCACTGGACAAAACTGGTTTTTTGCTTCTTAGTGCAGCTTTCTGATCGGTTTGAAGAAGCGTTCAGTTTCTTGCACAAGCTGGAGAGCTTGTCCGGAGCTGAGAATACAACTTCAACATTGACTTTTTTCGGTACTTTTTCAGTCCACGAGAATAAGGCACAACAATGGGCCTTGTTAACCTGTCTCTTGGTGTAGGTTGAGTGACCGCCCGTCTTTTTATATGTTTGAGGTGGTTCTCTGCAATCGACGTTAATAAGACAGTGGGGTACCCTGCTGTAGTTAAGCGAGAGATTTGCGCATCGAAACTTGTTTTCATCAAACGTTCGCTTGATTTGTTAAGTGAATTTATGATACATAGATTCACGATGTCTCTTTTGACCAGTTTTGAGTGAGCAGAGTTGAAGTGAAGTAGCGGATTTTTCCCCCGGCTCATATCACCAGCATACATGATCACTCGATAAAAATAGTATTAAATCCAGAAATCTGATAAATTTCTTGTCTGGAAGCTCGTGGGTAAGTTCCAACGGATTCATGCAGCCTTGGAAATTGGATAGAACGTTGGCCAACGTCGTTGGGAAGGAAGAAAGGGCAGAAAGGAAGACAAAGAAGTTAACCTGGGGTATTTTGTCCCGGTTTGCTACTTTGTTTTGGGGGATAGGGGGTGAGAGGATTAAAGAGAGAAGAAAGAACAGAACGATAAAAAAACTACATAGTTTGAACACTAACACTGCGCTATTCACTAACAATGAATGTCATCTTCTATAAGCAGAAGTCCAGGCGTGTTGTTTTTAGGAATCTAACTAGTGCTTTTGTGGCCTTGGCTTCTTTGTGTGCATTGTCCCAAGCACCAAGCACCTTAGTCACAGAGAAGGGTCGGTTGTCTAGGCATGCTAGCGTGTTTTTGAGTTGTGTCCTTTCTGCGTCGTAGATGACACAATCACACAAGATGTGATGTATTGTTTCAATGGAGTCACAACTTGGGCATTGTACCATCGGCGTTTCGAAATTCGATACGTCGATGGTACAATGTGTCCGAAAGATATCTCTAAAAGTATGAGTGGGCATAAAAATCTACCGTACAAGTTATAATTGACAGCAAGAAAAGACATGATATAGATCACGCTTGAGATATTTCTAAATAAAATTACTGTTGAATGTTTGCGAACCTGAATGTGAATGAAATCTGCCCTTATGTTTCGTCGTATAATATATAACGACATTCTTCTTCTTCTTTTTTTTTGTTTCTCCTGGATATAGAAATTTATTTTATGAGCTATGAACTACGTATTCTTTCTATCTCTATGCATTCTCAAACTAAAACTTAATATCACACTTGGTAAAGCAAAAGTATTTAATCGTAGCTTTCTGTTTTGTATTGGGGATCTGTGGTGTAAGGAGTGGCTGGATATTAGCTTGATCGATACCAAACGGCTCGGATCTTGGCTACGAGCAAATTTATTTCCAGCGTTCATTGTTCCCGTTTTCATTGCACCTACTCGATCGTTTATAGGTACAAATCGCATTCCATTTCACCCTCCGCTCGTCAGCAGATTGTACAAGCGTTCAACAGGCCTCACCGCATCACTCACAGTCGTATTGCTAACTGACGGAAGCCCATCCAGCACTTGTGTCTGCTTCTGCAGAAATATTCTACAGCAAATTTCTTACGAGTGTGGCCAAAAGGTCCCATTTCTTATTTATTTATTTCAGACCCTCGAGTAAGCCGACCGCTCTTCGTTCTTTATTTATTTTAATTTTTTAAGAGACAGCGAGAAAGTTTACATGAAATTCGGAGCTTTGAAACTTATGTGGTATCTGTAGTCATTGTATGGATCAGTACAGTTAGAAGTGGTTTGTAGAAGACCCTTTTAGGTTACTTATTGTTGTGTTGCAAAATGTGCTCGGGTGCGTAGGATCAATGGAGTGATACACGTGAAATGAGCCAAGCAATGTTGTCGTTCAGCTCTTACAAAGTTCTTGCATACAAAGTTCTTGGACAAGAGCCAGACGTGAAATCAATCGTGCTCAAGCGACCATTCCAGATAAGAGTTGCCGTTCAAGACTGGCCTTTTTCACTTCCCCGAGAGACAAAAAAGGTGGCCCCTCGTAGTTTGGCAGTTATACGAATTAAAATATACAGTATTTTGTTACACGGAAATAATGGGCTGTTGTCGATTATAGCTAATTTCTGTCCCACCTTTATTGTGCTGAAATAACTAGAACACTCGCCGTTCATAGGATACAACTAGACGCCTGGTGACTTTACAATTATGTCACATCAAAAAGTTCCGGGCTTTTTTTTGTTATTGCTTTTGTTTTACCATTGATTTCTTTTGTTTGAGTATCATTATTTAGCCTGATAAAGGTCACAGGGCGGACTAGTTACTCGGTTCTTTATTTACAAAAATACTATTCTGAGAGCATCCATTTAAGACCAGAGCGCAAATTTATTGCCTGAAAAATTGCGCTTCCAAAATGGCTGCCCACAGTGGTTAAATTGGGCTCTAATCATTTCATTCTTAAGACGGCGCACTTGTCAGCTTTGTTAGGTCTTTGTAATCGCCATTACTTCTGGTGGTTGTCGGGCATTCGTCAAAACGTCGAATTAAATGTTTATGATTTATATACCTGGAGTTTCGTACTACCTTTCTCTTTCTAAAATATTCATGCAGAAAATACCAGTCAGCAAAAATAAACCAATCGTTAAAAAAGCCTGCCGCTTCACAAAACAACTTTTGGTTAGACATGACAAAGCGGCACAACCAAGGAGCTCGGGCCATTTTATATTTTATTTTATTACGTTGTTTTAGTGTCATGAATGTTTTTGTTTGTCTTTCATCTTTCTGTTAACTTTCACGTTTAGTTCCGTAGCCATAAGAAATCATGAGGAGTAAATCTTATAAACGCAGCTTTGAAACTGGCGAAACAAAATTAAAAAATAACAGTAAAAAGAAAGTACCGAGCAATTTGTTGTCGGCGCCTCGTGTCAAAAGAACGTTGCTGCCATCAACTGCGAAACTACGGCTGCCGCCATTTCACCTTCAAAGAAAGGGAAATAGCATTTCGCCTTCGCAGCTAATGACTTAAAAGCATAGGCATTCTGCAACTTAAAAATAAAACAAAAATAACGTGTCGTAAAAACGTGAACGTGTGACTTGATTAATAGCCGCAAAATGAAGATAAATGGGAACATGCGAAGAGCGTGGCTACCGGTCACACTTTGCGCAGAGGGCGTTGTTTTTTTGTTTTTTGTTTTTTATTTCTTGACTTGGAGACAAGAAGCCAACGCGCATGAAATATGGCGCCTCCATTGACTTCTGCCGAGGAATACGTCACATATTTTCTTCCAACGCTTATAGCTCGGTCTAAGCCTTCGACAATTTTTCCTGGTCAGTCGAACGTTTGGTAAGCTGTTCGTTCATTTATCACAGCTCGACGCTTAACTTTCTTAGAGTTCAGGCTAATCGGCCACTTGAACTTACTTCGTAGAGAAGGGAATAGAAATTTTGGCATTACAGATCACGTAAAATAAGACCATGCGTCGTTGTTAAAGTGTGACCCAGTTTATATCATGGTTTAAACAAATACAAATTGTCAACCTAAGTGTTATTTTATACAGGACACAAGAAGTGCCGCACAGCAAAGCTCGAAGATTCAAATAATGTGAATTAATTAATTTTATCGATGACCTTTTTTTCAATAACATCGCGACTTATAACAAAAAAAAAGTTGAGAATAACTGTCTCTGCGATTATATCACCCTATGATAAAGGATACATAGAATTTCACTCCAAATTGCAAAAAGGTGTGCCCCGAAAATATTGCCGAAAACCACAGTCCGCCTAATTCGCGAAATACTGAGCCCATTTAAGTAGAGTTGTTTGTAGACCTTTCCAGCAGCAGTCTCAAACGAAGCATGACATTGCTGTCTTAAGTATCAAGAGAATGCAGGGTTGGCCGCGCACACGTGCAGCCTTTCCTGTATAATGATCAGTGACTGCGAAAGCATTGACGACGGCGTGCAAGATGCATTTGTTTTGGTTTTCTTTGGAAAAGTTCTACGCTGAAGCAGCACTGCGGGCGTGAAGCAATCCTGCATCCCTGATGCTTGTAGACATGCAATTTCACCGCGTCCGGGTTTTGAGAGGTACGTCTTTGCACTGCGCTGAGCTGTAGGTTTCTTGTCATGGCTGTGGCAGCCTCTAGCTGCAACGACGACAGTTAAATTGCCGCGCTTAATTTTCTTTTGTGTTCTATGACGAATATAATTTCCGGGTTTTTTTAAGAAGGCATTGTACTATTTTTGGAAACAAAAGCAAAAGAAACAAGCATCTCATGTAAACTTCTCGAATACATGCTATTTTCCACCTTCTAGACTCTTCACTTGCTTCAGTAAACTCTGGTATTGCCCAGGAATCTGTCTTAGGCCCCTTACTATTCTTAATTTATATTAACGACCTACCAGTTATTTCTTCATCTGTCTGTCTCTTTGCTGACATTTGTGTGGTATGCCATAAAATCCGAAGTAACCCTGACATTTCACCCTCTTCAGTCTGATATTAACTCTGTGTCTCATTGGTGTGAGTTGTGGCTAATGAAACTTAACACTGGTAAATGTAAACACATGAAAGTATCCCGCAAACCTAATGAAAGTCCTTTGTACTACCATGATGGCAACTGCTTGGAACAAGTGACATCATACAAATATCTTGGTATTCACTTAACTTTTATAACCTTTCATGGAAACCCTATATTGAGTATAGTACTAACAGTGCTAACAGCCATACTGGCTTACCTCAAACGTAATCTTTCCCTGGCGCCTGTTTCGCTTAAATTGGTCCTCTATAAAACATTAATAAGACCTAAAATAGAGTATGCAGCCTCCATCGCGGATCCCGGTCACAATATCCTCGTCATTGCTTTGGAATTCATTCATAATGGATCAGCCCGTTTCATTCTATAAAACTATCACCGCACCGCCAGTGTCTCGTCAATAAAAAACAGTTTACCTTCACCATCCCTTTCACTTCAACGCAAAATGTCACGCTTATGCCTTTTCCATAAAGTTGTTTTTCATACTCCAGTATTACGCCACCAGTTCAGAACTCCCCCTATTACATATAATCTCGTGTTGATCACCAGCACAAGGTTGGTGTCCCAAACTCATTCCCCAATACATTTCATTCATCTTTTCTACCACGCGCAGCTGAAGAATGGCACCACCTTCCCGGTTTGATTGCTGCCATAACTGACTCTAAACTTTTTCGAAGTGTCATTACTAACCATTTTTGCGCTGATTCCTGACCTGTTAGTTTCATTGTATTGTTAACTACTGTATTGTTGATTTGTTACATTTTGTTTTCCTTTTATATGCTCTCCCCCTCTGTAATGCCTTCGGGCCATGAGGGTACAATAAATAAATAAATAAATAAATGCAATTTTTTTGTATAGTCCGCGCGCGACAGAGCAAATGTTTGTTTTATTTTATGTTGATTTTTTTTAAGACACCATTCACTCAATTGTGGCAATCTATGAAGGTCTTAACTATAAATAATATTTGACGGCACAGGATAGCCGAAAGGCATGGGTACTCGCCGCTTTCAAGCTGGAATTCAACGAGTCTCATCAGTCGAACAACATATGTTGTATCTACTCCACGGTGCCGCATTATCCGAACACAGCGTATTCAATGTACGTACAGTGTCGACGACAGTTGATCCACGACGATCGGACGTAACCCGGCTTGTTTTGGGGCATGTTTTGGAGAAAGCTTCTTCCTTTGCACAGCCCCAAAGCAAATGAACGAACGTGTCAATATCGCCCTACACGCAACCCGGACCCGACCCTATCTGCTATTTTTGGCGAAGACCGGAGACATAGCCGGGAAAACTTCTCGGAAATTATCTCAATGGAAATTATCCTCGAAGAACGTCCAACGCCACTTTGTCGCTGGCTGCTTGATGTTCACTTTCTTGGTTTATTTCGTGCGAAAGCCGAGCAGGCACCGAGCCCTTGTATTTCCTTGTTCTCAAAGTGGAAGATAACACGAAAAGGGTAAGCTTCCTAAACAGTCAAATACAGTAAAAACTTTCAAGAAAAGTCGGAGGACTTCGAATGCACAATGCAGATGGGGAGTCGCGCTGACCAGGTTTCCACAACTCCGGAGAATGGTAGAAATATCTGGCTGATAGGCTCACGACAGTCGCAAAACGGCGGTGGCCAAAGAGCTCTTTTTGCTAAAGTCTATAGTGGATGGATAGGAGTAATTGCGTCTATAATTCAAAAGAACTTACTGCTGCTAATAACAAGATCCTGTATTTTTGCGATATTGGATAATTCAACGGATTGCATAAATGTATAAAGTTAATTTTGTTTTGATATCTTTTCTCCTTGCAATGAATAAACAGACCAAAACAGAAAATTCAAGGGACATTTTTTTTTCAGGAAACTTAAGTGAGTGTTCTGTTAACTTCGCGCAGCATGCCCGGCGATAACTATCTTTTTCATAATGTGATTTTGTACACAACCGTAAATGGCATAGCACTTTTGTACTTACCACAAAAACAACGTATACAATTAGTCATGAGAAAAAAATTTTGTTTTTGGCCAGATTGTTTTATTACGACGATGTCCCCTCTTCTCTCACAGACACATTTTTCGCTTACTTAACCGATTGATTTGAAGCTAATCTATGACGTACGTTTTATATTTTATAATAAAAAACTTATAACTAGATATTCCATAAACTAAGTCTCGACACAAACCATCCCCCTTTTTTAATACATTCACTGAGCTTCCACTCCTGTAAGCCCTTATCAAAATAACTCCTCATGAAATAAACATGAGTCGAGATTATCAATATACTAAAACTAAAGCTCAAAACGCACTTCCGCTCCGAACAATATTCTATCCATTCTAAAAGAAATGGTAAAGTGAGAGCAGAGGTGGGGGAAGAGGGATGAAAAACATGCAGCCACCAATGCATACCAGTGTTTAAAGAAATGGCCTCATGAACCGCCTTGTTGCAGTCATATATCCTCGAGCGAACACTGAGACATCTGGAGCGTCCACTTTCCTGCAAAGCACAAAACTTATGATGCAATTAAAAAAAAACACAGTCTGCGTTTTCGGACTGACCATGGTCTAAGGCCACGATAAACGCCGCATCGCAGACTTTTTTCTTCTGTTCTAGTTTATTTCTAAGGACATGTCATGGAGCCTATAACCGCTTCTACCTAGCCTCGGTATCAACCAGAGGGAAATTGCAACACGTGATTCCACTATAAGGCTGGAGCTCAAGGTCAGGCTACTTTGATATTTCGAAAAATCACGCCGTCTCTTTTTGTGTCACGAGCGTATCTTACTTTAAATAAGAAATAAAAAACACGAACAAAGTATAAAGCGGTAGCAAGAAAAGAAAATCCTTACCGATAAAAAATCCTGAGCAACAAAAAAAATAAATGTAATTAATGAGCGTAGCACTATACTTTTCATTTAAGTAATTAAAGTGCAGTCTCGTACTAATCGCACTAAACATTTTGGCATTTACCTAGATGTGAAATTGGCACTCTTGTTAGAGATTTCCGGGAATTTATATTCGAGCAATATCTCCAATGATCATCAAAACTGCCTTATATCAACCCGACCTAGAATAAAGGAAATAATCTGAACAGACTCCTTTAAGTCCACGTGACATCATGATCCTCGGATAGTGCCAACCGGGCCATTGGTCCCGAGCCAGACGCCGGGCGTCCATCGCCGCATTAACCGGACATGAGGCCCTCCCAAACGCCGATGCAGCACTCGCGTCCAGACTGCGTCAAACTCACTGTGATGACGCCGATGTGCTGGTGCTTCGAGTACTCTAGGTGGTGTTGGTTATGCTGGGCACTACACAGACCAAGGGTGTCCTATTTAATTGTAGCCGGCCGCTGACATTATAGGGCCAATCAAACTTGCGTCGATAGTTAAATCGATATCAGTCGGATAAGTCTCCGTTACAGGAGAACGTTCGCTTCGCTTTTAAGAGGGGAACGCGATAGCTAAACATATAAACCCGCGCTCGTTCCCGAGTCGTGCAAGCGTGTTTGCGTGGCCGTAGAAAGAAGAGGACGCCGTTCGAAACGGTCGCGTTTTCGATGCTCCTCTGTCCAAACGCACCGGCCACAGGAAACACCTCCTTGACAGCTTGCAAAGCCTGCGCGTCACGTGGCATGACGTCACGTGACGCGCAGGCCTGCACGGGTGCTGATTGGAATGCGAGTGCTGCGTCAGCGTTCGCGTGCGACTCCTTTCCTATCATAGTCCAACACGAAGGCTGACACGGCACTCAAACCCAATCAGCGCCCGTGCAGGCCTCCGGGACGTGACGTCATGTCACGTGACACGCAGGCTTTGCAAGCTGTCTAGAAGGTATTGCCACAGGCCAGAGAACTCCCGAGGCTTCGACCAGTACCACGGAATCGACTACTGAAGAATACCGGGCCGTCCTACCCCGTCTACCGAAAGGTAATTTGTGCCTGAACTCTGTACGTCTACACAGAGATCTCTCCGCGCGACTATACTGAGCACCGGACCTCCGAGATGCTTTGCGAAACGTGATCGACAGCCAGGAAGTCATCAGATTAGGCCAACTCCAGATGAGTCACATATGGATGCTGACTTGCACAAGCGCAGGGGTCAAGGCGAAAGTCGTGAGCAAAGCCACACTCTGCGTAAAAGGGCACAGATGTTTAATCCTAGACCCAGACACCACATACATGAAATTGAAGCTACTTTGGATACCCGTCTACATGAAAGACCAACGTATCGAAGAAGCGCTAGCGTCTATCAACACAGTGCGTTCGATTGTTCGAGAAAATAGAGGTGTCATGAAATAGAGCAGATGGAAACTCTGAAAAAAGAGCTCACCTTGACCCTTTACGAAGGGATGAACGCGATCCAGACCCCACATCAACTCGCCGTGTTTGGCTGCGAAGCTTGGTGCTCGTCTCACGCCGCCCTCCAGTATGCCTAAGTTGCTGTCGAATTGGCCGTGTTCGTCATGAATGTCGGACCCACGATGCGGCGAATGCCGTCACTACGGACACGCCACAAGCGAGTGCGTCACCACTTATGCAGACAAGCTCCGATGAGTAAGAAGTCCAGGCGCAGAAGTTGCTCTAGAGCACCTCGTGGACATCAACGAGGTTGTCGGCGCTACAGGAATTCATGAAGCGATCCGCTTCTCCAACGACTACACCCCAGCCTGCTGCAGCAGGTGCCTCGGAGGTCGAAAACGGCGAGAGAGGCCGCGCCAAACGCAAGCCAACCGCGGTGCGAGATCACCCTTACAGAAAGGCCCCGTAGTCTGACCACGTGATGAATGACGGCGATGCATGGCCCCCTTAACTAAGATGTTCCTGGCATCCCCTTTTTCTGCTTCGCAACCATTAACGTCAGAGGACCTTGTTGAAGTGCACGACAATCCCAACTGTACAGGCTCCACTCAGAAGAGCAGGTAGAATTTGTTGCCGTTCAGGAGACAAAATTATCACCTAACGAGGACATGGCTCATTCACTGAACCCTTTCCTCTCAAGTTATGAGGTATGTGTTAACCTTGCGGATGGCTTGTCGGGAGGGTGCTTTTTATTCTTGAAAAAGAAACTGGAATATTCGTCACTTTCATATAGCGTGGATGATTAGGAAGGCCAAGTTGTGAGTTCCTGTTACATGGTAACTACTGGCGTTTAATTTGTATTTATATTCACAACAACGTGCGACAACAACGCTCGTTTTTTTATTATCTTGCCCTGTTTTTAAGTACCGACAAACAGATTGTTTTGTTCGGTCACTTCAGTTGCGTGTGTAATATAAATGATAGATCAGCACCTCTTACTAGACCTGACAAAAGTTCCGACACTCTCAACATTCTCACACATAAATACCACCAATTCGATTTTGGAGCTTCCCAAAGTAATTCTTTCATATACGCTCACCTTCGTGCTTCATATAACGCGAGGCATGATCGCATTTTCGTTTCAAGATCACGTTTTTCACATGTTACTGCCTATAACGTGAAACCAATTTTGTTTTCAGACCATAGCCTTGTAATGGTCCGTATTGGAACAGAAGCGCAACGTAAGCCAAAACTAAAATGGGCTTTATAAAATTTAACACGAGGCCTTTAGAAAACAGATTTCGAAAGGCGTGCGCGCGAATGTTTTTACCGTGCAACAACGAATCATAAATTTGTCCGTTTTGCTCGGTGGGACTCTTTCAAGCAAGAGGTTAAAAATGAAGCAATTGAATGTGCGCGCATTGCATCTTTTCATGCCAAGAATGAAGAAACTACCCTGCTAAGAAATATACGTATTCTTTACGAGCTGGAATGTGAAACGCCTGGCCTCTTTTAGTAGAGAATCACCTGCGTAAAAAGTCAGATACAGTGATACGAACAAAATTGTTTCTTTGCCGCGCTACTACGGTCAAGGTGTAAGCGATTCTTATCCTCGGAGACCCCTTCGCATCACGCAATAGACACCGAGATACCTATTGGACTTTTAAAGAAGACAACTTTTAAACGGTAACGGGATACTCTGGCCGGCGGAAATGACATCATAAAAACATTTGAGTCACATTACAGAAACGTATTTGGACACAACCAGCCCATAGACGACCAGTTAAGGAAGTCCTTATAATTGCTTTGATGCCCCAGGACGACCAACATCAATATGAATTGTTTAGCAGAACAGAAACACAAGAATAAATTCAATATGCCACGGATAAGCTGCCTAACTCGAAAACACCGGGACTTGATGGACTGCCAGACAAATTTTGCAAGAAGTATAAGGAGCAGCTGTGCCCTTTTCTGCTAGAAGTATTCTTGGGGACTCATAAAACGGGCCCTTCGCCATCTACATTTGGTAATAGTCGCACGATTTTCATTCCCAAAAGTAAATATCCTGAAAAGTCATAAACACCGAAAGCTACCGGCCAATTACTTTCTGCAATGTAGACTATAAGATATTTGGTAAAGTTCTTACAAAGCAACTTCATTGTATTACGTCCAAAGTTGTAGGTGACCATCAGACCTGTGAAATTAAGGGACGATGCATACAAACCAATATACACGTACCACGCACGGTAATAGAAATGTGTACTCTTAATGCCGATAAAGTTGCAATGGTGCAAATGGACTTGGCGAAGGCATTTGATCGTGTGACCCATGCTTTTCTGTTTGTAAATCTTCGCCACACAAACCCAGGGTCCACACGTTTGAAAGGTATATTGCGTTGTGTTATCGTAATTCTGTCACCAGGCTTATAATCAATGGCTCACTTTTAAGCCCAATTCGGTTAGAATCGTCGGACAAACAAGGGTTTTCGTTATTCCCGTTTATTCCACCTTTATATAGAAACCCTTAAATTAAACGTACTCAGCAACCCCACAGTCGATGGTTATCGTCTCTACTCCAGAGAGGTTAAGGTGTTGGCATATGCTGATGACATCGCCTTTTTCTCTGCTGATAAGCGAAGCATTAATAATCCTACCAAAAAAATTAGTATAACTTTTTCGCTAACTGGGTTATGGAAAAGAAAATCCACCTGAATTTATTGCTGCAACCCTGAAATTAAGTTTGCAGACAATTGTCTGCAAACTGGATTTTTCGCCGTTGATTGGCTGCAACGGCGTGGAAACTTTTTCTGCGCGGGAAAAATCAGTCTCGTACTAATTGCTCCCGCTTTCGAATATTCCTTCGCCGGCGAGATGAATCCCTTTTCCGGCGTCAATGTCTTCGCGGATTCGCTTGCGAATCCGCAGGTGTGAACGAGCCATAAAGCTATGGCTTTAAAATAGAGGAACACTTTTATTCGATACCAGTTTCGTCATTAGTCCACGTTGCTTAATGACCAAGCAAAACAAAACTTCTTTAAACCACGTTATCTTGTAAGATAAACCTACCAAGGCGTGGGTGGACCCTTACTGGAGACTTGGCTCGGAGCCAGCGCAACCGGTCCTGTTCAAGAATCACTGCCCACCATGAAAAGTGATAAGGTCATTAGCCATCCAGCCTAATGGTAGCGCGCATGCAAAGGCACAAAGTCCCCCTCCTATCCTCTCGTTATCATTACTCTTTTCTTTCTTTTTTCTACCCCTCCTCCCCCTTCCATTTTCGATTTCATTGTTCTGGGGCCCCGACAGCACCTTGACGCGTGGTTTCCGGGCCGTGGATGAGCGCCCTTCACATTTCCCGTGGGAGGCATTAATTAAAGCAGCCGATTAGGAAGAAAGGGATAGCAGGCCTCATTCACCGGGGCCCTCCCTTCAAGCTTGGCGCGAGGCGAGAGCCAGCCCTCTTTCCAAAATGGTTCTTTGATTTCGGAACTTTGAGCCCAAAGGTGAAGAATCCTCTCCACGTCCCTGGCGCTGCTCACATTCTGTTCGGCATTAGAAGAAGATGGCTCTCTTGTAACTCCACCCGTGGTTTCCTTCTCCTTCGGGGGCGGGGAACTTCTTAAAGATTGCATCGCGCTTAGGTTACGAACATTTCAACGACCATGCATAATTCATTTGTCCTCGTCCTCGTCGCCGTATGGGACAAAGAAGTATCCTTGAAACAGTGCGGTAAGAAAGCACTGGCAAAGGTGAAAGCACGGGCATAAGGACCGTCAGGATGTTTCGGTTCCAACATACCCATTGTATTATGTTTTTGCTTTGAGTGGGCTGTAACATGTTTTGTTTTATTATTTTTTTCTAGAGAGAACCAGACCTCGTTGTTCAATTGCTTATATGGAAGATGACGAGATTTACTGGAGAATTTAAAGCGATCAGAACAACTCTAGCTGAGAAAAAGAAAAGGAAGCGGTGGGCAAGGTATTTGGATTGCGGTGGCTCAATCGCCTCGTATCTGTCATTCGCAACATGTGGCACATCACGGAACAAAAAAAAATTAGGATTAAAAAATAACTGATATAAGTTGTAATTGTTGGTAAAATTAGCACAAAGACAAGGGAGGAAGAACGTAGAAAAAGAAAAGAGCGCCCTTATCCCTTGTCTTTGCGCTAATTTTACCAAGATGTATAGCCAACTAGCCCACCAGATGGTTTTGATAAAGTTGTAGTTGTACCGTTCTTTACTAAAACTTTCAATATGTAATCTACATAAGCAATACTTTTCCCTCCCACGTTCCAGTTTTGTTAGCCCTCTCTCAGATAACTTTAGTAGAGCAAACAGGTTTGCGCAGATTGCATCGCTAGTAACAGAAGGCGTCCACACGTTCAAGCCCAAGAGATCGCACAAATAGCGAATATCGAGAGAAAAATCAGCAGAACCCATCCTTTGGGAATGATTATCTACGTTAATGCGAATAGCATCAAACGGTGCGGAGTTATGCGCGTTCGTCAGGTGGCCGGCACACTCTAGATACGCCAGCCCACTCTTGAGGCGATTCTAAATTTGTTGACACTTTCATAGCCCTGCGCACGATCTTCGCAGCCCAGCACGTGCGTTTGTGTCACTTAGGAAGGCGAGCAAAGCACGCGCCATACGCACAAACACTCAAAATGGTACCGACCAGACTTTCTGGCGTCTCAGCTAGTCTCAACCAACGGTACTCTAAACGGTTGTTTATATCTTTACCATAGGACGCGCTTTACAGCGCTGTCACAGCTATCGGTGCGCGCGTTCCATGCACGAGGGCTCATTCCGCTCTCGTGAGGCTGAGCACGGCCGCTACATCACCCTCTCCCGAGCGCGGGAGAGGGTGAGCTAGCGGCCGTGCTTAGCCTCACGAGAGCGGAATGAGCCCTCGTGCATGGAACGCGCGCGCACCGGTAGCTGTGACAGCGCTGTAAGCGCGTCCTATGGTAAAGATATAAACAACCGTTTAGAGTGCGTTGAATGACTGCCTTCATAGCTCTGTGGTTAGCGCGTCTGCCTGCTGATCAAAGGGTCAACGGTTCGAATCCCAGCCGGCGCCGGTCTTTTTTATTTATTTATCGACCCGCGGCGTAAGAGGTTAGATAGCCAGATAGATAGATAGATACATAGACGAAAAGTGCGTGAAGTAGCCAAAGAATGCTATTCGCATTAACAACTAAATCAGGTTGCTGCACATCTAGGTCACGGCTCCAATTCATCATGCCCGATCGCCGAAAGGAAACATCAATTTTAAGCCTCGAAATCGAATCAGACGCACTCCGCGAACGCACCCCACCACCCGCGCGTAAGAGATGGGGACCCAGGCATTCTTGTCTTTCGCGCATCACTCGGACGGAATCCAACAGCAGTTGTATACGACGAGGCGCTCCCGTGGCCCGCATTCCCAGCAACAAGTGAGCGCGAAGAAAGGGGCGCTCTGCGCATTCGACACTCGCGCTCCGTCGCGTGACCTAACCTTCTGAGAAACTGCAGCTGACGTCGGGGCGGGGAGTGCGAGTAGCTCGCTCCCGATGCACACATCGATTGAGCGTCGCCGCCGCCACCGCCGGGAAGGGCGATTTTCAATAACGCGTTTTCTGGAGAACTCGGTTCGAATCAGCATCGCACGCACTCGCGCGGCCGAGTCAACAAGACGCTGCCGGAGGAGCAGCAGTCTTTTTTTCGCCCCAGTTTCCGAGAACGGGCTTCGATCGGAGAATCGAGTCACTCGCCCTTTACGACTTCGCCGGCTGTAAGGTGACCGAAGGCCTAAGAATTAGAGGGCACGGCGAGTCCCCCAGCAAGTATAGCAGGTAGAGTACCGCTGGCGAAGCCCCCTTAGCGATGTGAAGTACACAGGGTAAGTTCGAGAAAATGAAACCCGGTGTTTTGGCCGCGCATAGATAAACTACGCATCCCAGGAAGCTGAAACTCCGCGAGTATGTGACGCTAGTGGCGGTGATAAAATCCGATAGTTTGATCATATGATGTTACCTGGATCAATAGATATAAAAGAAAAACAAAAATTTCTCAATGAGCCGACGTCCACCTAAGCCTAAATTTATTCGAACCGTAATTTGGATTGTGGGCGCCTCCAGCCTCCATTTCGGTGAACAAACTGGCCACATAGGAAGACGATATACTATTTTATTTCTTGCTGACAAGTTTCGTTTTAGAGCGCAGCTCTTAGGCGCCCGTTTCCGGCCTGAGCGGCGTCGCCGTCGCCGTCGGCGTAACTGCGCGTGGAATTATTGGACGTTTCCCATAATGACGTCACACGTGACGTCACGTGTGACATCACGAGGGCAACATTTTTCCGCTAAATTCGGCGGAAAATTTTTCCGCTAATTTTAGCAGTGAAATTTAGCGAGAAAACTTTAACCTCGTGACGTCACACGTGACCCTCCAAATGTGCCCTCCCCTCCTCCTCCTCAAGAGCTGCGCTTTAATTTGGCCTTACAGGGAATTGTAAACGTCTTTCACTTTTTTTCGTTGACATGATTGCTAAAGGCCCCAAGAATCTCAAAATTTGGTTTGACGAAAAATAAGGTTAAGTGTATATAAGTTGAAAGCTGAGTTAGTTGATAGTCGTTGTACAAGGCGGAGAAGAAAAAACAGTGCAAAAGACAAGGACAAAAGGAGGACATACTGCGCGTGCCATAGTGAGCAGCTTGCATGGGTGGAAGATGCGCGTGTGAATGCGTGCAATCCGTGTTTCCTTTTTTCTTTTCCATAAGTAAAAAAAAAGCAAGTAGTGGCGAGTCAGCGCTTTTCCTCTCGTAAATGTTCATCTTTTATTCTTGTCTTTTTCGTCGTTATTGTTAGGGATGTAGGCTTAGGTGAACGTCGGCTCATAGAGAAATTTTGTTTTTGTTTAGTAACTTTCCATCCCTGTTCCGTCATGTGCTCAAACTTTCGCGTTTTATCATCACCGCTCGCGCCACACTCTCATTGATTTTAAGCTAGCCGCAATGCGTAGTTCATTTGCGATGTAAAAAAAAAAAGGTTTCATCTTTCGGGATCGATTTCTATCGAAACAGCCTTGGCGGTACAGTTGAATTGTGAATATGAAGAGAATACGGACTCGGCCGTAATTCTGTCGGTACAAGCTCGCATGTTTGAGAAGTGCCTTGGTCGCACACGCAACTACGGTGGAAGCAGGTGCTGCCCCGTGCTATCTCTGGCCCGGAAACTTTCTACAACAAAGATCGTAGCGGGGTTTAGCCATCTGTGTAGATATGTAAAAGCAGCGAGCAAAAATAGCTTGCGGCGATTCGGAAACATCGGCATATTAGCGAGAGATTCAAGTGGACTGACGTTATACCCCTTACCCTTAAATGCACCTCTAAAGAAAGGTACTTATAGCCCCACCTGATTGCAGTCGTTGCCATTTTCCATCGAGGCTGCTTATTCGTTCCTTTGAGAGAGAACGCGCCGAGAGAGCGCATTCGGTGCACACGCTAAGATCAGAATTGTTGCCTCTGTCATGTTCCAGCTTAACGTAACTCGGACGTCCAACATTATAGCGCGCACAGAAAATGCCGACGCACGGGTGCGGTACAAACGAACACGATTTCGAGAACGAAAGCGGTTTCCAAGGAGAGAAGGCCCCCGCGAAGCTGTGCTGCTTTCTGCTAACCGTGCGGGGAACAATTAATCGGAGCTGCTGCGAAACCTGCGGAGTCATTACATTTAGTGCACCGTGGTCGGTAATTAGCACGATCCTGGTGGACGGTTATTCCACTTGCGGCGGCCGCAGGTACGTGCGTTATACACGAGCTCCGGTCAGGGAATTAGACGCAAGTAAAACATTTCCCGAAGGAGACAGCTTCTGCGTTGTACAATTACTCTGCTCCGGAGATTTCTGTGGTATAAAAAATGGGAACGCTTTGTTGTTGTTGTTTTTAAGCGAGATTATAAACGATTCACGTCATATACCTGAGGCAAGATTCCGCACTATTTATCATCTAGAAGTTTAGTGTTCGAACGAGGTTTAGTCTTCTTATTACCTTTTTTTCCGCCCACCATTAAGTTGTGATAAGGTAGTTTTACACGCTCGTAAAGAGAAAAACGATAATTGGAATGTTTATTTTAATTTGATTTTTTAAGAAGCGAGATTAATGGCTACTTACTCATCGTAAACCATTCCCTCGCTTTACATTGATCTTTGTTTAATTTTCATCGTGATCTTCAAGAACCATAAGTAAAGTTTTTGTGTTCCGACCATTATGAAGTGTCCTAAACTATTTTGTTTTTATACTATAGTGTCCTAAACTATGTTGTTTTTATTCTTTCTTGTTTTGTTTTTTATAGCACAAAACATACATTTAAATATTATTCTTTATTATTCTCAATGGCCATCTCTTCAGGCACCACCTTTCATTTAATCTCCCCATTACCTTCCCCTTGCAAAGGGTAGCCGACCGGGGAAATATCCCTTAAGTTAATCTCCAGGTCTTCCACTTCTACTTTTAGTTCATTTCTTTTTATTAGTCCTTCTCAGTCACATGTGACTACGTATATGAAGAGTACAATCACGTGTTCCCGTAGTTTCGCTAACACTGCACACAACTCGTCCCTGGTAACAGAAATAATCCTGCGACGGAGGTCCTCGATATCTCTTCACGGTCTCGATAAGGAGGTAGCGCCATCTATCAAAGGTGCTCCAAACGCGCCCCGCCACTTGAAGTCGGTCGTCTGCGTCACCGTCCGCCATTGACCCTGGCAAGTTTTTTGGCCATACTGTTTAAAGAAAGGGGAACTACGCTTTGAAATTTTACAAGATAAAACCAACCCGTGAAATAAACCATTGGCGAAAAGTTTAGACTGCTACGTGCAGGCGCCGATTTTTACGGCCCATTTTAGATCGAGACTGGTTATTTCGAACACCATATATATATATACACGCACTATTCATAAAACAAAAACGCGCTTGCGTTTACTTTCCTTTAGAACACACATGCAGCCAATCATCGCGTTCCACATAATAAAACGTAGCAAATATTTGAGTTCAAAATCGCGATTCTGTGATAAAATATTATTGCGCAGATAAAATTTTCCCGCTTGAAGACGTTATCTCTCTCCCTCAAGTCGCCGACCTTTCTATGTTCATCGCGGTGATTGGGTGTCCACGCTCTCCGGGGGAAGGCTGACCCACAGGCTTCGTACTTAAACAGTACGTCTCTTGCTCGACTAAATATGGTATATCTCGTGATCGATGTTACAAAGCTACTGTCGCGTAGTTCCAACCGGCAAACGACGCGGACAGTGACGCGCTCGGCCGCTTCCGTTTGGTTAAGGTTAGCGCTCTTTTCCGATCTGCCTGGGGATAGGGACAACGGCGCATACGCGGGCCACTTGCGTGATCATGCAAAAATGCCCAGTCAGTTCCCGCAGTACTTTCACGCAAAATAGAGAAACCATTACGACACTCTGCTCCACAGGCGGAGTTTTGTAGTTCCTCATGCAACGGAAGACTAGAATGCCACTGTTTTCACACATTAGGTTGGAATCTAAACTAGTTCGACAATTTCGAAAATATCGCGAAGAACACAAAACCAGTATTTACATTTTCCCCTGTAGCATGATTTGATTAAGTGAGCCCATGACCCACTCACTCAAATTCTTCGAGGTGAGCGAAGATGTCTAACCGGCGAATGATTAACGACAGGACACAGCAGTTACACCGAATCGTCTGTATTTTTAATTGTCACGGATAAGAGCACGACACGCCAGTGGTGCAACAGGAATCGCTTAGGCTAAACATGTCAGCGTTAGTTATGACCACTTCGGCTGAACACGAGCGAGCAAGGAAATAAAACAGTTGGGGATACTCTATAACTGATCGTGACTCTAAAATGGGCCTACAATGCATGCGAGGGGTCCCTGCCCCTCGCTTGCTTTCAAATCCAAATCACTGACCGGATTCCGTCAAGCACGTGTACAAAAATGACTAAACGAAAGCTAAGCAGATAAGCCAATCCATTTAGGTGCCGATACCTCTAAGTCGATTAACCCCAGAAAACGCTGCCTTATGCGTTAGTCTAGCCAACGCCTCCTGGAACATCAACGCCGGTTAATAGTCTTCTATATCTCCATGTAAGGTCACTAAACTCGACGGCGCCAAACTCAGCCAACGGGTCCGAGCCCTAGGCCGAGCGTGCGTCGTAGCATAAAGTGAACACGAGGCCCAGCCCGGCGCTAACGCAGCCCTCCGTCTTCAACCTGTGCCTGCGCTCGGTCTCAGCGTGATGACGTAGAGATGCTATATAGTGCAAGGACTCTGATTATTCTAGGTGGTCTAGCCCGTAAGACCAGCAATAAAGACGCGCGGAGCGATATTTCCATTATCGGTCGACGCTCTCCTTCGCAAAGCAGTATATGCGGGCCTCTGGGATTTGTGTCCGCGATGAGGGGTCCGGGCAGTGCATCGCAGAAAGGAGCCCTGTCTCCCGGAGTGTCAAAGAAAGGCGATTCGCTGCTCAAGTACGGAGAACCGAGACGTTCATCCGGGACGCGTTCGCCGTCGTCGTGGTCCTCCCACGCCCAGTCGTCTCGCCCGATGCCTCCCCGCCCCGCCTGTCATCCTCGGCTCTAAATGCAGCTGCCCCCTGCGTGCAGTTGTCTTTCTGTCAGACTTGACTGGCTTGGAGAACTCGTGATGTCAAAAGTGGCCGGGCCAGTTTTCGGTCCGTCATTTACCTTCATTTATTTATTCTAACCTCGAACGTACTGAAAGAGGCGGAGATTTAACCGGGCGCGTCTACCAACAAAAGTATATCACAATGAAAGAATTGAGCGTACTTTATAATTTGGAGCATAAAGCATAAACGTGTCGTCAAGCTGTGCTCATGCCACGTTCCCAGCAATCGCGTCATGTAATACTGCGAGTCTTTTTTTTTCTCCGACTCGGTAAAGAGAGATTGCGAACAGAAATTTCTCGGCCCACAATTTACACGAAGTTTTTTTTTCTTTTTTATCGCTTTTTGTGTTTTCAGTTTTATTGCACAGATTTGAGCCGGAGGATGGATATTTGATTCGTAAAGGTGGACTTCACACCTGAGGTCCGTTACGAAGATCGCACGGTCCCCACCGACGAGAGGGTGTTGCATCAAGCAACACCATCCGGAATAATCAAAGCCTGCAGTGCACTCGAATTTTGACGTCATCACGATGGGGAGATCGAACGAAGAAGCAGACTAGACACAAGGAGTGGATCAGCGTTCGGCTGAGCCTCGTGACCAATCACCGCGTCGAAGGACGCTCGGCGTCGAGCTCGGGCCCAATTGCTGAATTGGAGCCATACGCGTGTGATGACGTTTTATGGAAGAAAAGAGGGGTGTTCGAAAGCCTTGAATAATTGATTTTATGTGACCATCAGATTGATAATAAAAAAAATATCACTGTAAATTCGGGGACATATAAAAGAAGCTGAAGAGGTTCTTAAGAAAAAGATACGCCTGCATTCTAGACTATTCTTATCCAGTGAATCTGAATATCACGTGCGTTTTCCCCGAATATGTAACACAACGCGAGAAAACACAAAAAAAAACTCCGACCAGTCGTTACGTCATAAGAGAATCCTCCGGACCCTGAGCGCGTGTCGCTCGTGTTTGCATGCGCGTGCACTTGCAAGCTTCCCAGGTATATTGCTCGCACTGACACCAATCGTGACGTCATTTTCTGACTTTCTTTTTTTATATATATATATAGCAAGAGTGCGCGTGTGCGCACACTTGCGTGCTTGCTTGATAGGCGCTGAAGATGCGCGAGAGGGGAGATATTGAAAACTCCTAATATGACGTCACGATCCGGGAAGGAGAGCATTCAGCGGTGTTTTGTAGCGTGAGCTACACTGGCCGAGGTTGAGCAGTTTCGCGTGGCTCCTGGTGAGCCGTGCTGCGCATGCGCGAGGAGCAGTGATGTCACACGGCGCACAGCTGGCGCGCCGGAGCCGCCACCGCCGCGCACTCCGCCGCAGCCGCGCGCGCCTCGCCGGTTTGCGCATTCCAGAGGAGTGACGTCATAGCCGCGACAGACGCACTGGCGCCGGCGCGTGCCCAGCTGTGCGCCTCTGTTGCGCAGTAGCCAAGTCTGACGCTGCGCCGGAGCCGCTTGATAGCGCCTCTCATTTTGAAAATGATTTTCTGCAGCCTCCGGATAACAAATTGAAAACTAATTTCCATATCTGTTATCCTGGAGGCCAAATGAAAACGATGAAAGTGTTTTTACTCAGGTACATAACCGCTTCAACTTCGCTTTAAGGTGTTTCCACTCTAAACACACACACAACACGATTAGTACGCGTCAGTCAATCACAAGTTACAAAGTGTAAAAGGTATATATATATATATATATATATATATATATATATATATATATATATGTTCGTTTGATATACCAACGACTTTTCCAGCATCCAAGAGTGAGAAAAAAATTACAATAATTCTAAAAATACGCCAGATTTGAAGTAAGCAATTGTCGGCATTCGTTAAAAGTATTTGGATGTATCAATAGGGTAATACGAGTATTTATACTTAAAATAATAAGAGAATACTAGTACAAATACTACTACGTTCTCTTAGAAGGTGTCGTGGGACTGGGCATTTGGGTCAAAATAATGAAAGTGTACAATAAACATTTTGTCAATACAACAAACAAATAAACAACAATTCTGCTCTCTTTTCATTTGAAGTATACTTTGCTCATACCTCGCGTGAGGCGAAACCAAGTTGTATATTATATAATAGATAGCGTAGTATATGGTGTAACAAGGGAAAAATTGAAAGCGACTGATTTTCAGAGCAGTTTCTGCAAAACGACGTACGAAACAGCACTTTCCATTGGGAGTTGTCTATAAAAGCGGTTGCACTAAAATCGAGTTTACGATAAGCCCTGGTTTCCAGAACTTTTCGACATAAAGCAAATTTTTCTTTACACAGGTCTTCCTTGAAAGTCCATTTAGCGTCTATAAAACTTTGGTTACAAAAATTTATATAAAAAAAATCTTCGACATTTTACACTTTTGATAGCTTCGGGATCTCACCTTTTAAGTCGTTGCTCTAGCGTCAAACGTGGTCGCCGCACTTCGCAAAACGTCATAAATCCCCATATGGGACATGGCTGGCCCATAAGCTGTGTTTTCAGCGGCTGTATTTCAAACTGAATGGGGACATGTAACTAATATTTCATTTCGGGACATGAACGACCTTTCTGAAACGACCGACTCTGATATGGACGTTTCACAATTTCGAATTCACGAATGTTTTCAATAAACATAAAGCACATCACAGTTATCCCGTAAACAGGTCTTCAGCGGAGGAGGCGGCGTCGTTCGCGAATATTGGCAGTTATGCAACTTGCCGCGAGTATGGAATATGGCACGTGTGAAGAAATCCTGCAGGACGGGCACTCGAACTGCTCGCGAACGCTTTGCTTTTACCGCGGTCATTTCTTCTATGGCTGGGTCGATGGCTCCGACGTCCATAAAAATAAAGGAAACTCAATAAAGCCATTTATAGGGCCTATTCCGATAGAAACGTAACAAAAAAGTGGAACGCTCCCCAGACGAACACAGAAAGTGCGATTATGCAAGTCATAATCATATAACGTGAGCGTGCAAATGTTGACGCTCGCTTCAAGCCAACAGCATTTCAAGATTGAACCATCTATCACTTATTCAATACTTACTTCTTTCTTTTTTTCTTTTTTTTTGCTTCTGGAAATTGGCGGCTAACAGCAGGACCAAGTTTTAAAATGAAGTGTAAAGAGTAAGAATTCACTAAATGCCATATATAGGGCGGTACAAAATAGTTTTGACGGGGTACGGTAAAGCCTTTGTCTGCTGTCAAAGCGTAGAAAGCGTATTTCGCTGATCGAACAAACTGCGCTAGATGTAGATATTGTAGACTCCTTGCTTCGTTTACAAAAGTCATCTACACAAAAGGACCTCGAGTATTTTTGCCCTATCCCGAGAGCAAGTCGCCTGCTTCTCCAGCAAAAGTGGCGGTGACGTCAGAATGACGCCGAGTTCTGATTGGCTTTGATTGAGAGGATAGTGGGTAGACCTCAATGCAAGATGCCTAGAGGTCTAAAACTATTTAGTTTCAACCAGCCAATGAGAGTTCGGCGTCTTGACATCATCGTAACCCCCGTGCAAGAAGCGGACGAACTTGCTCTCCGCATAGCTTCCAGTCACCGAGAGGTAAAATGAGAATGAAAATATTCACAGGTGTGTGTTTTATACTCTGTTTCACTTTGACCTCAGAAAACGCAGCGATTCAATAGAGTCAATAAAGCTTCGCCAAAAGTGCCTCCTCACAGCGCTCATCGCCTTGCGCGTCTGCCATCAAGGACTAAACCAATCGCGCAGAATAAATTCGCTGCGATCCTGTGCTTTTCTTTTTGTGCGCGCGATTGAGTTACCCGGTGATAGCGAATCCGCAAAGACAACAGGGGCCATGACGATGCGCTTTTGGCAATACTTGATTGGCATCCTCAGATCGCGGCATCGGCTGCGATCGAACTTAAAGTGAAAAGGAGTTTTAGTAAATTATACACTCTAAAAAACAATGAGTAAGTTCACTCTTCTGGAAAACACCGAGGCAGCCAATCACGGCGAACAATGTAAGGATTCCAGCAAATGACTAAGCTCAGAATACAAGTTTAGACAATAAAAATCAGATGTGCGCCGGGGAAATGGGCAATCAAAACGTCACTCACAAGTACGTCACGAAACGTGCTTGACCACATCGCATTTCTCTTTATTTCATTTCTACACTCTTAAAAACGTCTGTGCGTCTACTTTCACGCACAATTCTCGGAGAAGCCAATCACCGCAACTTATGGAGACAGCTCAGTGAATGACGATGCCGAAACATATGTTTAGATCAAAAAACGCAGTCTGAGTTGTGACATTAAGCAATGCAAAACGTCACGCTTGCATTGCTTAATGTCACAACTCAGACTGCGTTTTTTGGTCTAACCATATGTTTCGGCATCGTCATTCGCTGAGCTGTCTCCATAAGTTGCGGTGATTGGCTCTCCGATAATTGTGCGTGAAAGTAGACGCACAGACATTTTTAAGAGTGTACGTCTAGCAATATTTTGAGCATCGTCATTCGCTGGGATCTGTTTAACATTCTCCGTAAGTGGCTTTCTTCGTAATAAAAAAATGCATTCCTGTTTTGTTTTGTTTCTGTTTTTACCCTGGAATTTTTTTACATGTTTATCTAGCCTATATATCAGAAACGGGGTTTATGTAAAGACAAAGCTGAAATACACCCTACCTTTTAAACACTTGGCCAGTAATTATTTCGCGAAAATGTATCAGTTGGTTCGTCCGCCCATACTCACTAAACGCAAAAGAAACGGGGGCTTGGATTAATATGATCACGGTCTTGTTTGCTCCGGAATTTTGTTATTCGGCTTTTTTATCGGATGACGCCCGCCATCGCGGTGGCTGCATGACGATAGGAAGATGCTCGGAAGCCAGCCACGCACGTGCGTTTTTTAAAAGCTGCCAGGGCCAAAGTTCATTTATCCTCTTAGCATCTCAGTCAAGTTTTTGGGTGAATTAGCAACCTTAATAGAGCCGTCGTTTGTTGTTCCAGGATCCCTAATATACAAAATGATATTTTAGTACTGCAATTTCGTTCCACAAGATTAAAAAAAGAAACTACGAATTTGCGCTTTTGGCTAGTTCGTTTCTTGTGTGTTGGTATTATCTTGAACTCACCTGTTGGAACATATAGTTACACACGAGATTGTTGTAGTGTCCCTGATATAGCCTGTACGCTTCTTGCTTTCTGATTGGCCGTTTGTCCTCCTCATGGACTAACGCGGCAATCTGATTGGTTGCGGAACGATAATAAAATGGTCTGGACTGGCATTGCCGTGATTGTCTTAAGCTGCGAGTCACTACAGAGGGTTTGTTTTCTTGATGCATACTTCATTACACAACGTTGACGGCTTAGTTCGTAAAGAAAATAAAAAGTTGATTCGATCTTTCCCCAAAAAATAACGATGACACTCAATGGGCCCGGTTTCAGCACAATATCAATCAAAAGCGAACACGCACGTCGGCACGACAAATTTTCTTGGTTATATTTATTCGAGTACCTTCATTCGTTGTTTGCCCTTTGAGTGTAAAGAACTATATTAGAAACCCGTTAATAAGGAGACGGCACTGCGAGTTCGTGTGTATACTTTGATTCTTCCATAAAGTTATCGCACAAAATTAAACAGCTAAAAAAAAAAAAAACCTTAAGCTTAGACTTTCGATTTTCGTACGACACCCACAGTTCTTACACTCCCAGCTCAAGTGTACTTTCCAACAGTTGAAAACAAAGTGTTCTATTTCTTTTTCTAAATTTTCTTTAGCCGACCGCTTTTTAAATTCACATTAGCAGCGTTCACTTCTGTTGCCCTTGCCGCTCCGTCAGTACCAAGGACAAAAACTGAGACATTAGTTTAAGCGTTTCTTTCTTCGCCTGTGTAGAAGACAGACAAATTTTAAAATAAAACATAAACGTGACAAGAAGTTGCTCACTTACAAACGCGACTGGACTAAAAAAAACATTAAAAACCTACCAGGAAACCAGCTTTTTTTTTTTCGCCAAAAGCCCTTCTTCTTTCCTGCGCCGAGGTTTTGATACAGCGTTCTTATTATTTAATAGTTTTCGTTCATCCGTTTCACTTTGGTGGGGTGGTGAAGAGGCGGCTCCGATCTGCAGGGAGAGGCGAGCGATCGGCTCAGCCATGTGAGAAATTGCTTCTGCGGTGTTCCTCGGGCGGCGGCGACGGCTCCGTTCCCATCCGGGGCCAGTCGGACGCCTCGTGGGTTCCCTCGGCGCTGATTAGATGAGCGGCAAGAGAACCGACCGGGTAGAGGAACACGGCATTGCCGCTGACGAGAGAGCGCCGCCCGCCCGCCCGCCGAAATGCCGAGAAAAAGCCCACCGCCTTTTCCCTCCCTCCTCGTGGGCTTTCGTCTTGTTGAGCCCGGTACATTCCCTGCCCCGCTTCCCCCAGGAGGCCCGCGATTTCTTGTAGAGCGAATTCGGAGCGAGAAATGAGGAGTTCCACTTGACATAGCCAGCTGAAGTGTCTGTTTCTGCAAAAGCAACTCCCGCTGCTCTAAGTTCGAACTTGCTCGTTTAGCTCGCAATTTTTTTTCTTCTTATGTCTTTGTTTTCTGAAGACTTCGTCTCAACTCCGGGCTATTACATTAAAAAAAGCGAGGATTCGGTCGTAATGAGACGAACTTTAGCGAGGTGAGATCATTGCTAAAGTTGGAGCGGCTGAAGCTGCCGCCTTTATCATGTTTTGGTGTTTATAGAGCGCCCGCGCTTTTGAGCCCGATCTGTAGAAATGAGTTCTAAAGTTGGAGAACTTCCTTTCTCTATCTATTTCGAGAACTTCTTTTCTCTCTCTCTCTCTCCCTTTCTATACTAGTATTTTGGAGTTAAATTGAAGAAAGTAGAGCGTATTTTGCTGCAGCACGCTTTTCTATCTGTGCGTGTTTGTTTATTTAAGGACAGACAAAAATTCATAATTATTATAATCACTCGCAGTTTTGAAAAAGGCCGGGCGTTTCTCAGGCTGGCGAAACGCAGCCAACCAGATCGTGTAAGCCCACCTAAAAGCAAAAGCAAATCGAGTGAAAATATGGAGTGCGCTAAGTTTCGGTGTGCGATCAAAGAAAGTTGGAAGAAACGCTAGTTTTAGATTCTATGACCTGCAAAACTATTGATTTCAGGGATGGTCGATGACCCTACCCATTTAGCAAATGTTCGCTTATCTCCCGTCGTGTTTAAGTAACACCATTTCTGTCGATGTCACCATTGGCGAGGGTCCTGCAATTACAAGTAAACTATCTTTCGACGTTTTTGAAGAAAAAAAAAGAAATTCCTGCCAAAGACAGGGGGCGGGTTATCTCTCGGGGGTGGGGTCACCTCTCACTATATTACGGTAATAAAAAAAAGCCGGAAAACGAATCACGAAGCGTGAAGCGTGAACATATATATTCTCGTATAATTCACCACGCCATTAGTTTCTTAAGCTATCCCTGCCTGCTGTAGTTATCATTAAATGGGTACATTAAACACAACATTAAGCCGTATATTTTCTCTTCCAGTTTCGGCAAACTAATCTCTTGTATACTGGTCTTTCACAACGAATTACATAACCCAATCAGCGAGTTCATCTGTAGGTGTCCATACACCAGTCGATGGGCCCGTTACGAGTGGATCCAACATTTTTGCTCGTAATGCTATGTTACTAGACTATTCGAAAAGAACACATCAAAATTGTACTTTGATATTTTCGGGCTCTAAGACATTCGGAGCGAACATAGTTTCTCCCAGAGCATCAGGAAGACCCAACCAAGCTTCAATCCGCAGACAAAGCTGAGCGAGTGACGAGGTTCAATGACGTATGTTTAGACCTAGAAGAACAGTCTGCACCACTGGCACTGAGCATGAACTTTTATCGCGCTTATTGCCACAACTCAAGTTTTCTTTTCTTTCTTTCTTTTTTGCACAAACATACACTTAAAAAAAAACATATGGTCGTAAAAGAACTTTTAGGGGTTCTTCGGCTTGTGCATATTTTCCCCCTAAATATTTCACGCTGCTTATACGTCATGCAAAAGACAGGGTGCGTACAGATTCGAACGCGAGTCATCGCGAGGTCCTTGCTTCGAATGCCGCTTGGCAATGAGTTCAAAGAGGAAACTTAACACGCGGCATTCGAACCACGAATATTGCGGTGACTCGTGTTTGCAGACCGTCTTTTTGTATGGTGCATAAGCAGTGTGACTCTGGCTTAAAATAAAGTTCTTCGTGAAAAACCTATAAGGGGTTCTATTAAGCTCCTCTTCTGATGCGAAGGGTTCTTCATCCCCCACTTGCCTTTCTAGTGGGCAAGGGGGCGATATAGTGCTTGAAGCGAAACCTCTCCTCACGAACTGAAAGAGCCCTTAGGTGTCAAAGACCCTTCGAGAACGGATTTTGTTTTTCAAGTATATTTGTTTAGCTTTGTTATCTGTTCAGCTCACTTCTTTTAATAAAACGGCTTATTCTGCCGAGTGATCTGCAGGAAAGTATAGCAGCTTCGGATTTCTGAGCGTGTGGGTGAGGTTACTCTCTAGGCGAGCTGATTCATAAGGTCAAATTATTGCTGCTTCGAGTGCGCTGTGGTTCTTCTGAGAGTGTGGAACCCCTTTCCGTGGCTTCTTTATAGTGCACTGGCAGATTAAGAAGCGCCGAAGGACTCGCTACACCGCGAGTTTATCAAGATGTCGGCGAATATTGAGCTGAAGAAATTCAGGGCTGCTGAATAGCGCATTCCTTTTGTATATATGTAATCCGCCGAACTCGCAGTTCAGAGCTGTTCAAGCGGTCGCGTAACGCTATATTTCGAAGCTGAAAAGAGTCTTATCGAATGTGGCATCCCAATATAAATCAAATTACTGCTGCGGAGAAACGTAAATAGCGTCTCCAGAATTCCTTCTTAACAATAAAATAACCAAAATGTTTTTGTTTTTTTACAACGTCAGGTTAGCTCAAAGGCTTGGTGACATTCTGATGGGATCAACACTGATCTCACCGATCTGCATTTTCTTTTTCCAACTAATTTGGAGTTATTTGTTTTGTTTTGTTTTGTTTTGTTTTAATTAACGCGTGTATTACGCTTAGTATAGAAAAACAGCTCTAGCGGGTTTGTGTCGCAGCAAAAGTAATCTACTTCAACAACAACAACAAAAACTGGATTTACCAAATGTTCAATGACGAGTTTTTCAAGAACCCCACGGGTACGGAACTTGTTTTCCGTCAATGTACGAGATTCTCAAACACAAGTGAATTAAATTATTTTTGCCATTAATTAACGCCCCGTCCGTTCTTTTAATAAAAATATTGCCACATATAACGTAGGGCATGGTGTGTACCAATCATCTTATTATCATCGCTTTCTAGCGAATACGATAACATTCTTATCCGACAAGAATGACGAAGGACGGCTTACGAACCAAAAAGCAGAAACATAAAAATCCACAACGCGCTTTTTTTTTATTATTCTGTTTGTGATTACAAGCAAACGGCGTGGCAAAACGTCGTTCATTTTATCGCAACACAAGTTACGTTGAAGGTGAAGCCAACATGGCCGAGTGAAAATCTTTGTCCTATACTTACACGTAAACGAATGTCATTAGAAAAATGTTTTAATTCACACAAAAAATTTACATCCCCACTAAATTAAAATAAAACTGTCGGACAGATTTCCAGCTTCTCAGTATAGTTCACGTGAATGGCAAGTCTATACGCGTATTTTCGGCCTAAGCACTCGTTCTTTTCTAACGAAGCGAAGTTTACTGTATCTTGAAAAGAGCTTCAGTCTCGTGTTCTTTCTTTAAGTGTTTTTATAAGCTTAATAAGGCTATCATTTATGCAGTTGCTGTTATCTGTACAATTGTTGCTTCGAAAGAACTCACGTAATTTCATGTCATAGGGAAAACGCATGTAGACAATCTAGACGTTAGTATACTTGCAAGAATAACAAAGAAAAACGTGAGCGTGGTTACACGGTCTCACCTCAATCTCACTACAAGTGTCGGCAGCAAAGTTGTTTTCTGCCAAAGAACATTCGTGTGCCCCTCCTTGCAACAAAGTTAAACCATCTGTCTAACCGTCAAGGGTTCGCCGCGTCCCGGGAATCGAGTGCGTTTTTTCCCAAACAGCCAATTGAAAACAAAGCAAAAACAAAATAAAACAAACAAAAAAAAAACAGGCAAGGCACCCAGAGACAACACGGCCCCCCTAGACGTTGGAATTCTCGACAACTCTTGGAGACAAAGAAAACAGTGAAGAACAATTAGGCGCCCTGCAATTTCCAACTAATGAGCTGCCTGTTCCTCTTGGTGCACCAATAAGCAATGGGAGGACAGAAAAAAAAAAGGGGGGGGGGCAGAAAGAAGAGGAGAAGGAGGAGCAGCCTGCAAGGATCTTGACGTGACCGGCCTCCCAAATGAGCAACTTCTCCCGTCCGTCGCTTTTCAACGCGCACTTCTGACTGACTGGCAGGCTCGTCGGCTGTTCCGCCGTGCACCCAAGTCTTACGATGTTGAGAGCGCCCTTTCGAATCCCTCTCCGCGCGTCTTTCCTTTTTTTTTCTCTCGTAAAATGTGTTTAATATTTTGTTCATATATTTTAAATTTTGTCATTGTCCAAGCTGCCTTCGTAATTGTAGCGATTTGCTCCCCCCCCCCGTGATTCGCTGAAAAGTAGGCTCTTCAGATATTTTAGAGAGAAAAAACGGATACGCATTCCAGAAAGCTAAGGATTTGCTAATTTTACATTGTGTTACAGTATAGACAAGGTGGAAGAGCGGAATGCTATGAGGTTATCATGTTTCCAGAAGCCTGTACCGAAAGGCTATCGGACCACGGGTAATTGAACTAGATGATGCTTCGGAGGTTTGCCTTTGTTTACTTTCACATAGGCAACTAATTCATCGATTCATAAATACGTAAAAGGCGACTAAGGTCGCCTGACTAGGCTCCATCGCCCTGAGCATTTCAGCAGCACAGCAACATACGAAAACATCTAAATCGAAACCTCAGTGCGGTGTCAAACTGACAGACTTGGGAATTCTGCTTAATAATAAACAAAATTGTATACACTGTATGCGATAACAGTAATAACATATGCCAGAGTGATTTCAATATTTATGTTGAAGCTGAGGAATATTTTGAAATAGTTTCAAACTTGTGCATCGTTTTGAAGATATCGATCATTCGCACTATTTCTAGGCTGGTGTTTAATACCAATGGAATTTGATACGATATCCTTTGTTTCTTTATACTTTGTTTATGATCTTTATAAATACATCGTTATCGTACAACATGTGGAGATCGTGTCTTGTTAGTAGGAGGGGTTTTATTTTTATTATTAAGAACTTTGTTCATGCGTTTCAAAAACAATTATTAGCGAGGAATATGCTTAGTCCAAACTATGAGCTTAAAACATCGTAAAAAGTAAAACGACCTATGTGCCTTAGATAAGTCAGATAATAAACTGGTATAACATATATCTTTGTAAACAATGAATAATATTAGCCCTCTAATAATTATCACGTTCTGCTGCCTGAAAATGAGAAACGATTGTCAGTTAAGAGGACAACAATTTAGTGACAAGGGTACGTTGTAGATTTATCTTGCTACCAGTTTCTTCGCCGCTTCCCCACTCTATTAATTATGCGTGCGGTTATCGCAGCTCTAGTAAAAACAAAACAAAAATTCAGGAGAAAAAAAACAGAGATATCGTGTTGCCGTATTTCGTGAGGTTCGTTTCGCACAATGCTCCGCCCGAAAGCTCGGCGCTAGTACTGTAAATACGAGAAGAAAATCACATGACCAACCAACAAAAGCCGACAGTTGCAAACACATCCCGCAAGTGAAATGCTTCGTAAAGAGGCGGGGAGCACACTTGCCATATTGAATCGACGACGCCATCTACACGCGTATTCCGCCCTCACACTTCTCCATTTTCCGAACCGCACCACTGAAGGCAAACAAACAAACACGCGCAGCGACAGAAAACAGTATGAGGTAAAGCATTGTCGGAGCAGCGATACGACAAACGCGGAACAGCCGCACCTTGGGTCCGCGCATACCTTGTTACATTGTGTCGCTCTTTGCTCTGGAACGAAAAAAAAAAAATACCGGTATGTTTTTGAAGAGCAAACACTCTCTGCCGCTTCAAGGAGCCTCTTGAAGCCGCCTGTGCTCCGTGGGCGGAGAAGACGCTCTCGGTGCTTTGACGAGTCCTGCTGTACATTTCTCTTCTGCGCTCAGTAAAAAAAAGGGAAAAAAAAGGGAGGGGGGGAAGAAGAAGGACGGGACCTCCGAGGAGGTCTAGCTACTCCTGGCTGCGCAATGGCCTAGAAGCGATGCGTCTTGGCGACGAGGCCTCGCTATAAATCACGCTATCGGCGCGCGAAGCCCTGTGCCTGGCGTTTGAACGGAGCAGGCAAGACGGACGAGGGAGGACCACGGACTTGGCATGCTCGGCTGCATTCACGGGCTCGCTCCAGTGAGGCGATAACGGCCCCACGGGTCGACACTTGGCCTCTTCTTCGGGCCGGGCTCGAGACCGGGCCGGCGCTCCCGCGCATTGCTGTCTCTTCCGAGCCCGCGAACACGAGGGAAGGGGGGCTCGTGCCTCTTTCTTCTCTTTTGGGGGATCAGAACGCTCCACTGAGATTGGTGTAACCTTTCACTTGTATAAGGGCAGCTGTATTTACCTCCACTTTGAATAGAGAAGCGTATAAACTAAGTAAAAGAAGCCAATTACGCTGGCTGGATTATTTGTTTCGCACTATTTTGTTGACTACGCAAGTTGAAGCACGAGTACCTGAAATTCAGCTGAGCTGTGTGCAGTGAACTAACATTTTGAGATAAACTCACAGTATTTTTTTTTCGAAATTGGGAGGTAGTAGGTCACCACGGTTCGTTAATATTGCAGGATTATTTGCGGATATTCTTGCACTGCTAGGTGGACGTTCTAAACGATTCGCCCAAACTGAGAGCCGCAGCGCACGCTGAATTTTTTTCTCAACGTCATTACAATGCTCTGAGACATGATCGTAACTAAATGAGGACTCATGCTAGACCTACTTTGCACCTCTTGTGAAACTATGTTACGGAAGTAGGCTATTGAAAGCTGCAGCTGATATAGCTACAATACTAAAAGATGAAGCGTCCCAAAAACGAACTTCACCAAATTTTGAAACTTTCAACATAACTAAGACACTCAGTTTAGAAGTTCCTACTGCAGAATCCTACATATTTAATTGTGCGGAAATTAGAACTTTACTACAGTCGTGGTTTAAACATGCTGCTATATCAAAACCGATTCTTCGACAGACGCGAGCGACGTTAACTCCACAACGTCTCCGAGAAAGAAGGAAAAACAACTTATTGTGCAAATACGCCCGTCTAGTTCACCACGTGAGCGGGCGATTAATGACTCTGCCGCCTCAAACGGCGTCCACCCACAAATCAGTATTTGCATATTTTCGTGCCGAAATAAGCAGCCTTCGAAGCTATTCACCGTGCTGAAACGATTTTTTAAAAGGCCGACAGGTGTTTCGCATCCCGTAAGAGTTACGCCGCCCCTTTTCCGTTGTAAACCCAGCCTGGCACACTACGAGGCCGCACCAGGCCTCAAGCTGCAACAGATTCCTACAAAACAAATTTGTCCAGTACCATAACAATTTTTTTTGCAATACGCGTTTTTTGGATATTTAATTACGATCGTGCTTTCAGCTAGAGATGACAACTATAGTCACGTACAGCTAAAAAATGCAGGTCGTCCGGAGGACGAATCAGAGAGCCGGAAGCGTGAACTTAATACGCCACATACTGTGTTTCTCAAGTCCCAAGCAGCACACATGTCCTATGAACATGCATGGAACATCCCTGGAATTTTAGGATATCCTAAAGACATTCACAGGACTAGCTGTGCTACTAGGGGTTGCCCGTGACTGTACACAGCAGGAGAAACCTCGAAGCGTCACCCTTTGACCCAGGCCGGCGTTCCCAGGTTAAACTGTTCTCGCGTCCCACAGAGATACAGCGAGGTCGTCTTGGTTGTCAACCCATCGACGACAAACGCTACGCCCGCCTTTTTCCCGCGACTGCCTTTGTTCATCGTCCACCCGGAAGACGAGAACACGATCGAGAGGACCGTCCTCCCCAAAGCGACCCAAGTGGTCCGACCGCGTCGTCTAAGGTTGCCCGCCGCTTCCACGCGAGGACCGAAACGCGAGGAGAGCGCTCTTCGAGACCTCCTGTCTTCACATTCGTTTCCATTAGCGGCGTAACCGGAGGACGAGCTCGAGGCGGACAGTCGAACAAAGCACGCGCTCGCGTTACACGGACGCCTAACACGGCCGGACTCGGACACTTTGTCCGATGCAAGACCCCCCACCCCCTTCGACAAGGCCGCATCGCACGGGGTGTCCTCGCTCTGTTTCGCGGAACACAGCGACCATACTCAATTTGCCTCTACGTTGACAGTGCTGTGAAAGCCACCTGCTCGTTGGGCCAGACTACGTCTATTTTGTTTGCCACGTGATCACGATCGTCCTGTCCACGCCCACGCGCAGAGAACGGGGTCAGGTGATGAAAATGGAGGCGGTTCATTGGTTCGGCGAGCATGTATAGCTTCCACCGCAATGTCAGCTTAGAGATGAACGGAGTATAGGGTCATGTTGGGGACGAAGGAAACACCACTTCATTCCTTTGTCAGTACAGCGGTTTGGTCCCGGAATCGGGATCCAGTTGACGACAGCAACGTTTGTTTTTTTGCTAAATCGAAAGCCCTGAAACGGCCTGGTGTTGAATAATCGGCGAATGTTCTCAATTGTAAGCGGTTTTTAACGTGGTGTCTTAGCAACGTGAACTTTGCCCTAAACTGGTTAGAATGTTCGAGAAATGCGAGCCGTGACTTTGTGAAACAAAATCGCTAACCCAAGAGTGACGGAATCGAATTCGAGTTTAAGATAATCACTTGAGCACTGATTCCGCTTTTCAGTGATCATTGAGCTGTAAGTATTCTTCTAAGCCAAAGGCCTCGCTTCTATTAATTATGTTGCGTGGTTGATCACCCTCCTACTTAGTGCCTCCTTTCTTCCCCAAACCTAAATTGATTGAAATCGTTTTCCCGCACCCATGGTATCAATAACTGATGCTGATTATTTTAAAATTGCGATTACTGATTCTCTTGCTCTTTCTTAGCCATTGTTCCTAGTTTTGCCTTGTTTGTTGTTATACTCATATATTTCTTTTCTGTTTAAACTAACTTTCTGTGATGTCTTAGGTACCTAAAAATAAAAATAAAGATGAAATTTAAAAAAAAAAAGTTCTTAGATATCGTAAGGCTTTCGAAGGCTCCTTAAATTTCGCTTTTATTTTATTTTTTTGACAAGTATTTGTATGTTTATTTGAACAAGAAATTTATAAATATTCATTGGTGTTTCGGGGAAATATTACACACAATACATCACTCAAATTTCAGCGGCTGTAAAGGTTTATTGATCAAAGAATCGGCTAAACATTCTTTAGAATGCATCGGTAGATGTTTTTAGTTCTTCTGACTTCGACATATGTTATTACGCGCTCATGAGTTTTTTTTTTTTTCTGACGCTTGTCTTGACAATTATCCTCGGCAAGGGGGTTGATCCACACGTATTAACCGAAAAACATCATCCATCAAGTCGGAATAGACTACTGACATCGTAAGGACGCTAAAAAACTCGCTATGCTCACTAAATCTGGATTGACTCTCATAAATGAATAAATAAATATTTCGGAAGGACGGCATTCAAGGCATTTACCCTGAAGTAATGTACTATACGATGCCGACCAGACTTCTTTAACTATCACAAACGCTCTTTGTGTTCTATTTCAAAACACCCTCTCGTTTTCCCAACACCTAATTTTAGAACAGACAGTCGTCTTGCGATAGATAGAAAAGAAACGCAACATTGTATTTGAAAACAGAAAAACAAAACTAATGCTCACTTATCAGGACACGCGACTGTATGCCAAAGTACAGAAAGACAGAAGAAACTGATTTTGATAGGTGCTTTTTTTTGCGATGGGGAATTGAGTAAAACAAAGGATCAAAATGAAAAGTCCTTCTAGGGTCCCCCGAAATAGCGAGGTGTCTCAACTCTTTTGAGCGGTACGTAAAATGGCGCAATAAATCGACTTCAAGCGCTTTTCGTTCCGGACGGAGGGCTTCTCTCGAGATCGGTGTCACCAAAGCCTCTCCGGGGAGGAGTCTTGCCCTTTGGCCTGGTAATCCCCCGGTAATCTGACCATCCCCTAATAGAAAAGGATTAAGGCGGTAACCGACAATGAAGGGAGAAACTCCAGCTGGGTTGACGCAAACAAAAACGGCAAGGTAACTTAGGACGGCATTAAACCATGGCCGGCTATTGCGTAAATATGTGATACAGTAGTCAGCACAGAGTCATTGGCAGCTTTGCTATTGTTTACAGCTTCGCACATCGAAGTTTCGCTAATGAACGCTAACATACGAAGAAAGTTACTTGGCTTATGGCGAAGTGGAAGGTTTTTTCAGTATATTTTCTTCCTGCGTTTTTTACATAAGGCATCCTCCAATGAGCTTGTGAGCTGTATTAGTCCTTTGGTTACATTTTTCTTCTAGACTGCGCATTCTTCCGTATTTTATTCTTTGTGCGCCGGTGACACCTGATGCATTACCGCGAACACCTCTGCATCAACAAAAGCGTTATCAAAATACATTCGGCGGTTTCCTTTGAATTCAGGCAGTGAAATTCACTCGTACTCCTGTTTCTCCTAAAATGTGTACACGTGTGGATAACATACAGTAAGCATCGCAGTTGTATTTCCGTTTAAACTCTAAACGGCTTTTGTTGTTAGGAAATTAAATTACGCTGAAACTGCGGATAGGGGATTTTTAAAATGATTACAGCGTGTGTCATGCCTGAAGCGCTAGTGGCTCTAAATGTGTAGCTCTACGGTCAGGATAGCTTTTATGTGATTCAAAATAATATCGAATCAAACACCGAATCAAAGCAAGTTTAGTATCGTTAAACATTAGGTTTGCCTCTTTTTTTTTTTAATTCACAAATTTTGAATTGTTTTACACCCTCGGACTTGCTAGAACTTCAAATTGGTTTTCTGTTTGGAGATAATTGTAGTCACACATTATACTCCTTCTGCGCAACGCTCGTGCGATTGCCTTAAAAACGACATTAAACTTGGTATAGTTTCGGTATTCTTGAAGTAAGGTGGAAACCGGCAAGTTTTCAGCACTCCCCGTTTTAAAAACCAGCGTACAACAATTTCGAAGAAGTGAGTCTCGGTCCCCTGATCACAGGCGTGTAGATGGTTGGATTACAATCAGAAGTAGTGCAAAAAGCAAAGATAATATATTGACGTATTTACAATAAGCTCTAATCAAAGATTGCTCATCGGGCGGTTTGTGGTTGGAACGGTGTGATGGCTTGCTTCGTGCCCGTGCCTCACGTGGATCGCGTCATCAACGCTGGTTTTTGGCACGTGTGTCTTGGAGCGCTTTTCTTTCACGTCGTTTTTCGTGCTTCTACAGGCGCAGGGGCAACAACTCCACGTTGGCCATGGGCGGGACAATGCCGGCCTAATCGGCAAGGCTAAGTCCGCCCAAATATTTTAATAAAACGTCAGCTCTCTCGACGTTGGCCAGCACGATAAAAAAAAAAAAAAATATATATATATATATATATATATATATATATATATATATATATATATATATATATATATATATATATATATATATATATACTATCAGTGTGTCGAACCGAAAAAAATACGGGTTCGGTTACGGTTCAGGTTCAGGTAAATTAATTTTGTTCCGGTTCAGTTCCGGTTCGACTAATTCGATCCGCGAACCGGTTCGCGAACCGGTTCGGGGCGCTGAACCGGTTCGGAAATTATAAATGACAAACTGCAACATCAAAATAAATTACAAATAAAACATCTGAAATCAGCACATACGAAACGGGATACATCGTCGAAACTAGTAGTGCATAACGTTTATAAAAGCCTGTAGCCAATGCAAGCGGCAAACAACGACTGTCTGATGACAGGGCTGTCTGTCACGGGCGCTAACTCCAGCGTCTGCTGAGCGTTGGTTTGAGCGCACGCGCCCGCTTGAGTCCCATGACTACGCTGGGCGGGCGACGGAAGCAACAGAAGCTCGGCAGATCCTTTGTCAAATTCGAAAGTGCGCGCAGCTTCGCTTCTCCGCGAGCGACTAGGGTTTGTATCCCTGTTGTTGTTTTTTTTTCCCGCATTTATCGAGTTTCCGGTACGAAAAAATACGGCATGTAAATCTTGACACTAATTAAAATATGGCAACCAACCAAGTCCTAAACGTGTAGGAGCCCTACGTTTCGAACCGACTTGGTTCTTCGTCAGGGGCGACTGTGGCCGTTGAGGAGCGGCGTTTTGGTCTTCTTTTTCTTCTCTCAGGGATGTGGCGCATTTCCTCGATCTTCTTCTTTCACGAATATGGCGAAGCCCGTTCACATACACTGTTGGCAAAGCACCAAGGCACCTATTTATGTTGCCTGGCGTCGTTTGAATGTGCCAGGACTCGATGAAAAGCCTATGTCGGTTGTTAGCCTCTGCGTCGATAATGCTGGTGTTGTCGAAATCAATCCGGTGGTCTTTGACTTCGCAGTGCTCAGCGACTGCGCTGCGCTCGTGGTCGAGCTTGCGAACGTCATTTTTGTGTTGGCGTATTCTTTCAGTAAAGTTCTTTGTCTCGCCGATGTAAGAGGCTGGACAGTCTGCACAAGGGATCTTATAAACCACGCCCTGCTTTTTTCGTTCGGAAGGCGATCTTTTGGGCGGGGCATTAGTAATCCAAGCGTGGACATCGGCTTGTGGGCCACGCTGATTCTTTCTTTGGCTAGCACGCGTGCAAGCGCCTCGCTTGTTCCTTTGACGTAAGGTACGCAGATGCGCGATGTTGAGCGTGGCTGCGTACAGGCTTGTGGTTGCTGGTTTCTGTGATCCCGAGCTTGACGCCGGGCAACGCGTTGGATGAAGGCGCTCGTGTATCCGTTCTTTTTAGATCAGCACGGATGGTTTTTTCTTCCTTTCTTCTGTCAGCCTCGGACGAGCATATAGTCTTCGCCCTAGACAGCAGTGTCCTAACCACCGATGCTTTGTGGCAGGCTGGGTGATTAGAATCAAACTGGAGGTAACGTCCAGTATGCGTGGGCTTCCTGTAGACTGAAAAATTCAACTCGTCCTTTTCTCTTTTCACGAGCACGTCAAGAAAAGGCAAGGAATTGTCTTTTCAAGTTCCGCTGTGAATTGAATAGCCGGTTCGATGGAGTTGAGGTGTGAGAGGAATCTGTCCACTTCAGATCTTTGAAGGATGCAGAAGCAGTCGTCTACATACCGCACAAATATTTTGGGCGCAGTGGTGAATGACTGCAGGGCCTCTTCCTCAATGGCTTCCATGCACAGGTTAGCCGTGGTAACGGAGACGGATGCGCCCAAAATATTTGCGCGGTATGTAGACGACTGCTTCTGCATCCTTCAAAGATCTGAAGTGGACAGATTCCTCTCACACCTCAACTCCATCGAACCGGCTATTCAATTCACAGCGGAACTTGAAAAAGACAATTCCTTGCCTTTTCTTGACGTGCTCGTGAAAAGAGAAAAGGACGAGTTGAATTTTTCAGTCTACAGGAAGCCCACGCATACTGGACGTTACCTCCAGTTTGATTCTAATCACCCAGCCTGCCACAAAGCATCGGTGGTTAGGACACTGCTGTCTAGGGCGAAGACTATATGCTCGTCCGAGGCTGACAGAAGAAAGGAAGAAAAAACCATCCGTGCTGATCTAAAAAGAACGGATACACGAGCGCCTTCATCCAACGCGTTGCCCGGCGTCAAGCTCGGGATCACAGAAACCAGCAACCACAAGCCTGTACGCAGCCACGCTCAACATCGCGCATCTGCGTACCTTACGTCAAAGGAACAAGCGAGGCGCTTGCACGCGTGCTAGCCAAAGAAAGAATCAGCATGGCCCACAAGCCGATGTCCACGCTTGGATTACTAATGCCCCGCCCAAAAGATCGCCTTCCGAACGAAAAAAAGCAGGGCGTGGTTTATAAGATCCCTTGTGCAGACTGTCCAGCCTCTTACATCGGCGAGACAAAGAACTTTACTGAAAGAATACGCCAACACAAAAATGACGTTCGCAAGCTCGACCACGAGCGCAGCGCAGTCGCTGAGCACTGCGAAGTCAAAGACCACCGGATTGATTTCGACAACACCAGCATTATCGACGCAGAGGCTAACAACCGACATAGGCTTTTCATCGAGTCCTGGCACATTCAAACGACGCCAGGCAACATAAATAGGTGCCTTGGTGCTTTGCCAACAGTGTATGTGAACGGGCTTCGCCATATTCGTGAAAGAAGAAGATCGAGAAATGCGCCACATCCCTGAGAGAAGAAAAAGAAGACCAAAAAACGCCGCTCCTCAACGGCCACAGTCGCCCCTGACGAAGAACCAAGTCGGTTCGAAACGTAGGGCTCCTACACGTTTAGGACTTGGTTGGTTGCCACATATTTTAATTACTGTATTTCCCAACCAGAGAGATTTCTCTCGAATGTTTGAATTTCAAATCTTGACACTTCATAGCTAGATATACTCTGACCGGTGGTTGGGGCAGCGAAGAGCAGATATAATTCATGAATGCTCATTTCAACTGTAAATAAAATTTCTTTCTCTCCCTCAAACATTATCAAACTCCACAGCCTTTTCTTTTCTCATTCCGATGGAAGCAAGGTTCAAGAACTCGCGCGTTCTAGAAACGTGTTATGAAATGAGCACACAGCAGCATTTAGGATTTACGAGATTGTAGGAAAATAAAATCCCGGGACGCGATTTTTTTTTTTTTTGCACAGCCTTCCAATTTTCTTTTTTCCGTGGAAGCCGCGACCAGCGCAATACTGGTTCCTATGTCAAGATTCATGGATGCAGCGCTTGTCAAGATTCATGGATGCAGCGTTTATATTCCTAAGACTGAGTGGAGAAGAAAAATATGTAAGCGAGGTGTGTGTCAGTTGACGGCACTTAAAAAACAAATGGCATTGATAGCACATTCATTGTCAACAGCGCGTGGCCGAACCGTTTTGACATGAGCCAGTAACCGTTATTTTTTTCCGGTTCAGTTCCGGTTCGGGTTCATCGCGATAACAATATAACGGTTCGGGTTCGGGTTCAGTTCCGGAAAAAATACCGGTTCGGTTCCAGTTTTCGGTTCGGTTCGGTTCCGGTTCGACACCCTGATATATATATATATATATATATATATATATATATTTTTTTTTTTTATAGGGTCCTATTTTTTTCTCACAACTCCGACGCTTCCTTGAAGTTATAAAAAGAGTCAGCGACTTCATCACACCTCCAGCAACAAGAAATGCCGGCCGGAGATCAATAGGAGAGCGTGGCCATAGTGCAAGCTTCGACCACGCGCATGGACCGTGTCGCTATTCCCTTCACGCGACAGGCGCTGTCCCTCATCGGGTCCCCATCCCCGACACAATGGGGGCCGAGGGTTCAGCGCCGAGACGAGCGCACGTGTCGCTCCAACGGACCGACCAATGACCGAGGGAAAGAAGCCGAGTCGCCGTGCCCCCTCGCGCCGGCTGCCTCGGCCGTTTAATCCCGGGCCACCATTACCGCAAATCGAAGCCGGAGGGAGCGCCCCGAACGACATCGAGAAGCTTATCCCCAACGACGTCCGATCGAGACGATGTCGCATTGAGACGTCCGCCCTCCCTGAATAGAGCCCCGGAGGGAAGGCCTCGGTGGCGATAAGAGACAACGGCCACGGAGCCGAGCCCAAAATGCCAGGAATGCGAATTGGCCCCGCAGCGTCTCAAGAGTGCTCCTGCCTCTCGAGCAGCTGCTTTTGTATACAACGCGAAAAGCCCCGGGAACGCTGAGGGGAAACAGCCCCGAAGGGTCGCAGCCTCCATGATGTTTTTACTCCTCGTCTCCGCTCCCTCCCTCTAGCCCCTCAGACGGACCGACGGCTGAGTCTAGCGCTATACGACGCTTCTGAGGCAATTCTGAGTGCCGAGTGTATTGTGTCGGCTGCGCGCTCTTGGGCCAGATTAAGCAATCAACAGCCGAGAATGCACTATGCCATTGTAATCTTCAGTAGGAGGAATAGATGGCGTCCAGCTTGGGAATCAGCAGTGACACTACATGTTACTTTCTTCCTTTTTTTCTTTCTTTTCTGAGGGCATGCGTAGACGAGTGTTTCTTTTTGGTCCATCTTTGCCACGAAAGAAGCTTGGCGGCGGGTCCGCTGCCTTGGTTCGCGCGGAGACTGGCGGAGGCGTCCGACCGACAAGGCATTTCGGGAGAGAGGACAGACCGGACGCCACACCACTCCGTTAGTCCCTAAACAGATTGTACAGTGAGAATCACGTGCTCGACGGACAAATCAACGGCCTCGCTTTCCCCATCTGACCCCGCTCTCTTCGCGTGGGTATGAGCGAGGATTAGGTGGCGACAGATACACAGACATGCAACTGGTCCTACGAGCACGTAGCTTCCACCGCACTGTCAGCTTAGCGGTGAACGTGAGTATAGGTGCTAGGGGTGTCCCTAGGTTTCAGAGTGTCTCCAACTGCTCGGTCGGGATCACGTGGTTGATGTGCCGCGTTCGCAACACGAGCCGCGGGGAGCTGATGAGAGCGTCGGTCGTGCGCGAGCGTTTCCGTCTCACCACCCGCTCCCTCCCCCGCGGCTCCGCGACAACTCCACGCGTGCGCACCTGCGACCAATCTGCACCGGAGGTGTCCGCCATAGGGAGTTTAGGAAACCATTTGCACGTCCGATACGGTCGATGGACCCGGTACGAACTGCGCATGCGCGAGTCTTATGCTGTAGCGCATGCGCAGTTCGTACCCGAGGGCCGATCGTAGCGTATCGGGCGGGCAGAAACGGTTCCCTAAAACTCTCTATTGTCTGAGGCGTATTTTCTCCTTGTCTGACGGCTCCGCCACACTGGTGACACAAAACAAATGTCCGCAGACATTTTAGAGGCATACAAACGTACGAAGCAAGTATGGTTCGAGCATAAACCTGAAGAACGTGCGCAAATACTTCTTTCACCGCGTCTTTCGAATGGTGTATATGAGCAGCGCTAACTACACTCTAAAAAAAGTGTGTGCATCTACTTTCACGCACAACACTCGGAGAGCCAATCACCGCAACTTACGGAGCAGCTCAGCGAATGCCGATGCCGAAACATATGTTTAGACCAAAACACGCAGCCTGAGCTGTGACATTAAGCAATGCAAAACGTTACGCTTGCATTGCTTAATGTCACAACTCAGACTGCGTTTTTTTTGGTCTAAACATATGTTTCGGCATCGTCATTCGCTAAGCTGCCTCCGTAAGTTACGGTGATTGGCTCTCCGAGCGTTGTGCGGGAAAGCAGACTCACGGGCTTTTTGTAGAGTGTACGGTTTGACGCTCTTCAGGGTTCGAGTTGTTCCCTCTCTTCAATGTGGGCTTTCTTGGTGCGACAGTCGTCGCCGGTATTGGCATGCCGCGCTGTCTAGACGGCCGAGGAGCCCCGTTACCGGGGTGACGCACGATGGCTGGGGTGCGAGACCGTGGCCGATGTGTTCCGCGGCCAAGTGGAAGGACCCCGCCGTGCATTATCGCCCGGAATGTCTGGGTCCGGAACTGCCGGGCGTGGGTGTCAACTGTGCGCGGAGATGGGAGCTGCTCACTCGATGGCTCCCGGACTTGTGTAGACGTTTGTCGATATCGCGAAGATTACTTCCATCGAGCCAATGTTGTATCTTTTCTATTTTCTTTATTTTATTTGTGTCATTATATATATTTTTTTGTCGTTTTGCGCAGTACATTTGAACCAAATTGTTTCGGAAACTTTTGGAGAGCTTGTAGAGGGAGGAGGAGTTACAACGACGTGCCCACTTACATTACATCTGTACGGGTATTTTCATACAATTTGCTGACAACGTTCTGTATAAACTACACGCCGTCAAGTGCTTGTTTACCACCTGGACAGGCTGCTCCTACTCACTTTAAGTGCGTGTCACATGGCTGTTCGAGTGCACGTTCATTGCAAAGGACACACTGTCATACGCTATAAATATTTTGCTGAGATAAGAATAAGGATAAAGTTTATTTCTAATTTTTCTAATAAAAATAAAGATATAAACGCCCTAGCCCGCTTAAGCGCAGAACGCTTGTATGCGGGACCCGGCAGTACAGCATCATGAATTAAACATACATAAAACGTGACTGAATTGTAGATGAACACATATATGAAAGAGCTTGCAACATGAATGCAAGTATTTCCGAAATGTGTCAGGTGTCTCAAATAGCGGCCAGGCTCTTTAAATCAACCGCAAAATTCGGTTTCTTAACCTATCGCGCTACGATTTTGTGCAGCGTTGCCCACAGGTGGTGCATTTTTTCTATAAAATTTGCAAAGAGCAAACTTACCTGAGGAAAAAGTAAACAAAGAAAAAGACTTAACTCCTATGGAAACCCAGCGAAGCAACCGGTCTTCAATCAATAGGGCGCCCTATTGTTTGAAGACCGGTGACTTGGCTGCGTTTCCATAGGAGTTAAGCTGTCTTTTTTTCTTTTCTTTAGGTAAGTTCGCTCTTTGCAAATTTTATAGAAAAAATGCACCACCTGTGGGCAACGCTGCAGAAAATCGTAGCGCGAGAGCTAAGATACCGAATTTTGCGGTCGATTTAAGAGCCTGGCCGCTACATGAGACACCCGGTATATTGTTAAAAGAATGATATACGAAAAAAATACACAAAACCTCTGGAACTTGACAATAGAAAGGCAATGCTATACATTGCACAAAACCTCTGATCCTCGACAACATCTCCATGTGTCATTCATGCAAACAATTGAATTGACTCGATGTGCCGTGAATGTTAGAAAACACGGCACCTACCGTGTCCCGTTTGGCCAGACCCTAACATGGTGTCTACAAACAAGTTCCCGTTCACCCACACCAGGGCTGGACACTGGGCATGCGCAGAAACAAGATTCCGCGTAAAGTGAGGCGCTGTCTGCACTCGCGACGCGCGCCGATCGCAGCGCCCCCGTTGTGGCGTCACGTATACGAGCCGGGCGTTTGTTTATAGAGCAATGACGGCGCGAACAGAAACTGGAAGACAGCCACACAGACTAGTAGGACTCTTCCGTCTCTCTTCGTATAGACTCTCGCGCTGCAATGACCCTTCAAACGCAGAATAAACTCTATACGGCCCATCGTGGCATGCAGGAGTGCGCACTTAGCCCTCCGGAACGCATATTCGAACGGTCGCCGATACGTCGCCACGGCATTGAAGAGACGGCCGAAGGTCGTGAGCCCAGTTCATCTTCCTCACTTAGGGCCCTCTGCGGCTGACATCCGCGCCTCCGCCAACGATCGTGGAGAGGCAGCCCCGGAAGAGACGATCGACGCAGCACAGAAGCCGGGGATGGCTGCTCCGGGAACGAGGAAACAAAATAGAAAAATGAAAAAAAAAAGGAAGCATCGAAGAGTGCATGCTCCAGCATGGCTCCTCTGACACAGAGCACACAGAAAAGGAGGAGGCAGAAGACGTCGAGGACAGCAGATGTCGCTGATTGTAGGGCAGACCTCGCGTTCGCCCTGCCTCCTAAAACACACACGGGGTTGGGTCTTCTTCTCCCGTCCTGAACGGAAACAAAAGACGGGAAGGAATAGAAGGGTGCAAGCATAGATAGAAGCACTAACGTAAATATATCTTCCTCTTAGGATATCAACTGTCTTTAGTCCCGGGGCTTCTTCTCGGCCGTCCCAGTCCGCCTCTTCGGACTCGCCGCGCGTCCGTCCCTGCTTCCAGCTCCGAACGCGTGTCCAGCCCCCCCGAAGCCATCCGTCTTGTGCAATGCGAACGTCCCAAAGCGGAGGCAGCTTCCAGTTCGAGTACTGGCGGGAAAAAAATAAAATCGAAAGCGCCGAAAAACGCGAAAGCGGAAGCAAAAAAAAATTAAGCGAAGATTTATTCCGACACCAGGAAGGACCCGGAAAGTCGCGTCGCTTCCCTTAATGATGCGCGTTTCCTTCGGAATGACAGCGATCGAGACGACTTAATAAAAACATGGAAAGGAGCACGAAACTTTGGTAATAGTTCGGGAAATAGAAAAGGCTCTGCTCGGTTTCTGCCGGGCGATGTTTAAGTGTGTCGCCGCGCGGCACTCGGATCAAACTCGTGATCGATTTTTCGGTCGCGCTGAGGATTCCGCCTGCGTGTCATCTGATACCGAGTCTAGGATGTGAGTGGCTTAAGTAAAGCATTTTCTTTTATCTTTCGCTTTTGAGACATTGAGTTAGCGAATTAGATATATCCTAAGCACAGTTCTTGGGTGATGCAGAATATGCGCCACAGTGACTGATTGTTTGAGGATGGCCGACCATGATTTGAGGTTAGTGTTTTCTTTGTCTCTAGCTCTACGTATGAATTGTTGTCACGTAATCTTTATGGCGAAACATTCAAACTGTTAGGATTAGTGTATTTGTGCAAACTTTAGTGAACAACTAGCCCGGTCCAAATATTATACCAGAAGTTCTATCCAGAAAATCAATAAATAAGCGACTACGTAGCTTTTATTTCCTTATTAGGCTTCGAAAGCAAAGGAGGGTATATATTTTGTCTGAAGCAGGCTTTATGCACTCTTCTACCCGGGTGTATAATCAATGTTGCATGGTGCACGCTAAAAAAACAAAAACAAGGTTGTATTTTTTGTTTTTGTTTTTCACGGAACACGTTATTTTTCTATGCGTCGGAAACACTAAACGCCCAAGTTTTAACGCAACTAATTTCCCACTGTCAAAACATAAAACGCAGTTGTTGGTGCCGCCTCTCGGCTGCATGGGCTTGCCAAGTTAATACGAATAAACTGAGTGCAACGAATCAGATGCATTGTTAAAAAGAAATACTGAAATTCGGTTCTTAACCTATTTTGATTTTTGTCAGTACGGCGTCAAGTAGATGCACAGCACGTCGCTGCGTCTTATCGAGCGCGATACATTCGAGAGCTTTCAAGTGCTCAAAAAGGCGCAAAAGCATTGAGGAGGCCGCCTTTTTTTTTCAAAAGCAGAGACTCTCGCTGCCGCTAGCTATTGCGCTCCGGCGTGTTTTCCCCGCGCACTAGTCGCGAACTTGCCATTTCTATAAGCCTCCCCTTCCCAGGCATCAAAGCCAGCGTTCTTTTTCCGGGCACTTCACAAAAGAAACGATGTTTGCGGGACAACTTCTCGGCAAAAACGGATCATATATATTCTTTTACGGATCATCGCCCTGTCACGCCGGAACACGCATGCACGCGGGCAAAAAGAAAAATCCGCAAAACAATACCAATACACTCGCAGTTCAAAAAAAAAAAAAAAGAAACGAAAAAAGGCGAGGACAACCATCGATATTACGTCCGCTTGTCTGTCCAAAGCCTGAACCGCGCGTCGGGCTCCGGATCCCGCGTATAAGTTCAATTTCAGTCCGGAATCCTCGGGGAAGAAAATCAAAATTCCTTTCACGGCGCGGCGGTCCACGAATCGCTCGTTACCATTTCGTCGCTGTCGAAGCTCGCCGGTCTCTGTACGCTCTCCCGCACAAGGCCCGGCAGCGATGCTCCGGGAGAGGGCTCGGGCTTTCTCCCGAAGAGAGCTAGGGCCAAGTCGCCGCCGCGATTTCCCTCGTTCTTGAGGACCGGGCTCAGCGCGGCAGATCCCCCGAATCAAAACGGGCCTCTGTGTAGCAGCACCCAAGGCGTCATCTATCACCGCACTGGGAGCGTGGGGGGAGGGGGGCAGCAGCAACGAGAGAGATTGCATCCTCGTTCCCCGAATCCCCCTCCGCCCATGGCAACGAGGAGTGAGCGGCCGAAGTAGAGAGACAAGAGCGACGGGACTGACGCCTACGCGGGGCCAACACAAACAAAGCGCCCGAGCCGTATACGGAAAGGAACTCATATTCGAAGCTCTCTGCTCACGCCGCCGCAAAAGACGGCGAGCTGGTTCTGTCGCTGCTTCATCATCATTGGGAAGGGGCCTGCCGTCGTCGGCGCCAAAGCAGGAGTCAAAGTGTAGCCATCCGGGAAGGCGCTGTGTAATGATCCCTTCGACACACAAGCCGCTTCCTGACCCGCGGCACTGGAGACGACGGGCTCGCCTGGTGGCGACGACGCCAGCCCCCCGGCCGGACGGCAGGCATGCCCGCCGCGAGACGGCGTCGGAGCTCGACGTTGCCAGGCGCACCTCGAGTCGCGTCCGGAGGATGATGAATGGCGGCTGCGAACGTCGCCAACTGATAGTTACGCTCCGAGTGGCTTCTCCCTCGGCTGCCGCAGAATGCGCCGATTAGTCGCTTTTGTTTCGGGAAACGCGGAGCCGCGACGCTCCGGTCGCGGTTCTCCTCCACCGTATGTCGGCACACAAAAATACTGAAAAAGAAATTTATTTTTTTTATTTGTGGCTTTGGGAACAAAATGGCGGTTGGAAGCTCACCCGACAGCGGTTTAGCATATGGGTCGTCGTATCAGGTATTTTGGCCATAGTCCACTCGTGATCTTAAAGGTGCCCTGAGGAGGTTCTCTGGGATCGTTTAAATATGCCGATAACTCACTCTGCGGGATCTAAGCGTCCTAGAAATCCGAAAATCGTAACGATGCGCGGCCGATTTCCCTATTATAAAAGAAATCAAAGATCAAAGTTATTTCCGGCGATAGGAGGAGCATTGTGCCGGCAGCCACCACGACATGTGACCAACGAAAACGCGACATTGTTGAGATTGCAAATGCTAGCTGTTATTACAAAATGTGTATCCTTTTACGTAGATGATAGAAGCAAGCAAGAGAAGTCGAGAAATGTTAATGTTTCAAGCAGGGAACATAGTACTGCAATAATCGTATAAAAAAAATGCAAACCGCTTTTCATGTTGCTGTTGTTGTTGTTGTTTTTTTGTTGGAGTGATGTGTCCGGTCGTCAGCTCTCGAACACTCGAGCTGCGCGCTCGCTGCAGGTTGAATCGTATACTCTTAAAGATGCCTGCGTGTCTGCTTACTCACAAAACACGCGAAGAGCAATCTCTGCGATCTACGAAATCAGCTCAGCGAATGATAAGGCGGAATACCTGTTTAGACCTCAAAATTAAGTCTGCGCTGTGACATTACGCAATGCAAGCATGACGTTTAGCGTAATGCCACAGCACAGACCTCATTTTTAGCTCTAAACGGACATTCCGCCTCATCGTTCGCTGAGCTGATTTCCTAGATCGCAGAGATTGGCTCTTTGAGTGTTTGGCGGGTAAATAGACGCGCAGGCATTTCTTAGAGTGTAGTCCGGCCTGTATGGGCATCGAGCCGCGCGCATACGAGATATCACTCCACGGTTCCCCCGTTCGGAGGCGCGAGGACATGGGCGTACCCTTGCCCCCCAGTTCTCAAAGTGGGTGTGTGTGTGTGTGGGGGGGGGGGGGAGGGGGCAAGGCATGTGTTTTGCCCCCCTGAAACAGCCGCCACCGGGCAGGGCAAACACTGGCTGGCGGCGCCCAAGGGGGCCAAGGGCACCGCCCCCCCCCCCCTACCCTGGGGGGGGGGGGTCCAGTTTGTCCCCCACTCAAAAACAAGTTGGTACGCCACTGCGCGAGGATCCTTCGCTCGCTAGTGACTGACAGTGGTCTTGGTTTCGGACATATGCTGCTCCCATCGCCGGAGATGGTCACGGTGTGTTGCGACCTTTGATGGCTTTTTTAAAAGAGGAATCGGCCTCGTATCGTCGTGATTTATGAATTTCTAGGGTGCTTAGAGCCAGCAGAGTGAGTCATCACCATATTTAGGCGTCCTCAGAAATCTCCTCGGGGCTTAATATGTTCCCGCTGTTAAGGGCTGAGAGACAGACAGGCTGGAGACCTGGTTTGCGTTATATGGATGACTATATGTTTTAATGGGATATGAGATGATGGTTGCGTTCGATGGTAGGTCCCATTCCGTCTCCGCCGCACGTGTCCGCGGGTCCCCCTTTTATAGCCCCGGTGACGTGACGATGTTGCGTCACCGGCGGGATCCTGGTGCGATTGGTGGTGCCTGTTGGCTTCGATTAAGATGAGGTCCAACAGCCACTTTCATTGGCCCGGAGGTTTAGTGTCGCCGCAGCAGTAACTTTTCTTGATGTTAGAGAAAGAGGAAGACAAAGACCCGCTGATGTTGGTTACTTCAGCTGATGTTCGAAAGCCTTGGTTCCAGGTCTTCGAGAGGGTCTCTGCCGAGCGATGGTGTTGCAGACCGTCCCTGTAAGTGTGCCCTAGATGGGGCACGGCTTCGCCGGGGTTTGAAACGTAACACCGCGCCATGATTTGTGATTCGTTCGTCGGCGTTCTTATTGTAATAGAAAACTGGCTGATTTATTTAGGAAAACGTATAATAACGTGAACTGATACAAACTCAGTCTAAAGGTCCGTTCACACTCTTGCAACCGAGTTCGACCGAGAGAGACCAAACCGGTTTTTAAGACCCTTGCGATCTCTTAGGACCAGCTCCGCTGCAGCCGAGCTGGTCCTAAGAGGTCGCAAGAGGCTTAAAAACCGGTTTGGTCTCTCGGTCGAACTCGGTCGCAAGAGTGTGAACGGGTCTTTAGAGTGCAAGCCGGATACCCATCCGACCGCCTCGATGGTCTCGGTATTAATACAATATGGCGGATACTCAAAAGGGGTGATGTTCATCACGCTAATGCTGATGATAACATTATCAACTGTTGACTCGATTTCACTGGATGCGGAGCAATGATAAGTTGCTCGGAAACCTCAGCACGCCCTACGCTTTTTAAGCAGTCGGTGACCACAGGAGTGTCTGACGGCGCCATGCCACACGAACCCGTACAGATTGCGGCAACACGGCGTCGGCTCCGCCTTTTCTCATTTGACTCAGAAAGCCCATTGAAGAACGCCAAATGTTACCATCTAAGGTTGGCGTCCGAGACTGTCTTAATTTATACCTCTGGTATTCTATTCGTAGCACCCCTGTTTTAGTTGGAAACACTGCGGCTACTTGTTCGTGCTAGCTTCGTCCCACTTGGTGTCTACCATATTCCAGGCATATATACATAGAGCCTTTGCTCTCGATCGCCACGTCCTTAAAACGAGTTTGCGTCAGCAACCTGAAAAAAAAAAGAAGACCCAAATGGTCAGTCAGTTTGGGAACTAGTCACATTTGCTACAGTTTACAAAACCAACTGGTACAAACAGTGCCCCTTTCTCGATCTCAAAAGTATATCATTAGTGCCCCCCCCCCCCCCAATCATGCGATACTCTTCACTCTCTTTAGAAGAAGCATATTCGAGAGGTTTATCTCGATACTTTTCGCGTCTGTAAAAGGTGAATCTTTGTTTACTCATTTGCTTCTTTTATTATTATTGAAATGGGTACTCGTCCTTTTTTTTTTGCGTGCGAAATTAAAATTGGTTTATGCATTTTTTTAAATTAGTTAAAAATATGTAAAATTTGATCAGTTGTCCAAAGCGACCAGAGGCTTTACATGAGAAAACACTAGTAAAGCGAAACGATTCCGTGCGTACAAATGCGGAAATCAAAACTATAGCATCTTAACCGTCTCTTAACCAAACGACCGTCACGCAAGGAATAAACAAGCCTCAGACAGTTTCTGCATACTGTCTCTCGGATGCTGTATGAGCATTGGTACCGCTACACAGAAAGATGGTCTGTAGACGCTGTCTGAAGCATGTTTCTTCCTTGTCGTCTGATCGTCCTGCCACATTGATCATGCAAAAAAAGAAAAAAATCTGTCTTTGCATATGTTCAAGGCATACGTGAAGCAAACTTGCTTCCAAGTTTGAACATGCGTGAAACGTTTCCGGAGATGATTCTGCCACCGTGTCTACTGCAAACAGCCATGTCTTCTGCGACTTTGGAGATTATATCAGCGCATGAGACAAATATTAGGACCGTCAGCAACGCTACTAGTCGCCAAACCGTCGACGGCCGTCAATGTCGAATACGAACAACAACGAAGAAACGATTTTTTTCTTTGAGCGGAGTATTGCGACAGTTTTACAGCCGAATAATCAAGATTGAGTAGAACAATCCTATCGCATTAGGACCACAGCAATGACGCAAAAGGAATACAAGGCTGAAGCGCGAGGTAAATGGAGAATTGCGCAAAGAGCAGCGTACGTCGAAACCGGAGAGCATGATTGGAGCAGCGAAGGGCCCCACACGTCCTCTTACCCAACGAGTACGGAAAGATCGAGAGCCGTCAATGCGGCCCAGTAAGGAACGACGGCGACAGAGACAAAGAGGCGAACACAGCTGCCCTATAAGGACCAGAACGGTCAAAACACACAAATGGCGCGACGAAAAGAGCAAGCAGGGTAAAAAGCGAGGACAACCGAAGAAGGGAAACAATCCTACGTAAGCCCGACCAAGCCCTCGCCCGAGCTGGCGGCCATAGCCGTTCCGTTAACGTGGCTGGAGCAACGAAGACTGATATCCGCGGCTGTTTCACAACGTCGACCGTTTGAGCCGTGTGTATACCGGCGGCAGCAACAACAGCAGTGCAGCGGGCCCGTTGATCACTGGTGTACATAGAGACCAAAGCTCGCCACTGCATGGGCGACTGGCGTTGCAAAAGCAAAAATAGGGAGGATGAGAGGAAAATGGCAGGAAGGAATGAAGTGGGAAAGGTATTGGAGCGGGTGTGCTGCAAGCGGCGTTAAGGAAAAAAGGAGGGAAAAGACTGTCAGGAGAGGGGGATAATTGGAAACTTGGGGATTACGCTACCCGGCAGAGGGAATGCCCGCCAAGTTTGGGGAGTCGGAGGATCGGCGGGGGGAGAAAAAGGTTGGGGAAATGGAGCTTGCTATCGGAGTGTAGTGGTATAAACGGCATTTCTCGGCTGCTCCAGGAGTTCCACTGCTGGCAGAGGGAGAGCTGTTGCGACCATGTATGGTGGAAAGGGAAGGGGGGGGAGAGCGAAGCGGCAGCAAATAGATACCCTTTCGCGAAGTTCTTGAAGAAGCGAGGGTCGCCGGCGCGGTGCTTTTAGTCAAAGGCCGCCTGCCCCGCGGAAGGCAAAAGCGATGGCGAGGGAAAGAATGCGGGGACGGGAAGACAAAACGACAAAAAGAAGACGGTTGGAACGGAGCAGCGCTGGCGGGAAGAATAGCGACGAAACCTTAATGAAAATGAAAAGTGGCCTCGGGAGAAATAAGAGAAATGGCGGCATTAAGGCTCCCCCGCTGTCCAAAAGAGCTCACTCGGCAGAAAGTGCCCTTGGTTTTGCTTGCCTTGTCTGGTGTGCCGCTTGCTCTGGTTCACATTGTTTCTATATTACTATGTTACGCGTTCGGATTCTTTTTGTCTCGAACGTCTGCGTCAGAGTTCGTGGGATGGAATGGAAATGGCATAGAGTCCTCGGCCAGATTCCTCCGTTTGCGCGCTGAAACAACCCATATTCGTTCCTTTGTCCGTGCGAACTCGTTGGTCCGTCTGTGCCAGTGACTGTTCGCTGACTTCCCTTTATCTTAATGCAGCCCCAAGTTGCTGCTTAATGATCCAGTTTAGCGGTTACGTATAACGTGGTTAACTAAAACAAATGTTCGTATTGTTCTTGTTTATCGTACGACGCGAGCGACTTCGTGACTTTTTCAAGCTTTATTCCATTTTACTTAGTCCAGCTAAAAAAAAACATGAAGGATTTAGAAATGTTATCGATTGCATCAATTGCCGCTCACAATCACCCCGCGGTATTTAAAAGTTCCAAATCACGCAGAATTGTTTGTTTCCGCGCGTAAGTAGTAAGACAAATCAATGATCATCGGCTGGTCTGATCCCCTTCATTCCGTAGCTGAAACGAGCCATCGCATTCCGTCTTGACTTTTTGTTTCGTCCCACCGCGTGCGTGATGCGTCAACACCGGGAATCGCGAGTATCACCTTTTACTTCCTCCAAGTAGAGTCGAGGAATTCGGAAGAGTCTGCTTCATCTCAAGAGTTACGTGCAACGTTGCGAGTCAAGCGTATGGTTATAGAAAACTCGTTTATTCTTGTAGGAGTGTTCGTACGTGTAAAAGAAAATATTTGCACACTCCTTCGCTTTTGTCTTGTATTCGCGATGAGAAGGTGGCGAAAGGCACTTCTGTTTTTCTCATTATGGGTAATGCGCCTGCTACCTGCGTATTTTTTTTTTTAATTTACATATTGCATAGAAGTTTCGCATTGCACGTGCTAGCACCACTAGAGGAAGTTGGATTATCCTCACTCTGGGTTGAGAAAAATTCCACCAGGCGGCAACACCTAAACTTGTCGCCGCGTATAGTACTACACTTATTAGGTGAGGTATACTATGGACAACTGCAAGCCTGGCGCCTCTCTAGTGCCCCATGCGTGCAAGCATGTACAGCGTGGGCGTGAACGGCTTGTAATTGCACGCACTTGCCCGCACGAGCAGGAACATTGCGTCGGCCAGATGCACTGCTTGCATTCGTCTGTATAGGTTCTTACAAGGTGCCTTCCACCGTAACGCATGCCCAAGCGTTATACTCAATATTTTAGGACAGCTTTCATACTAGCTGCAAGGAGTCAGGCGCAGATATTAGCTGTGCGCGCCACCGAAAGATTAGCTGTGTTCTGCCCTCCGCCAGTTGCCTTCCGGACTGGTCAAACGACGGGCATAAGAGCATGGTCAGATATCGTAATGTTCCTGAGGACTAAATGCCTAGGTATTATAGACCGCAAATAAAATTGTAAAATTTCCTGAAAAACTTTTTATTCCTCGGGATGTTCTAGAATAGTTGGCCATGAACGCCTGCCACAATTGGCGTAAACTGAACTTTAGAAACTGTCCATCCTAGGCACTGAAATTAATTACTGAGTGCAATATGTTGCATGATTACGAATAATATAGTAATGAGCAGCGAATAGTTCGAAGGCTTGGCATTTAAAAAATGTTTAGCCAAGAATACATTTTACTCAAGCTTGTCTCACTCCCCCCCCCCCTTCCCAAATCGAGACGCGCTTTCACATTACTCGACACGTGACCACCGTCTACTAAAGATGGCGAACGAGCATAACCTGCCAAGTCTGCCGTGTTTTATTTACTCCACAAGAACCATGCTCGTATTTTGCGCGCAAATTATTTTGGGCATGCGACTAGAACAAGCTCCGTCTTTTTCTTTTTTATTTAAACGCATCATCTATACATTATGCGAAGAGTAATCGCCATACGATTTCTGCTTAGACTTTCATACTACCGCAGCCTTTTAAAAAAGAACCCGGAGTGGTTCCTATAGCTCATTACAAATTAGTCCTTCTTTTTTACGGAATCATTTGAAAAGAATTGCCATCCTTGGCGGCAATATATAGCCGTTTCTATAGTTCTTTTTAGTCCCTGAGACACCGAGAATACATTTCTGTCGTCTATGTTTTCGGAAAGATGGTAGGGAAGTGCAGATCAGTGAGGAAACACGTAGAACGTACCGTTCTCGGCCCTAGCTCTCTTCGCCCACGGGCAAAATCGCGGTCTCCGAACCGCGCTGCAGTCATTCGCGTTGCAGATCATTATAGCTGCAGCACGAAGCAGAGTTGAAACTTTGGCGCCAATTAAACGTGTCAGGGCAGACACTATAAAGCCCAAATGAGCGTCAGACCGTACCGAGAAACGGCGGCGCAGCAAACAAAAGAAAGACGGAATTTTAATGCGGCCCCGCTTCGTGTGTGTGTGTGTGGGGGGGGGGGTTGTGTGTGTTCTCGTAGAACCACTAGGGCCGCCTGTTCACGTTGGAAGCCGCTAGATACCAACGTTTCACGGGATTGGAAAGTTTAATCAGCGAAGAGTCGCAGCGGACCGTTTTCGGGATAGTTCAAATTGGAGCCTTTTTATTGCACGGGTCGCATATCGCAGGTTAATGACGAACGAAATAAATTTTGAAAGAGTAAGAAAGCTTCCGTTATAAAATCAGTGGTTTATAATATTATAAATGTTATAAATTAATAGTATTTTTTCTATAGCTGTTTTGCGCAGGAGTCCGCATCACGCCATGCTAATCCAGGAAACATCATATGTTGGTGGTTTTTTTTTTTTTTGCGCATCAAGGTGTAATCAGATATGTGCTATATTGAATCGCGCTTCATTATTCAATATTATCAAGGAGCCTCGCAGGTACAATAGGTGCAATATGTTCAATTAGCGGATCAAACTGAGACCTCTGAACGCTCAACATTGGAATTGCTCTGGTGCATACAAGACTCTCTTTCTGGGATCCCGCTCGGAGCGATGTTTTATGATACATTCAAGTTGTTTAATACATTAGATATGAAATCAGATTGCAATGTGAAGCTCGCGTGCTTTTTCTATTTTTCTTTTTTGTTTAATTTTTTTACAAACACGTATGCAGGTCAATAAAGGTCTTGTTTTACTTTTGACAAGAGGGCAATGAGACAACGGACGAAATGCAACGTTGGTTGCGGAATTTTGATTCTCTCGTTTTTTACACGTTCTTGCCGGCATTGAAATCAACGCGGGACTGAAATTAGTGCGAAACGTTCTAAGCGTCCCAGGCTGGACTCGCGCTGACTTATACCCGTAGCCACACGGGCAACTCGAGTTCCATTTACAACGAATGACATTTGCGTGATCGGCGAATCAGCTCGCAATCTGTCGCGCGTGGAATGCGCCACGCCCGGAGTGTCGCGCGCTGATTGGCCGTCCGCTCAAATGTCATTCGTTGTAAATGGCATTCGAGTTGCCCGTGTGGCACGGGTATTAGTCGGAATTGAGACTGCCGAATTTCCACTGCGTTTTGCAATCATACTCGGTGTTGTTTTTAGTATAAATATATGTACGATCAAAAAGAAGTAAAATTCAAATTGGTGCCATTTTTTCAAGTCGGAATAAATGCTTCGGTATATATTAACGGTCATGATACCCAGAAAGAGGATTCGAGAATAAAACCGATTACTTTCTCATAAAAGACAAAAATATATCATTGACAAAAGATTTGTAGTAATTGTTCTACGATTGCAGAACAGACCGAAAGAGAAAAAAATTGTTTTAAAGAGACATGTTCACATTTTTACTCCCGGGTTATCCGACGAGATGAGGGTGTGTGTGTGTCACAGTGGCAAATACGTTCAAACATCTTACGCATCCTATCGACTATAGTCGCTAATAGAGTGACAACGGCAGGGCATGTCCCTTGAAGGCACGGTTTCCAGCACGCGCTCCGTGCCTCTTGCCATAGCCTCCTGTATACTCGCAAAGCCTGGCAGTTCGACGACGAAGCCATAGAGTGCCCGGTCGCAGATTTGGAGCACGGGTGTCCTGGTAGCACAGAGCATTAAAAAGAGCCATTTCTCAGGGAACCTGGACGTCAGCGCAAAGCTGTGCAGCGGCGAGGACCGGAAACACATTTGTTCCCTCGGGAGAAGTGTGTTTCGGCGTCTCGCCGCAGCGGGGCGCCAGTCAGGTGGCTCTCCTCTCATCCCTTGTCTACCGCTCCGCTTTTTCCATTTCGACGGCCACGTCTCGTGGAGATCTGCCAGGCTTTGTGAGTATATAAAGGGCTATGCACTCTCCATGCTTTGGCTGCGCGTGCGTGCTCAAGGTGCACGAGACGGCGAACCGTTGTCGAACGAGGGAAGCTCGCGCATGGAGGCGGGACAGCTTCAGCTCTTCCCTGCCGTTCTCACCTTGTGTTTGACTATTTAATGACGTGAGCGATCGAAAGCGTCGCCGTGGTCGGCTCCACCAACAATAGACCACGAGCTGTCTTTACCCAAGCATCAAGGGAGAATGCCCGGCGGGATTGGCGTTCCACGCGCCACACGCGCACGCCTTTCCTGTATAAAAAAGATTCGAAGTAAATAACTAAAAGAAAGCATTGACGAACGCGCGTGCAAGATGCCATTTTGTTTTAGGTTTTTGCTTTGGAAAAGTTGCTGCTGCTGGGGCCAGCACGTGCGGCGCGTGGAACACCAATCCCTGCATCTCTCCTCGATGCTTGGGCAAGACAGCAATAGGTCCTATTGGCCGAATGCTGACTATGACGTCAGCAAAGGATGTCTTATCGACGGAAATAAGAGGAATGTAAGAACTTCAATTTTGACCGTGTTGGCAGTGTTGCTTTGAGAGCGCTATGATTTCAGGCTTCTACCATGCCCATTACGAACACCATCGAACTTGTTGTTCACAAGGTAATGACGACACGAAAGGTAACCGAACGAGGGCGCACGAACATTCGCTAATAGAGAGTTTTATAACGTCCGATGCCGATAACGATACCCGATACCTGCCTCAGCCTTTCGCTACATGGTATCGTTATCGGTATCGAGGTATCGGAACGATCTACTAAAACCCATAGCAATTTCGGTCAGGACGCACCTACGTTATTTCACCTATTGCAATCATGGTGTGTGTCGTTTTCGATTATATGTCCATTTTGCTTTACAAGCATGCGGGCAACGTGATATATATATATATAGCACTCGGCGAACAGCCGGTTCCATGGCAAGAACACTCTGCCGTTCGGTCGTGTCACCACGGCTTTACTACGACTCTCGTGAACGTTACGCTCTTTCAGGGAACTGTATTTTTGTCGCTATCTCGCTGTCATTATTATTGGTCACTGCAAAACCCTCGTCGAGCTTCCTCATGTCGAAATAGGACATCATGCAGCAGCTTTAGGATTGTACGATGAACCTAACGTTTTGCATTGAGGGTCCGAGCCTATCCACGACTCAAACTCTTTCTGATGTCAGTGTCCAAGGAAAGTCCGAGAAATTTCGATGTTCAAGAAATGTCTGGGTTGTATGCCTGCACAAAAAAAATATAGTTATATTTGTAAAGTCTTCAAAATTTCCGATTCGCATGTGTTTCTAAAAAATATTCAGCATTCAATAAAAAAATATAGTTTATGAGAGACATTTTATGGCATTTTTTATCTACGATCTCATATGTTGATAAGAATCGTGCGTTTTGCTTGGGTGTTACGGAGCTCAGAAATATTTTACAGAAAATGCGCTGGAACTTAAAAGTCGGCAGCCGATATACCCTCTTGATTGTTCAAGATTTGACTAAGAAGCATAGAGAGGTTCTTCATCTCCTTCTTTTTATGGATTTCAGAGTAAATCTTAAAGAAAAGGAATAAGGCAATTATCTTTATAAAAATAAAGTAAGCTTAAGCGAAAAAAAATATTTTTAGACACCATGGGCAATTGCATTTCTATATTAATCTGGGATACAAAAAAATCATTTTCAATCTTACCTATGTTTACAGCATAACGGAATGCGTCGCTAACCCGAAGAAGCAGTCTAAAAACAATGTAAATCATTATTGATTGAAAATACGATCTAATAAAAGCGCGCTTTAATATTTTTTAAACCTCAACGGTAAATTACGCAAATTTAATTCTGATTACTACACAAATGAAGTAGTACGTATAAATATACTTCGTTGCACAGTGCAAAAAAAAATGCAAAGGAAAATGGATTATGGTTCAATTTGCAAGGTGTCTCATTAGAGTTTATGTGTTTTAACAAAGTCCCTAAAATTATCTCCACTAATTCAAGCATGAATAATTTATGAGGTTTTCCGACTATTGAAGGCTCACCCCTTCTTTTGTGAGGGCATTCCAATGGCAGGAGTAAGCTATGTTTCCTGGATTTACAATTTTAAAATGCAAATCCAAAGCGCGACGGCCTGCTTTCATCCCTGTGCAAGAATTGTGGATGACTACACAAGGTTTTAATTTCATGGTATCAATTCCTTGACGTGTTTCGATGCTTTTTTGTAATATAATTTAAAAGATTTAATATACTGATTATTTTTTAATAAGTGACTTTTTACCTTTCCTTAGCATTACATAAATTCAGAAACTACTGTGCTAGGAAATTGTCAGAAAGAAGCATTCTTCTTCTATGAAAGTGGACTAATATCATACTTTAATTTTAGAAGGGAAACATACAATAATATAATTCTGCCCACACACTAAAAAAAAATATATATATATACTATTTATATATATGTATTTCGTTTTATATATAGTTTATTTATATATATGTATATATAAATGAAACAAGGAGAGCAAAAACTAAGCCGCTGGAGAATGAGAAAAAAATAATAAACTGATTGAATCAATAGATTGACAAATTTAGGATTTATAGAACTTTTAAACACAGCAAATTACGGGATAGTATAAAATAAGTGTAAAGCAAAAAAAAAAAAAAGTACACAATTCTGGTGGGCTGGCGTCGGCGTTTCGGCAGTAGCACTGCCTTCTTCGGGACGTGGCCCGATCGACGAGTGGTAGGTCAATTTAGACACCGTCTAAGGGAAAGGGCAATGTTTTCGCGGTGACGGGGTCCATTCCTCTCAAGTATGCATCACGAAAGGTGAAAGGCACACGATTTAAAGTGATCCGAAGATAAGTTCAGTTAATAGGCGACACTCTCGCGGACCTTAGGACCTAATCTGGACACTTGGTGAGAAAGTCGGCGAGAAATCTGGCTGCCGTGACTGGCCAACACCGCACCTGACCTTGGCGCCGGTCAGTCAGAGCCTCCAGGATATCTCACCGACTTTTTCGCCAAGTATCCAGATTAGGGCCCCTGGTGGGGTCGGCCGGTCGAAGGTTCTCGAAGGGGATTAACGGATGAGTTGTCTTTAGGCTTGTAAAGGTTGGGCTTTCGTCGGGTTAAAGGGCTTGTCCGATCGGATCTGGTGGGTCCATCGGTGATGGTCACGTTGGCCTAGAAGGAGGACGATTGTAGTTACTTGAAGGACGCAGGTGGTGTGGTGGCTGGCCCGGTTGCGTCTAAAACGAAAACAAGAAAGACAAAAAAACAAGAAAAAGAAACTAAAAACACAAAACAAGGTAGACAGAAAAGGCTTCGTAGGGTGGGGGCGACGCGGTACTTTGTTTAAGCTGTAAATGGTGCAAAGAGTGCCAGCGTCTTCATTTATCTTGCATTAAAAATTTAAAGATAAAAAAAAACTCGCGAATTTTTCTATCCATTTGTGTTTTAAACTCTTTCTGTAGGATGACCACAGTGGCGTCCGCGAATGTGTTTTCCTAGCTAAAGTGTTTTGATACGGGAAGTGATGGTTAACACTTAATGTCGGATTTGTAGTTGTTGAACCTGCGACGGAAAGTATCGCTGGTCCTTCCGATGTATTGTTATTTCATTTGCCACATTAAATTAGGAATACAACATTATCTGAGGCACAGTCAACTTCGCTCTTGATTTGATACGGGAAATTCGAATTTGCTCTTGCTTCGGCGTCGGTGGAGAGCATTGGATGGCATATGTGACATCGAGCTCTCTGACGTGGTTTGCAGAGAGGAGAAGAAGAAAGTGTTCAAGAGCAAAGCAGCTCGATTTTTCGCTCCTTCTAAAACCAAACGCTTTAGGCCAGTTAATTCAATTTTCATCACGAACGGAAACCATCTACCATCAGCAATTCTGCTCGGCGACAGCCCGCCGACCACAAATGGAGGGCCAACCTCTTCTGTGAGTAGCAGAAAGCGTTTGACGCCCAATCTGCCTGCCAAGATGGACGCCATCACCGACCACATAAATTCCAATGGCCACCAGGAGGATGGACGCCCACTGCTTCACCCTCCTCAATCGGTTCTTCAAGAAGTAAGTGGATCAGTATCAGACGAGAACATACCATCCAAGCGAATCCGTACCGCCGATGCCGAGAGGGACCAAGGCGAGGATAACACCTCATTATATTCAATGAGGGACATAACCGATGAGACCGACAATGACGTACCGTACACTGTCGTGACATACCGAAAAAACCGGGCAACAGGAATTCCTGTAGTCTTCAAGCCCACAACACCAAACACGTCCTTCTGGCGTGTAAACCCAAATGTACTTGCCAATGAGATTATAGCGGTGACACAAGAAAAGATTGTTTCGCACAAGATCAACAAAGAAGGCAATCTCTCCGTAAATGTTGCATCCCTGGACTCAGCAAACAAGCTTCTCGCAGTCACCTCTCTCGGAGAGATCCAGGTAACTGCTCATATTCCGGAGGCATATTCCAGGAACTATGGAAAAGTAAAACATGTGCCACTTGAATACAGCAACGACGAGCTCTTGGAGTATTTAAAAGATTTTGGAGTCGTGTCCGTTCAACGTCAAGTGGCCTACCGACGCCAGGATGACGGAATTGTGGAACAACACCCTTCAACGACAGTCGTCCTCACTTTTCGGACGGACCGAGCCATGCCTCAGCGCGTCTACCTCGGATTCACAAGCCATCCCGTTGAAGAATACTTTGGACAGGCAGTTCAGTGCTTCAATTGCCAAAGGTACGGACATCTCGCCAGGAACTGCCGAGGAGAACGTCGTTGCAAGGTGTGTGCAGGACCACACAGCCACAAGGAGTGTAGCTCCAGAAAAGAACCAAAATGCGCCAACTGCAGCGGCAACCACTCATCCACATATTCCGGATGTCCGCGAAAAAAGGCCGCCACTGCTGCAAAGCAACTTTCTATCATCAACGGAAGGCAAACAAGGCGCCGAGCTCCGTCACCAAATCCACAAGTTGTTCGCCGCCAACCACGACCAGAGCATCCCAACGGAGCACCTACAAAGAAAACTTACAGTGAGATCCTGAAGCGTCCTCGCAAGGATCAAAAAGATCAAAGAAATACACAAGAGGACGACTTTCTTCCCTTGGAGGAGCGCCCAGGGAGGTCGACAATGCCAACACCCGTACCAGCACCTCGTCGATCACGGAATACTCAAGCGCCTCCCGCCGGAACACCAGAAACATACCCAATGTCAAGCCAGACACAGCATCCACGAAAACAAAAAGATCTTGCACAGGTACTCCTACCTATGTTATTTGTGGCGTTAAAGGCTATCATACAAGAATACCCTGGGGCAAACAACCTCCCAGAAGTAGAGGCTCTGCTTACTATGGAGCGATTGATAATTCCCATTAGTGATCGCCGCTATCACAGATAGCGTACGTCAGCACAATGGATGATCATTACAAGAAAGCCTCTATCATACAGTGGAACGCAAGAGGTTTGCGATCACGACTTTCTGATTTCAGGCAGCTCGTTTTTAAATACAGTTTCCCCATCATTGTAATCTGTGAATCAAACTTACCTAAAGACATTCAATTGTCACGGTATGAAAAATTTGACTCAGCATGCACTAATAGTGCAAGTCGTGTGACAATGTTCATTCGAAGAGATCTTACATATACCGCACACGTCGTTTCAACCCACCCGACTAACGAATATGTTTGCGCCACGATTTCAAATGGAAAAGTGAAGTTCACATTAATCGCAGCATATATACCACCAAAGTCCCTATTCGACAGGCAGCATTTGGAGTCTATCCTAAATACAATGCCACTGCCATATATTCTAACAGGTGATTTTAATGCCCATCACCCAATATGGGGGAGCATTCGGACAAACCTGCGGGGAAGGCACTTGGCGGAATTAGCTGACGATTACCACTTATCTACCATTAATGACGGAACACCGACATATTTCTACGGAACGGACGGCAGCAGCTGCCTTGACTTAACATTTGTTTCGGCAGCACTAACATCGCAAACAACATGGTTTGCAGACATTGAAACTCGTGGTAGTGACCACGTACCCACGTACACAACAATTAATGGGTTCACCAATGTTCGGAAAACAAACTTCCTACAACGAACCAACTGGCATATGTTCGAAGAAGCAATGACGAACGAATGCAAAAATGTTACTGAACTATCTCACTTTGAAAAGGTCATTGTATCCTGTGCAGAAAAAGCAACACGTGATTTTAACGTCCCGTCTACGCAAAAAACAATTGACGCAGAATATGAGCGCCTCCGCGCTATACGTCGCAGGGCAGAACGACGATCCAGGAGGACTAAAGACATCAAAGATCTCCGCGAATTGCGCAGAGTGCAAAAGAAAATTTGTCGTCATTTTAAGAAGCTCGCTCGGCATTGCTGGAGGACGATGTGCGAAAATATAGATCCCAGAAAGCCATTATGTAAAATATGGAAGATCTCACGAGGTCTTAAATCTTCTCCTTCGCAACTCCATCCATTTCGCTCGCTTGCGTTGTCAAGAAATTGTTCAGAGAAAGAGGTGGCAAACCAGTACTGCATTTTGTTGACAACATACACAACCCGTTCGAACCAATCTTCATCTCGTACCACAATCGAGCCAGTATTTCATGAAGAAGCTATGGACGACCTTTTCACAATGAGCGAACTGGACGCTGCGCTGTCTTCAGTAAAGCCTCACACCTCTCCGGGACCTGACGGCATACAGTACAGTTATTTGATACATATGGGGAAGGAAGCGCGAAAGCTTCTTTTGAATATATACAACTCTTCATGGATCAATGAAAATGTTCCTGGCTCGTGGAAAGAGGCAAGGATTGTGCCACTTCTCAAACCGGGCAAATCGCCACTTCAATTAACTTCGTACCGTCCTGTCGCGCTCGCGAGTTGCATTGGAAAAATCATGGAAAAAATGATTTACCGCCGCCTAGATTGGTATCTTGAACTGCGAGGGATATATCCAGAAATCATGCAAGGATTCCGTCGAGGAAGAAGCTCCATTGATGGAGTCATTGACCTCGTAACTTACATACAACAGGAGCGAGCACATCGTAAAATCACAATAGCGGCTTTCTTAGATATCAAAGGAGCATTTGACAATGTCACTCACGAAGCGATATTTCAAGCTCTCAGCGAAATTGGGATTGGGGGACACTTATACAGGTGGATAAGAAGCTACCTCACAGGAAGATCAATTTTTATGTCTACAAAAGAAGGAAACACGCTTTCTTACCCGGTGACCCGCGGTGTCCCTCAGGGAGGCGTTCTCAGTCCCATATTATTTAATATCGTTCTCATCCGTCTCGCCAAAATACTGCCCCCAACCATCCAGGCATCTTTCTACGCCGATGATATCTGTATTTGGGCCTCTGGATCTACACGAGTTCAAGCAAAGGCAAGGGTTCAGTCTGCACTAAAGAAAATAACAAATTATTTTAATACCCGTGGACTCGAAATTTCCATTGACAAATCAGCAGCCATTGCGTTCACCCGCCGAAGAATGGACAAATATCCACTTAAGATAGGCAAACGAACAATACCATACGTTAAATGCCACACATTTCTTGGAGTCACCATCGACAGGGGTCTGACCTGGTCACCTCATATTTTGTACTTGCGCAAAAAGCTCGCCAGTTTTAGTGTTCTTACTCGCTTCATCGGTGGAACCACGTGGGGCGCGACAGTAAGATCCCTATTACAGATATATGTGGCCTTATTTGTCGGCTTACTTCGATATAGCGTTCCCATTCTACATGGCACGTGTCAAACCAACATCAAAGCTCTCAGAGCAGTTCAAGCACGTGGCCTCCGTGGCTGTTTGGGCCTGCCAGCTTGTGCCTCGACTCTGGGCACAGTTGCCGAGGCACGCGCCACACCTGTAGAGGTACTAATGATGCAGGAAACATTGAGAGTTCATCTAAGACATATTACTAATCATAGTCATCACTTACTTGCTGATCTTACTTTTAAACGGCCTTACTCAGAGTATTCAAAGGCACTGTCAAAAATGGAGCAATACATCCCTGATGATATAGGCTCGTTTGACCTTCCAACTATACCTCCATGGAGACTCCCTCTCCCCGTTGTGGAACTTGACATTCAAGGCATCAAAAAGAAATCAAATACACCATTGCTAGTGCTTAAGCAACTCACTTTATCCACCATTGCCTGTTTACACGCGTCAAAAACTCACATATATACGGACGGATCATGTGTCAAAAATAGTTCTACCGCAAGCATTGTGATTCCATCGTATGTCACAACAAGAAACTTCAAACTTAGCCACAAGACATCTTCGACAGCGGCTGAACTTGTAGGACTTCATCAAGCCCTTCGATTTATATTGACAAAGCCACCTCAGGCATGGACGGTGTTTACAGATTCTAAGCCTGCACTCCAAAGCATCTGCACATACCTGCGACGAAGTGAAAATGAACAAATTATTTTCAAACTTTTATGCCATCTTCAGAAATGTATTGATAGGAGACACTCAGTTGAGTTCCAGTGGATTCCTGGACACTGCAAGATACCCGGAAATGAAGCTGCGGATGGTGCTGCGACTTCCGCCCATACCTTATTCCCCAACGTCGAAATACCCTACTCCAGGAGCGACGTCACTTCATTGATAAATCTCCACGCCCGAAATGCAACACAAAGTCTCTGGAAGAGCTCTGCACACCATTACCCTCCTCTATATCTACTGGATCCTGACCTAACATACCGTGTGTCACGTAACCTACCCAAGCGAACTGAAGCTGTTCTACACCGATTACGTCTGGGCGTTTCCTACACACAGGAATTTCTGCACCGAATCGGAAAAACACACAATCCGAACTGTCCGGGGTGTGATTGTGTGGAAACTATATCTCATTTATTATGTGAATGTGCACTTTACGATGCAGAAAGAAAACTCCTAAAGAGCATTCTTTCACATCTAGACGACCGGCCATTTACTACGTCCAAAATACTAGGGGCCTGGGACTCGCCACTTAAAGAGGAGAAGGCCGTAAACGCCCTTCTGCGATTTTTATCAGAAACTCGCCTCGAGTTCTGTTTGTAAAAAGTTATCTCCTGTTCAATATTTGTTGTCGTATAGAGGACTATTCGTTTTATAATTTCTGTTAATGTACATGTGCGCAACTGAACTTCGTGCTGGCGCGTGCAAAAACTCGAGTGTTTTGGGTGAACATTGGTGACAATCCAGCACGCACTTTCAGTCTCTTAGTTTTAGTGCCATACTGGAAACTGCGGCATTCTCTTAATTATTGATTCTGCCCTCACAGTGTTAACGTGAGTGCTAGTATGTTACCTTTACCTCCTCTGCTTTTTCTTTCCTCCTTCTTTTATCCTCTCATCCCCTTCCCCAACTCAGAGTAGCCAACCGAGGCAGGCCGCCTTGGTTAACCTCTCTGTTTTCTCCTCCTGCCCTTACCTTTTTCTTCTTCTGGCATGGTTTGCGGCCAGATGTTTTTTTGGAGATCTGGGCTTTTCTAATTTTGCATGGGCTAAGTTATCCCGAATGTTTTGGGGTATTTTATAATCTACTCTCGGCGCGTCGGGGAATATCATTTTCATCTTGTCAAACTTCTGTAGCAAGTGCTGACGCTTCCTTAAGATTGAGCTGATGGCTAGGCGGTTATTGTTTAACGTTAGTGTTAAGTTGATGGGGTTTTCTTTTTTTTTTTTTGCTTTTCGGTGCAGTGTTTTTATAAATTATGCCTTCACGATCTGCTGTACGAGCCCTGTTTATTGCGTCATCCACTAGGTTAGGTAGAAAATTGCGTTTGTTGAACACATCTTTTAGTTGTTCTAGGTTGCTGTTTGAGTCATCGTCCCTTGAAAAACTTCGACGGCATCAGAGGTTTTAACTATAGGGGATAGCTATTTTAGAGTGTCGGGGATGCAAGCTTTTAAAGGAAAGCTACTGCTGCGAATCGGTCGGTTTTCGGTAAAGACTGGTACCTAGTTTGTCTTTAGACAGCTCTACGGAAATACCAAGGAAGTTTATGCTGCTGCTGGAATGGGGGCTAGTGAACTTGATGGTAGGTTAAAACTGGTTGAAGTTAATAATGAAGCAATGTAGGTCGGTGATTCCGCGCTGCCAAATCATAAAGATGTCGTCGATATATCGTTTGTACACTAGGGCCGTCCCAGTGCGTTATTGTTATTTAAAGTACTTCACCATTTCTTTTCGCTGACATTAGTTAAAGGGCTACTCCGCTTCTATTTGTTTTTGAAACAACAATGCAGTCCTCTTCAGTATCACATAGGAAGACCAGATGTCAAATATTACGACGTAGGTCTGTCTAAATGTTTATTATACATTCCGGCAAACTTTGCAACTCGCCAAGTTGCCGGAATCGGCCGACTCAACCGGGCGAATTGAGGCGCAACCAACAGCGCTGTCAAGGCTACGGCGTGGGCGTAGCCAACATTGAGCTAAACGTCATCACCATTGCCCCCTTTTGCTTGTTCTTACTTCTCCGGGCAAGCGTAACAACGTGACGTCAGCAACGTTTCCTCTCGGCGCGCCTGCGCAGCGCGCTTCTTGGGAGCCGTCCGGCCGCCCCGCCGTGGTCCCGTCGTTACCGCCGTCTCCTGCGTCACAACCGCCGCCGTCGTCTCACCGTTTCTGATTAGTGTCTCTCGGAGTTTAAGTCCGCACTACGGACACTACGTGCGCAGACTTTGCAGCAGTTGCTCAGACGTCACCGAATCTTGTAAACACCAAAACGTGGGGAAGAGTGCGATGCAGGCGACACTTGTACCTGGCACACGCCCGCCCCAATCCCGCCCGTCGTTGCGTAGAGGGTCACACGGCCTCACGTCCACGTGATAGCCCTGTTCTTGGCGGCCCGAGGCCAATGTTGCCAGACCCGAAGTTTCGGTTTTGATTTATGCTCGTGTTTAAAATTAGATTTAAATTATACAGTATATACCATTTGACACGAAGCCAATGAGGAAGTGTCTTTTACTAGTGCTTTTTAATGCGAAATCACTCATTATTTAGAAATCTTCGGAATTGAGCAAAGTTGTCCTTTAATAGTTAAAGATCGGTAATTTGTTTTCGAAAGTTTCCTTGTCGAGTGCCTTTTCTTATTAAGGAGGCTTTGTACGCCAAGCACTTGAGCTGCGATTCATGGGAATCGTAGCACAGTCACTTGTAGCACCTAAGGTTTCTAAATAAGGAAAATACCGACATCTATCTCCCTTCCCCTCCAGCATGCACACTTCTTTTTTACTTTCTCGCAGTCGCCACCATCTTGATCTCCCCAGGATACACTTCTAAACTCCGTTCTTGAAAAGTTCTTCGACGCCTTAAGAACTCTTTCAACTCGTGAAGAACGGTTTCGCCTCAAGCACTATCGCCTCCTGACTCACTATAAAAACAACTGGGCGATGAAGAACTCTTTTTCATTACAAAAGGATTTTGAAAAAAACCCTTATAGGGTTTTTCACTAACAAACTTCTTAGGGGGTGCTTAAGATAACATTTTAGGGTGCAAAATATGGACAAGCTGAAGAACCCCTAAAAGTTATTTTGCGAACAGATTTTTTTTTTATAAGTTGAAGGTTAAAATACACATAAACGCATGAACACCGACTAAAAGCGCACTTTCAAGGTGTACTGTCTGGATCTGGAAGGAAATGTTGCCCGCATGCACTAGTGCAGGATACGTACCTTCCGCCATTAACACTCTCGTTCAATCATTTACAAAGAGACGCGGTCCAAAACGCTTAGGGCTTCCTGTTCTGTCTGGTTTCTAAACTGCACTGGCTGTGCACTGTCTCAAAAAGGGAGCAAGTTTTGCGCAACGCTTACGCGCAACGCAAAGTAGTTCTTACAATATTTGTTTGTTGTGGGAAGAAGTGATATTCCTCTTCCCCCAACAACGACACGCGATTTACGAAATCAGCTCAGCGAATGATGAGGCGGAACATCCGTTTAGACCTCAAATGAAGTCTACGCTGTGGTGTTACGCAATGCAAAGCGTCATGCGTGCATTGCGCGATGACATAGCGCAGAATTAATTTTGAGGTCTAAAGATAAGTTCCGCCTCGTCATTCCCTGAGCTGATTTCGTACGTCACAGAGATTGGATCTTTGAGTGTTTTGCGGGGAAGTATAAGCGCCGGCATTTCTTAGAGTGTATAGTAAACGCAATAAGCCTCGCCCTACATTTATTAAATGGCCCGTGAGTGTTGTGGTTGGCCGTGATCCCTTCGGTTCATTGCCCTGGAGCTCATAGTTTCCTTTATATTCCGGCGTTCACTGGCACGAAGATTCCGGCGTTGACAGGTACCTCGAGTAGATTGCGTCGCTGGAACCTTAGCGCATGGATACTATTCCGGTTATTAATAAAATGCTCTGGTCACAAATAATATTTTGATCGGACAACAAGATTTAAGAAAATTAACCTTGAATCGAGATGGTATTATTACGCAGCTTGAATGACAAAATTCCTTAATGGCCCCTTTTACTCATGAAAAATAAATAATCTACAGTGTCCGCTTCGAAACAAATTACCCTGTGAATGAACATGCCAAATATTTTGAAACCACTTATGCAGAAACTCCCGTCCTAATGCTCGTCCGCACACAACTGCTTTCACCATTCCGTGCAGAAGGTGCTAGGCGGAGCAGACAAATTAGAGAGAGAGGAGGCAAGTCCCAGAGAGATCTCAATTGAACAATTGTGTCTTTTTCTTGGCGAATGCTCGCTCCAGAACGTGAGTCACTCCTGCTGACACGTGCAGTCGCCCGGTGCGACACGAAATTCGGGGACCCCTCGGAGTGCCCCACAGAGTCGCATTAGAGTAATGGCCTACCAGCTGCCACCGCCGCGCAGCCCGCCAATTTTAAGAGAACGAAAGAAGCCAACAGCTACAACCCGCCTCCGACTTCAAACCCGTGAACCAAGCACCGACGCAGCAAAGGGCGGAAAACAAACGACTGAGAGGGGTCCGCCTAGGCTTGCCGCTCCGCTGCCGTAGGATTCACCCAGGAAAGCCAATCTGCCTCTGTTTCTCTTTGGAGCTAAGTCTCGGGGCTTTATGGTTCTGCGGACTTTGCTTGTCGCCTTCCTCGATTCCTCTGCGCAACCCCTCTTTTTGTCGCTGTTCTTGTTGGTGTTGTTGTTGTTGTTGTCGTTGTCGTTGATCTTCTTATTTGTCCTCCGCCTTTTGTGCATCATCGTTCAGCTTGTGGTGCTACTAGACGGCTTTTGCGATCCGCAGCAGCTCACGCTGTTGTTTGCTTGCTGCTGCGTGTTCCGCACTGGTTGTGAGCTCTGTTTGGGGAGGGGGAGGAGGGAGGGGGGGGGGCTTTCGGTAAGATGAGAAGCGTCGGAGAACGTCAGAAAACGAAGCCAGACAAATGGATGCCAGATTGATGTTCGCTGCCTGCCACGAGGGACCCACAGGAATTTGCAAAAATCCCGGAGTGCCCGAATGCCTAGCTGCCGTGGCTGACTACGGTTGTTGTCCTTAATGCAAACAGACTGCGAGAGATCTCGTCGAAACGAATAGATTAAATTCGCTGACTTTGCGCCGAGGGGTTGGTACCGCCGCAATGCCAGCAATTTTAAACCCGCTTGCACGCGAGATGGAGATGCCACCGGCGCATGCTACACGCCATTTGTCTTTGCGCTCGTCCAGAAAGGACAAAACAAAGGACTACGTACGTTCGTGACTGCTCCCGCGTAAAATATGATATGATTTATATTACATGCCGTCCACAATTTTTCTCTTGCGAATTGCTTCCTCCGAATTGCCGACACTCGTATTACCGTGTGGAGTATTGCTGTGTCATGTTCATCTGGGAACAGGGTCTGAGAGAATCGGAGCTAGAAGCCTGGAACCGAAACCATCGTTACTTGGCCAACTCAACAGTGCACTCTTTAAAAAAAGGAAGGGTCCATATATTCCTCCATGAATGGAGGAACGATGTTGTCTCCTATGTTCCTTTAGAAATGGAGCAACGTTCGTCCCTGCAAACGGGGAGCAAATTCCTCCCTCGTTTGTTTAGCAATATGGAGGCTCAGAATTGAGTGAATCGAGCTTAGTATAGCTTAATGAGGACACCAAGATGCTACGGATATCGTCTGTCTTTACGCGGAACGCTGCCGCGACTCAGCCGAAAACAGCTAGCATATTTTTCGGAAAGGGAAATCCCTCGCACCACTGGCGGCCTCCAAGGCCTGCTAACAGTAAAAGAACTTGTTGTTGGGCTAGTTGGTGTTGTCTGTATTGAACCATGGTTGCGTCTTCTATCTGTTTGTCTTCTATCTTGTGTACGTCTTTTTTAGCGCTTCTAACCATGGTTCAATACTGCTAAACAGCTGTCGCTAGAAACGCAGTTAACCGTTACGCGCACATCCAAACAAGTGTGCCTTCGGAGCGAGAGCTGTAGCAAATGTAAACAAAAGATGAGCTTTTCACAACTGTATTTATTGCCGAAGCCGGCTTCCCGCGCAGGGGAGGAAACGCGTTTCGAACGCAGTCACTCAGTATTTTCGTTTTCAACACCGCGAGGTTAGACGGAGACAACCGAAACCAGGCCACTTCGCGCACGTCACGTCTCGCCTTTTCAATTCCCCACAACAAACTTCCTTCGCTAGCACCGCACGCAACCGCAAGTCAGAGGGGAGTGGTAACCCATTCGCGAAGCCAAAAGTCGTCCCCGAAAGGGTATATTCAAAGCAGCCAATTTGCCTCATTGCACGGTTCAAAAAAAAAAGATCGCGAAGCATGAACGAAGGTTAAGTCGCTAGCCACTAGATGGCAGGCACCGGTAGAGTAAATGCCTACCTACACTACATACAAAAGGTCCTAAATCTAAGGCAAAACTAAGGAGGTAGTTAGCACTATGATAACAAAAGGAAATATTCCAGATGAATGGAGGCTTAGTAGGATGAGTATGATATATAAGGGAAAGGAGATAAGTCTGATATTAGGAAGTATCGTCCCATAACCGTGACACCAGTTATTTACAGGTTGGTAATGCAGATTATAAAGAACCGACTGGAGGAATGGGTAGATTGTGAGGGCATACTGGGCGAGTTACAGAACGGGTTTCGGAAACAAAGAAGGTTGGAGGACAATATATTTTCTCTACACAGTGCATAGAAATAGCGCAAAAAGAAAACAGACAGCTCTGGCTGGCGTTTTTGGATATCAAGGGTGCCTATGACAATGTGAACCAAAGGAATCTGTTGGACATAGTGGAGAGCTTAAACCTAGATGAAGGACTAACAGCAATATTGAGGAACATTTACAAAGATAATAAGGTGATTATAACATGGGAAGGAAAGGCAACGGGGAAATAGAGATAGGACGAGGCCTTAGGCAGGGGTGCCCGTTATCGCCTTTGTTGTTTATGTTGTATCTGAGAGGATTGGAGGATAGACTAGAGAAGAGTGGGCTTGGATTCGACCTTTCGTACAGTAAGCTAGGCCAAAAAATTCAGCAATCCTTACCGGGATTGATGTATGCAGATGATATCGTACTAATGGCTAACAACAGGATAGATTTACAGGAATTAATGAGCATCTGTGGTAGGGAAGGGGAGGAATTAGGTTTAGAATTCAGTAGTGAAAAATCAGCAGTCATGATTTTTAACAATGATGAAGTTGAGAGGCTGAAGATACAGAATATTACAGTGGAGAGAGCTAGTAAATGCAAGTATCTAGGAGTATGGATATGTGATGGTGCAGCATATCTCAGTGAGCATGAAAAGTATATAATAGGTAAGGGCAACAGAAATGCAGCTGTAATGAAAAATAGAGCACTTTGGAATTATAACAGGTATGAGGTGGTGAGAGAGATTTGGAAAGGGGTCATGGTGCCTGGTTTAACTTTTGGAAACGCAGTGCTATGCATGAAATCCGAAGTGCATGCAAGACTAGAAATAAAACAGCGCGGAGTAGGTAGGCTGGCTTTGGGGGCACATTGCAAAACGCCAAACCAGGGAGTGCAAGGAGACATGGGATGGGCGTCATTTGAGGGCAGGGAAGCTGCGAGCAAGATAGAATTTGAGGATCGGTTGAGGCAAATGGATGGGGAGCAATGGGCACGAAGGGTTTTCAGCTTTTTATACATGAGGAGTATAGACACAAAGTGGAGACAGCGCACTAGGAAATTAAGAGGAAAGTTTTTAGGCTATAGTGGGGTTACGGAAGAGCAGGTCTCCGTTAAGAAGAAAGTTAAGGCCACAGAAAGAGATCGGTGGCTAGAGGGAATGCAGACAAAGAGGGCTCTGGAAAGCTATAGATTAAACAAAACAGTTATTGCCAAAGAAAGCATTTATGATAATTCTAGGGGAAGCTCATTGTTGTTTGAGGCAAGGACAGGTGTTTTGCGAACCAGAACATACAGAGCGAAGTACCAGGAAATGGATACAGTGTGCGCTGCTTGTGGAGAGGTGGACGAGACGGCTGAGCACTTGATACTCTACTGTAAAGGGCTTCACCCTATGCCTACCGAAGACAACATAGATTTAATAAAGTCATTGGGTTTTAGAGACAGCGAAGGAAAAGTGGATTACAAGACAGTAGAGATTACCAAGCAAAGATTAAGTGAATGGTGGAAGAAAGCACGAGAAAACTAGGTATTTTCTTATTAACTGATGGCAAGGGGGTTTTATAGCCTCACTTTCTGTTCAGTGCGGAGTGTATATAGTTTTCACATTTAAATATTCTAAGCTTAAATTGTAAGACAAATTGGCTAGGTGGCGTAAGCTACCGCCCGATCCAAAGGGCTCAGCCGTATTCATCCATCCATCCATCCAATGCAAATGACTAGGTTATGTGGCGCTAAATACAACTCAATTCATCGGCCACAAAAAAAAAAATTCTTCTATTTCTATTTTGACATCATCATTATACACACAAACTTCGCGTGCCACTACATACAAAACAGTACGGTTCACATACATCGAGAACATGCATATACACAGCACACACAAACATGATCAGGAACGCACACTATCCCTATCACTGACTCCGTACACCGCGCTTCCGCATTTATACTCATCATTTTGAAGGTACGAATTTTCCCGATTATAAAGTAAGCTATAAATAATGTTACCAGTTTGTCGCTTTTTTTTATCGGTAATCTCATTTCTCCGAAGGTATTTGTAACGGCGAGATGGATCGATCTTCTAGTGAAAAGTAAACGTTCACGCTGTAATTATTTGCGAAAGTCAATAAAACAGCCCGCTCCACCACGGTTCCTAGCAGCCATGTGTTCGCTTCCCCACAAAGCACGTCGTAGGTTGACGCGAGGGACGCTGCAGTCTTTCCGTCAGAGTTATCGTCTTTCTTTTTGCGCCATTCGTACGTGGCGGCAGTGGTCATAGTTAACTGGAGTATTCACTCAGTCGCTGGAAGAAATGTCTCACGGGCAGAGAAATCGCTTTTCGACCAACATGAATGCCGTTAAAGCCGCGTTTTGAGGCAGGTCTTGAACGGTTAGCTACGCCGTGGTGATCTCGAAACCAAGCAAAGGGTGTAGATACCTTGCGTAAATAAGTAACTATGTCATCCCTGGTTACACGGCGTCGGCGCAGAGCACTCGGTATTCCGAAGTTATCAATCTCTGGCGGATGATCAGTGCAATATTGAGGGCTATACAAATGCGCATTCGAAATTGAAGCTTGGTTTGAATTCAATCCAACAATCCGGTGTTGAAGTTAATTTACATAAATAGCACGAACGCAGTTTTACCCCAAGAAAGGGGCTGAACAGAATGAGGTAGTTAAAAGCATGTGTCCTTTAGCAGTGACGTGTAGAATCGGGATCGTTTAAGTACGACAATGGAAAAGACAAAAACTAGAACGATGACAGGTAGGGTTTGTGCGCTCGGCTACAAAAATGATCCACGACTAAAAACTATCTGGCTATAACAGAAAGCAAATTTACCTAGCCCAACATCGATCATTCTGTTTGATTTCCTTTAAAGGGGTCGTGAAACGATACCGGGTTGGAATGTTCTTAACTTTACAGAGGCGTACTGGTCTATAGTCCGGCCCACCGAGTATACTCGTACGGACCGTCACTTATTCAGAAGCTTCTGTGTCGCGGTGAAATTGCGAGGATTTACACCACTGCGACCCTTTGACCTTCACTCATGACGTCGCTTCATCCTTGGATAAGAGAGGACAGTTTGACGCCATTTTCATTGATTACTCGAAGGATTTTGATAAAGTATCGCACCCAAGTAACTCTTGAAATGAAAAGCCATCCTTAAGAATAAAGGAATTGGGGTTGTGGCGCAGGCTAACTGGTGAACGTTCAGAGTCAGAAAAAACCCGAGACAAGGAAAAAGGAAAAGACAAACACAACGAAGTCTCAAAACGTTTTGAGACTTTGTTGTGTTTGTCCCCTCCTTTTTCCTTGTCTCGGGACCTTAAGAATACCCCGTTACTGGACTGGATTTCTGATCGCCTGAATTGCAGGTCGCAGTTTGTTTCATCGGCGGATGCCATCTCTTCAGAGGTTTCGGTTAGTTCAGGTGTGCCGCAAGGCTCGGTGTCAGGTCCTCTTTTATTTATTTTATATATTAATAATGTCGTAGAATACATACCGCCTAAAATTCGTCTATGTGCGGATGACTGCGTTCTTTACAGTGACATCACGCCCATTAATGATTAGCTGTTATTTAACTAATCTTTCGTGCGCTTGCTTAACTGGAGTAGGGAATGGCAAATGGACTTAAACTTTGATGCGAATGCATTTATGATATTTACATATAAAATTGCCCCTTGGTTTTAGTTATGGTATTAACAGTGTACGTTTAAAAGACGCTAGCGAATTTAAATACTTAGATGTTTTTTTTTATTCCTAATTTTGGATGGGATTGACATGTCGACTTTATCTGCACCCGAGCTCATAAGTGGTTGGGATAGTCCAAGCGGATTTTGAAATGTTCCACCAGGGAAGTCAAACTAACCACCTACAGAACCCTTGTTAGGCCCATCCTCGAGTATAAATCTGTTGTATGGGACCCCTGTTTAAAAAACAAAATGGTGTAAATCTACTTGAATCTATCCAGGCTAAGGCTGCAAGATTTATCTTGAAAAGGTATGACCGCAATTTCTCTCCTTCATCCACGTTTTCATCTCTTGCGCGCGACGCACTGCGTTGGGGTCGAAAAATAGGTCGACTCAAAATGTTCCACCGAATTGTAAATGAAGAGTGCGGCATCGAGCGAACTAAATACATTGCATTTTCTACTACTACGCGTACCAGACGATCTCATTCATTAAAGGGGCGATGCAACAATTTTCGTATTTTTGCAAATACCGCTAAGAACGAATCCCTGACCGTTAATGACCTGCAAAACACTGGTTTGTTTTTCACCACATGCAATTGAAGTCGCAAAAAAAATTAAAAAAAACTTTCAGCCTTTCCACTTTGGTAAAGAAGGAAGAGCAGCGGAGCTGTAGCTTCTGTTCTCGGCGGTGGCTTTCCAGGTGAGCGATCTGCTCTTCTTTCGCAAAGGAATCTGAAGCGCTCGACGCAGTGTAACTTTAGGCGATAGCGGCCTCGCGGCGGTTACGGAACCATTTGCGCTACTGCGCACTTCGCCGGTCATTCCGTTCCCGCTCTTCTTCCCCCGAAGAAATGTTGCCGTGGCCTATGAGCGACGGTGGCAAGCGGACAACCGGCAAACAAAACACACAAAAACACTTTAGAGCCTACCTACACAACACTCTGGACAGCTACCGCCATCTATGAGCGACGGCGGCAAGCAGAATTTTGTGTCGACATTTCTTTGCCGGGGGCACGATCCTGGGGAAACTAGCCCTTAACAGCTCCGCTGTAAAAAAAAATGCACCGTTCATCCCCTTAACTTGCAGCCAGAACAAGCGGCCATGTCAGTCAGAGTTTTGAGAGTAAGGAAATCAAAGAAAGTGTTTCTGAGCCAGTGGCTCGGTATGTCACGTGATCTGGCCAGCGGCCACGTGATCTGGGGCCGATTATATGCCGCCAATGTTGATTATAGCCACGCGCTGGGTTTGGCAAGGCACAGGACACGCGTTGAGTTCCAGAGATTGTTAGGGTTCGGCTATTGACGTAATTGCATGCTTCTGGAGTTATCGATTATCACAATCCCAAATCGAGTGCCCACGCAATGCTCGGGTCCAATCTATGAACCGCATTCAAATACTGTCACTGGAGGATGCTGTGATCCCCCAGTTACGTCATCAAGTTTCGCGAAGGAGAAATTGAATGAAAACGCTCGCTTTTGTCCACGAAATTACACTGCAACGAAGGAGTTTCTTGGCCAGTGGCGTTTCGTGCGAATGTCCTTGAGTCCCACTAGTGCCAGTAGGCTCGTGTAAGGTGAAAAACATTCCAATTGAATGCCGTTTAAATGTTGTTATATTTCAGTATCATATAAATTGTTTTAAAAAATTATATTTTCCCGAAAACGGTTGATGACTGGAATGAAATTGACTTACAGATATGTATTATTTCTATTGTTGATCTTATTAGTGAAATTAATAATTTTTTCCCATAATGCTTGTCGTTTTCAGTTAATCATTTTGAAGGACATCTTATTTTTTTGTGTTGTTTTGTTTATGTATCTGTATTTTCCACTCCAGCAATGGCCTCATACGAGGTCGCAGTACCTATAACTAAATAAATAAATAAAAGGGGACTATATCTTTCAGTCTTACCTTCGCAAAGCGTGATGACGTAATTATGGGATCGAAACCACCGCCTGACGACAGTCGAGCGCGCGGCTCACGGATTCGATACGATAACTGGGTGAGCACTCGACTTCGGCTCGTAACAATCAATGGCTCGGTGGACACTCAGGTAGTGGCTCCTGTCCAACCACTGCGGTGATGAGAATAGCCGAACTCTAACAATGCCTGGAGCTCAGCACGCGTCTTCTACTCTGCCGACTCCAACGCGTAGCTATGATCAACGTTACTAGAACCACTCAGTTGGGAAACTGACATAGAGCCGGCTGTGAAAAAGTGACAACGATCTGTACTCGAGAACCGAGCTAATGGCGATCGCAACGCCGCCATTACTCCCGCAACGGCCACTCGAGGAGCTGCACGTGACTTCTAGTTTGCCTTTAATCAACCATCTTGGCGCCGAAAGATATACGGTGGAAGGGGTTTCAGGTGTGCCACCCCCGTCTCCCAAGCGGACGCGCCGCGAATTACTACCGAAGTTAGAATGCGCCTAGGTCGGGACGCGCTACCTGAAATCAGCGCTGTGACATGGTTGTATAAAAGCAATATTAATTGTGCCGCAAAATCGTGCAAACTAAAGATTTTAGAAAACATCACGCGCCCTTCATTTTGTACTAAACTCCAATAAAAGTTACTACAAAAAGATTTTTTTTTCGTTTGTCTTTACGGAAAAACATGCTCTCTAAAAGCTCAAGGTGATCACAGTAAAGACAAAAGATGAAGGGTGGCGCTGTTGTCGTATTTAGCTCGGTCTCGGTGGACGCGAGCGGCCCGAGTTTTTACGGTGAGTTTCCCAACCTAGTGTTTTAGTAACGTTGGCTATGATTACCGCTGGCGGAGTAGGGCATAGGCCGCTTGTTCTAGATGCGAGTTCAGGGGAATAACGATGCTCAAATTTCCCAAATTTAATTTCTGACTGCCATCGCTTAGGAAGAAAAACGAAGCAAGTTTATTCGGTTCTTAACGCTAGGGAGTGATGCGGTGTAGTACTTAGGGAAAATAGAAAAATTGTTTTATAACCGCTTTAGTGCTACAAGAAGAGCTACTTTTCTGAGCAGCGTTCCAACATGACTATCCGCAGGTCGATCGATTGCATCATAACCGCTCGAGCGGTCATATTAAACTCTTTAGTGTACAGCAGAATGTCAACCTCCGACTGTACACATAATCTCGTCTCGCTATTACACCACTGGTAGGCGAAGCACACGGAGATATCGACGACGATTCCAGACTTCGTTAACAACGCACAACACGGCCATGGTGACGTTGATGACTCACGTAAATACAAAAACCACGCTTGTCGTCTAATAGCACACGGTAACAGTTAACAGACCGTAAACGTAGCGCAGAAGTAGCGCAGGCACCAGGTAGAGAAACCTGCCTGACTTCGACGGAATGTTGCGGAGACGACCATTTCAGCCCTGTGTATGTATAGCACTGTTGGCACTGGTCTGGAACTTTGATGTTTCTTACGGCTTCGTGTGGTCGTTTGACAAAATTAGCGGTAAAAGCGTCAATGCAACTGAGGTGGTCTGCGTGTTTAAACTGAGAAACTGAATTATGTGCCGCATTCGTTGCCGCTGACGCAAAGTCAGCTCCATTGCGTTTTTTTTTTTTTTTTTATAAAAACGTGCATGCCGTACTCGAAAAACGAAACTGAAAGACGACGGGGCGGGAGGGAGGAACTTTCCTCCCGTCTGCCTGGAGAAGGAGAAAAACATATCATTCTTTCCTTCTTCTCGTGGCCGCTTGGCGGCGCCTCAGTATAATGATGGAAAACGCTCTGCTGCGACCTTGTTCGTATTTTTGTTTCTCAGAGTGTAGACCCAAAGCGAGAAAGCGTTGGCAGAACTATTTTCATGTTTGGGGGACTTATAAGTACAATTGATCTATACTAAAAACATCAAGTCTTTTTTAATCATTCTAATAAACCCGGGAAAGGGGGGGGTGCACAGAATGTGTCTTACATGCGTTTTGCGTGCGTGCTGCAGGCACGACACCTTCTTTCGCTCTCAGGCTTCATCAGCATGATCCAGAGAAAGTTATTCGGGAGTGGGATGTGTCACACGCATGCTTTAATGTGAAGTTTTTGCACCTGCTAATTCTTTTGTGGGAGCTTGTAGGGCCTTGAATTTTTAGTTCTCTCGAATAGACCTCTCACAAAATCTAAGCGATCCTAGCGGAGTAGTGCCATGCAAAGCACCTTGTTTACCCCTCAGCCACCAAGTTTCGGTTTTGATTTGCCCATCTCACTTCACGACATCCCGTCACGACCAAAAACATGGCTGATATATTTTTCGAATATGGTACTTTTCTTAAATTTATGATACTGTAGGTGTTTTCTACCAATACAAATAAAATGCTGAAGAACTTTGTTTAAGCTATAAGCGCAGTTTTGTTTTATGTAAAGCTGAAGGCGCAGTTTTAACTGGTGCCACTGAAAGTGCTACTGAACACTGGACCTTCAGTGGCGCAGCTTTCAAACGACTTCTGGAGTCGAATGACTAAGGTATTCCAGTAGGGCATGCAAGTTCGTCAGCTTTTTTCGCACCTCGTGAGTTTGTTCACCCGCCAAACTCTCCCAGGCGCCCCCCCCCCTCCCCCCCCCCCAACCCTCCGATCTCAAACAGTGACGGCGCGAGCTTGGTTGCCTCGTCATGGCGCGTTCCCTGCGCGTTATCTATGTTTTCCCTTGATTGGTGTACGTTCTGATGAGTTCCGATACGTCCCGATGCTCCATAAACGGATATTGGAACACTTGCTCACCGTACAATTTTGGTCGACGCACCCGTCTCCCAACTCCTTGGAACCTTCGTACAATAATGCATGAGCGGCGAGCAGCCCTAGTTGTAACGAACCATAATGAAGTGGACACAGTGGACAACGCAGCGCGCCTACGTCGGTCCTGCATGTTGAAATCGTCTCCTTTGTGCTCCCTTTCGTCCGACACGCTCGTAAGGGGGATGCAGAAAAAACGAGGGGAGTCCCGTTTTGTGTAATTACGTCGGAGGAGCGGGAGGAAAGGAGGGAATGGGTGGCTCATAAATCTTTTCGGCGGGATTGAACGTCGGACAGGCAGGTTCGGGCTTATCGCGGCCCGTGACGGGCCCTGCTGGAATGCTGGAAGCCGGCAGTGGCGGCGCCGCCGCCAGAGCACAATGGAGGCTTGATTTTATTCAGTGGGCTTCGCAGAGCAGAAGCCGTTGATTAAATGCCTCCGCGGGCTCCGCCGGACAGCCTCGGCGCGTGCTCGGCCGGCGCTGACGCCGCCTTCACGCATCGTGGACCAGCTGTTGCGGCCGACAAGGCCGGCGGCGCGCACCAGCGCTATCCCCGCGGAGAGAGAGCCTCGTTAGGAGGGTCCCCTTTTGCGCAAGATGAGCCGACACATTTGTTACGACTTGGATGCTCCTCGGTCTAAACTGGAAGAAGAAGGAGGAAGTTTGGCGCGGCTGAGGAACCCGGCATGTCCGCTCAAGTTGTATATGTGCGAACTTCTCGGAGAAGAATGATGTTCCGCCGTTCTCCTTGTGGGCTTAGCGGAATCAAACGGAGTACGGCGTGATTTACTGCGGTGTCTCGGTAGAACCACCAGTTGCTAAATTTAGGCGTCTACTTGTCTTTCCCAACAGAAAGAAATGCAGAACAACAAACTTGAGTGTCCTCTAAAAAACATTCAGTCGGCCAAATGAAAAGATTGACGCATCGTAATGTCCGAACTCGTGTATCGAAGCTGCGCTGTTCTGAAGCTCGGAAGTATTATGCCCTATTCTTTTGAACTCTTACAGAGTAATACCATGCAACTCTCTGCGCGTGATGTGCAGAAGTTGCTTGTCCACCATTTAAAAAGCCACTAACAATGTCAAAAAATAAAAAATAAAAAACACTATATCTATATATATATTGTAGTACTTTCGAGGCAGTTAATTGAGGCTTTGGGATACAAAACAAAGAGGTTTCTACAGAGTCCTGCAGTTCTTTTTTTAAAGCAAAAATTCCAAACCGAAACTAAACCGCCCGCTGGGGCTCATGTGGTACACTGGGACGTCACGCTTTTCCGATATATATATGATCCCGATTCGCGCCGAGAAGTTTGGGCATCGCCGCCTGGTGCAATTTTTTCACAACTAAGAGTGAGGAAACTTCAACTCCCTCTTCTGGTGCAACCACGTGCAATGTCAAGCTTCCATGCACTGTTAAAATTTAAAAAAGAAGTTCCCCCAGTCGCTCAGTGGGAATATTTTTAAAACATTAAAACATAACCGCGTGGCTAGCACGTGCACTGCCCATAATGAGGAAAACAGAAGCACTCCTAGCGAGTTTCTAGCCGCGAATAGTAAAGTGCCTAAAACTCTGCAGACGTCTAAAAAAATCGAAAAAACAAAACAAATCGTTGGGTATATATTTATACAGCCGGAAGTTAGTCTGCCTCAGTGGGCGTCTGGTGCCTCAGCTGTAGAAGAGCAATTTACAACCGCTAGCCTGGAGTCCTTAGCGTGCACCACGCAGTAGTGATACGCGACCGCACGCCGGTACGATGCTTATCCAGATAGAAACGAGCCCAGGATCCTGGGTTCTGCAGCGCGAGCTTTCGCTCCACGTGTTACAAACTGGTGTGCGCTAGACCACTCGGCCACCGATCCCCCGAAGAACAAAGAGGTCACGGCGCTGAAAAGGAATGAACCACTGGAAGTCACGCGGTTGATGCCCATCTCGTGCTCCCCCTGACAGCGCGTAAACTTTTTCATTTTGATTTCTATAGGGGGTATTCACTGGACGCCATATTTGAGGTCACTGTTTAGAGCGCATGCTCAGAACAAGCTCACACTACTAGGCTGCTAGGACCGGTAATCTTGATGGTGTGGAATGCACGTTGCAAAAGAACTGCTGAAGCTCGCTGTCAGCACGCGCTCAGCAGTCGCGCACACAGCTATGGCCGCCAGTGAATACTCCCTATATTCTATTCTTCTCCGCCAGAAATTCTAGCAAAATAAATTTTGTTCGATCTGCTTTTCGGCGGGTTGTCCTCGCTGTTTTCAAACAAACATTATTCGCTGCTTTTCAGCGCTCGAAGGAAGGGTTGTTGTAATTGCTGTGTTGCTGTAGAAGCTCAAGAAGTGGGACAGAGTGCCGCTATAAAATAGATTAACGATTGCTAAACTTCTTGGCCGTGATCGACCCTAAAGGCTGGTTCACACAGCCCCATTTTCTTACGTTGCGAAGCTTACGCACGCTAACATCGGGATACAACCGCAAGTCACTAGCACATCTGCGCATCGTATTCCGCGTGCCGAGTTACACCTTTACCTGTTGCAATGCTTCGTACAAAGCACGGACAGGACTCTTAGTCGTATCTCAACATAAACATACATAAGCTTCGTAAGGTAAAAAAAAACGATGCTGCATGAACCCGCATGAATTCTACATAGGTAGAAAAGACTGCACAGATTACCGGAAGTCAATGAATCGACGCGATGGTCGCGCAAGCTGAATCCATTGCGAATACGAGCAGGTGTTCGAGTGACAGTACTCAGTCAGATTGTACTCATTTGTACTCGGTACCGGGCCATCCATCGAGTTTTGAGAAGGACATTTAAGGGATTTAAGCGTATGACAGACCCATTCATGGCGTCGAGGGTTCGGACACGGACACCGCAGGGGTCGTCGAGTCGTCGCCCAGGTTCCAGGCTGGAAACTGGGCGAAAAACTAAGGCTTCGCATTGGTTCGCAGTCTTTTTTCGTAAAGTGTAGAGAGCATAACACTTGGCTCGATTTTAATTCTAGTAACAAACCTGCGGGAATTTCAGCCGTCCACCTGTCCAACTCCGATCTGCTTTCTGAGAACCCATGCCATGCAATATCGTCTCCGGTTGTTCGAAGGAGCGGGGCGTTCCTTAGCGCACCACCTCCGTGGCATCTTGGTCAGTTGCCTATTTCGCTTTCGTTTTCTTTCTTTTTTCTTTTTTTGTCCTAGAAGACTATACTTCTTTAACACAAACGGCAACATGACAACCAATTTCCAGCGCTGAAGAGCGGATGGAGTGAATAGACCATTTGCTGTCTTACCCAAGCATCAAGGAGGATGCAGGGATTGGTGTTCCACGCGCCACACGCGCACGCCTTTCGTGTATAAAAGATTCGAAGTAAATAACCAAAAGAAAGCATTGACGAACGCGCGTGCAAGATGCCATTTGTTTTAGGTTTTTGCTTTGGAAAAGTTACTACTGCTGAGGCCAGCACGTGTGGCGCGTGGAACACCAATCCCTGCATTCTCCTTGATGCTTGGGTAAGACAGCAATAGGTCTATTGTCGTCTGCTCGAATAACTCGCAAATTAAACGCAAGAATAAAAGAATAAATAAAAAATAAATGAAAAGTCACGCGTGGTCGCGAAAAGCACGAGGAGTTAAGAAAGCCATGTGACATCCCGCGATGCTCTTCTTCCGATCTCTGCGATCTCCTTTTAAAGCGTGTATCTTTACGCAACCTACGTCATTCAGAAATGCGTGACACCTCAGTGCACCGCGTGAACCCGCGTGGGCGCTTTAGTTTCAATTTAATCCTTTTTCTATAAAAAAGCACACAATTTGGGGAAAAAAAATTTTTTTAGGTGAGAGAGGAAGGGGGGCGCCAATCAACCACCCCGCACAAAAAATAAAAGGATATGTGTTCTTACTGTTAGTGGTCCTTTAAGCAATATCTTCTAAGAGGCCTGTCTTGTGCATAGGTATCTTAGCGCGTAAGCTCAAGAAAAGGCGGATACCTTATATGTATTCGCAACTCCAACTAACTATAGACCTTTTCTGCAAGTGCGCCGCCATCTTGAGTTGACGTCACTTCCAGTATGGGCGAAAACATTGTTTTGCCTTTGCCACGCCAATAGAAGGCATTTAGGATATAAGCCTAACCGTCACAGTTTCTCGTTTTGCCTCCCCTTTATTTCTTTACTATTTGCAGGTTGAAACGTTGGATTATTTTTTCGTCGCCCATACCGGATACGCCTATTAGGTGGCTGGGGACGAGAGTACACAGAAAAGGTCTATAGGTGGCACCACTCGTTTTTCAAAATGGTTTTTATAGTGAGGGTCGGAGATGCGTGCCGCTGCTGAGAATGTCTAGTGTGCTGGCTTTACTGAGCGACAGAAATTATGTCTGGTAATACGAGGAAGTTAGGGTGTTATGAGCGCAGGTCACCTCTTTATCCTGAAAACAAAAACGGTGTTTAGTGTAATATTCACGCCACGAGGCATGTTTTAATTGTGGAGCGAAACCGAAACTAACCTCTATTTTGGCTTTAATTTCTCGGTATAGGTCTTAATTCCGAATTCTTTCATAGCGCAAGCTGTGTCCCACATCGTAATTATTTAATTCAATAAGCTTTTCGTGGAAACTTTGTTTTGTGACATACATGTTCGATTCAGGCACTTGAAAATATTTTGGAGATGTCAGTGTAGCTTTGAAGACTAGGTATTTCATACACCCTAAAGGTAACATAGAATATCCTAGTTGTTGAAAAAATTAGTGCTGATATTTGTGCGTTCTCGCTCAGATAATTGTCATGTAAAATAATGAACAGCGGGCCTTTTAATGAATTTTGGGGTATTTAGATGATTAATTGCTTTAACAATATTCCCAACACAAGAATAACAGAATAAATCAAAATTTTACAATATGTCCACAAACCGCATAAATTAATAAACGCTGTTCTCAGTACAACAACCCAAAGACGGAATCCTAGTCAGACAGCTGAAGTGTGTGTGTTTTTTATAGCAGCATCGTGACGCATAGGACTTTATGTGGCATCCAGTGTTTGACTGTTCGTCTATTTTGAAAATCGTTTTCAAGATAGACGAACAGTCAAACACTGGATGCCATATAAAGTCCTATGCCTCCCGTGCTGCTATAAAAAACACACACACTTCAGCTGTCTGACTCGGACTCCGTCTTTGGGTTGTTGTACTGTAAAGACTATTATGTTTAAATGACATATTTTTGTGATCTATGCGTTAATTGGGGACATTCATTGCCGTGATTTGTATTAATAATATTAATATTAAAATTCAGATATTTTAATACGCAATTTGTGAAGTTCTAATATAATTTGTTGCTTATGATCAAATTTCAAACGCGCAAACAAGTATGACAATCAAAAATGTGCTAAATATCATCACTGGTGCCAAATGCAGCACTTTTAATTACCAAGTTATAAAATATAAATAGTCAAATATCAATCAAAACATTCTCGCTCATGTGAGAAATCCATTTAAAATTAGATGAATTGTGGGTAAAGCATATTTTGCTATCAAAGTCGCGACCTTTGACACTCGGCAAGAGTTATAAACTCGCCGCCAATATCCTTCCAGACCAAATGCCCTAAAATAAAAAAATTTAAATAAAAAAACAGATTTAAAAAAAATATTAATCTTTTTATAACATTTTGTTTCTTTAATTTTTACGCGCCGTCGCTTCGCCAATCTCAGCCTTTCCAGTTCGAAGGAACGCTTACTCCCTTGCACGTTTACTCACTGCAGCACGTTGCGTTGGCAGCCGGTGAAACAGTTGTGAGTTTTAGTATGGCGTAAACGAGCGAACGCAAGCGCTGTGCGTTTGCGTTAGCTTTGCGTGCTCCATACTGCGCGTGCGCGGAACTTAAAATTGTGGTCTTGGATTGGCGCTTGGCGATGAGGTGCACGCACCACGTGGGGCACGGAACTCTAACGCAAACACACAGCGTTTTCATTGGCTTCTATACGCAATACTAAAACTCTGTACAATCCCATACCGGCTGTAGCACTACGCTGGGGCAGTGAAGAGTTGTTTGCGTTCGGAAATGACATTTCGAGAGCCATGATCGCACGCAGTTCCGTCGTGCACTCTGAACAGGAGAATCGGGGGACCCTCACTAGATCGCTTCCCGTTTCTGCCGCGCGAGGGCGAGCAATGAGCTAAAGACGCGAATAGTAAATAATACAGAGCGTGCCCCCCCAAAAAAGTGCAGCTTTTTTTTTTTTACCGCAAAAATTTTAATTACGCATCGCCAAACGCTTATTTTCCACTCAAATGCAGCGCTATAGAAGTCCGAATCAGATGCCAAAGTTTCAGCACTAACCCTTATCTTCTGCAAAGGTTAGAAGTGATTTCCTAAAAAATTTTCAATTAGAAAATGACGGCCGACGGAGCTCTCAATTATATGGAGCCTCAATGGAAACCGAAATTGAGCGAAAATGGACCTACGATTCCATTTAAATTTTCAGAAAATCACTCATATCTTTTGAATAACATATCAGCTCGGGCTGAAACTTTGGCATCTTTTCTGACCTCTGGCGCTATCATTTTGGCGGAGAATGAGCTTTCGGCGACGCATATATAATTTTTTGCGATTAAAAAGCACTAATGTTTTGGGGGGGGGGGGGGACACTTTGTATATATAAAAACTATGAATAATATATGCGGGTTCCTCAATGAAAGACCTGTTTATTGTTGTTGTTGTTTTGTGTACTTTTGCAGGATAGCCTTAGTTTTTTGTCATTTTATATTGTTATTATACTTTGTACTCTATTTATCTGCAAGCCTCTTTCAAAAATACTGAAGGTATTTAAGCTCTTTAAAAATCCGAAAGCCTTGGAAGAAGAGATAGAGGAACGGTGTGTTTCCATACCCATGCGAAATATTCTGTTTATTTCGAAACCACCTGCTTGATCGCAAACGCTGCAGTCAATCCTATAGAGATGCCTCAAACCACAGCGAATAAGAGCCGGGCATTAGGCAAACATTTCTTAGCAAACGAAGGCTGCGCAAAATAAAAATAATAATAATAAGTGGGTATGCATGGAATTCTCGACAAGTATTTAACGGCTTTGCTTCTACGAACTAAAAATAGAAACGTATTATAGGCTTATTGAGAAATGTGGCCCTGCTCGAGGGAACCAAAAGGAGAAATCGATAGGAGTTCGTTCTAAGTTTAAACTTATCTCCAACGAGACACCCGTCGCTCACTTACTTTGGCGAAGAATCCACAAATATACACATGCGAGGCGAATCCAACGTCGAGAACTGCTAAAAATGTGGGTTTTGGCTCTAGAATTTCGACAGATTTTGCAGCGACTGATATTTCTTCGCGTGTATGTATCAGCGAGTTTAATGTCTGTTTAAGCTTCTTTCGAGATACAAACGAAACTACAAATAACTTCGTCTGTTGCTAAATCTCGAATATGATGTTTCACACATAAATGTATATGTTATATGATCATGTTCAGATTTCAAGAATATTTTTTTTCGAGGTGTTCAATGTGAGCAGGCTGTTCGCAAAAATAAAAATATTTAGAGTTATGCTTCAAACTTTGTGTGGATAGGTTGTTATTTCACTTCAATTAATTTTATTTCAACGTCTAGGTTGCTACACTTTCGTTCGTTGAAGAGCATACCTGCGATCGTTTTGCTGGGAAAGTATTTAAGGAGTTTAAGTAATCTAGAAAAACTAGATCGCTCTTCGCTACAGAGACATTGGTTTAAGTTATAGTTCATCCTTGTGAAAGAACAAAAAAAAACGCCAATGTAGAGCGAGAAAAATAAGAAAACTCTAGGAGCTCTGGAATAAAGTTTTGTCGTGATAACTATGATCAATAATATTTGACGGGAATTCGATAAGAGCATAAAACAATTTCAAAAACTCTATTGAAATACTTGTCTAAACCATGTTCGATGGCATCTCAAGCAAAACACTTGAATGGCGACATACCTTCCCTAAAAGCAGATTACGCCACGGGAAAGAGTTGAGCACGTTGGTTACACATATTTAGGAGACACCAGTTGAACAAACCAAGCATACAAATGTAAGGAAGACGAGAGAGACGCATTCAACCGCTGGACTACCAACTGCATTAAATGCTTGGTTTGTTCAGCTGGTGTCTCCTAAATAAGCAGATTACACGTAAATACAAAATACGGCCTTTGGCATTTTGTCAAGCATGTACGTATATTAAGAAAGATCTCAAAGGCTATTAAAAAATCACGAAGACACTTAAGAGTGTCAACTTTTCAAATAACGAAAGGAGAGTAGAGTCTGCTGTCCCAACTTGTTAATGCAAGTGACGAATAGAACCTTCTTTCTAAAGACATATTTTGAACAGAAAATTTCCTAGTATGCACTATTTTTTAAATATTTACTGCTGTTTTCCGAAAATATATTGCCTCGTTCTCCTTATTTAACAAGAGGCATGTCCCTAAGATAGTGATGTTAATTGATTAATTACGCCGACATGAAATAAATATAATGCGTCACACAACCTGACCACACGACCCACTGTCGCCATTCTTACGCGCTCCGCGTAAGAATGGCGACAGTGGGTCTGCTTTTTGCATAGAGGTTACGATGATGTCAGAACGCTAAACTCTTATTGGCTGATTGAAAAGAAATAGTGCGTAGACCTTAAGGCATCTAGCATTGAGGTCTGCCCACTATCCTTTCAACCAAAGCCAATCAGGGCTCGTCGTTGTTCTGACGTGTGGGAACCACGTGTTCGCCGTCTCGCCTAGCACATGAAGGTGGTGGGGACCGCGATGGCGGCGGCTCTTCGGATACGAGGCGAGGCCGCATTCCTCGAAGAGTGCGGTGCCTCCATCGCCCTTGTTGTCTGAATATGCTACTGACGCACCCTTTCGAATGATCGTGGACGCGACCCATCTGCGGGCTAAGCCAGACCACCTACCCCGGGCGCGTCCATTTCCCATAGGCTATATAAACCGGCCCCGGAACGATGGCCGGGACGCTCTCGCTGGGGGAAGCTCGAGCTGGTCATCAGAGCCTCTTTCTTTTTGCAGCTTCCCCCTTCCCACAAATCTGCCTAGTACGGTAGCATGGGCCACTTCAGGTGAATTCGTCTGATTCGACAGCACCGACCTTTCTATTATTTTCTTCAATTGTTTTGGCCGACGGGCAAAGTGTGATGGCCAAACGCCAATAAAACACGTCATTCTACCGATTCACAGACCTCCTGTGTTTCTACATGGTACCACCCAAAAGCGAAACGAACAGATGTCACGGCTACTTCTGCACAAGAAGCAGACGACTTGCTCTCAACATAGGGTTATGATTAACAGTCCTTATTTTTAAAATTAGCATGGTGGTAACAAACCGAAAATTTACAAACGCTGACCGACGAGTACTTGACAAACTGTTGTGCAAGTTAATGTAAAGATGGCTGATGTGTCCTCTGTAGTGTACCCACAAAGAACAACTGTTCAGTTCTTGCCTCGAGTTCCGGCGGACAGTATAACTGGAGATTGGATTCCTCGAGCTTCCTGTGTACAGCACCCGCGGTCGTTTGTCACCGCTAATAGTTCTCTGAAAACGTTTCTGCCAAAACCTATTTCTCGGGTCTTAACAACACCCTTTGCAGGGCCCGCTGATCATGCCGTCGTCTGGTCGCCTCTGAATGGTCTAAGACTGGAAATCACAGTGTCTATGACGGGTCCAAGGCTTCTCCAAGTCATCGACGATTCGTACGTGCATGCATAATAACGTCTAGGAATCACTCGGAGACGTAAGAATAAGTAAAAAACAACACATACACCTAATAGCCCTGCGCGTAGCGTAACCAAAATTCGCAACTTCAGAAGTTCAGTTCCGATGGCCTAGAAGTGCTCGAAGCGCCCGAAGAGGATACTTTGCAGCTCACATTTTGAAATTGCCGTATGTGATTCCGTTCCACCCTAAGGCAATGCCGATCGGAACTGTGGAATTTTTGTATGAGGCGCTGACCGATATGAGGGCAACGTGTTTTTGAATATAACGGGGATCAGGGCGCCTGCTCCTCAGAACGACTCTCGTTATATGCCAAATCATCATAATGATTGTCTTAAATTGTGTTCACCTTCTGTCTATCATAACTCATGTCTTTGTTCTCCCAGTCGGTATTTGTTAGCCTACATCTACACTGTCAATAGTTCGTAGGCTGCTCCAGTAAATTTAAAGGCAGGTAATTTCCTAGAAACCTTAATTCGACCGATGTCGTGCATCGCTCCATCCAAAGTTATCAACTGTTGTAATACCAAGTTACCTCTCGAGCAGAACGAAAACACGTGGGCCACCGTGGATGTCCCGGAGCATAGCCATGCCAGGAGCCATCATGCGAAATAAAACCTGACACTTTACACACACGCACACACACACACACCACACACACACAACACCACACACACACACACACACACACACACACACACACACACACACACACACACACACACACACACACACACACGCACACACACACACACGAAAGAAGAAGAAAGGAACGATGAGTCGGTTTGTCTCGGAAGACGTAAACTGTATCAGTGCCCAGCTCGCGTTAATGCGACTCCGCAAAAAAAAAAATGAAAAAAAAAGATTGCTTGAGAAAATGGTTTGACAGCGTTCCAAAAGCTGTATCAGCAACGCTGACAGCCCAGCGCGACGGGCAGCCGATTCCGTTCAAAAGGCCACGTGTGATGAAACTGTCTGACCGGAGTCTCTCTCCGTAGCGCATCAACTTTAACGTACACACGCGGCGACTCAAACCGACTCGAACGACTCAAAAGAACCAAGCGAGGCTTTCATTCTTCGCGCGGCCTCGATTGCAAACAGCGGGGCCAGTCGCAAACGACGAGAGAGAGTAGGGGCTCCTCGACAAAAAAACAAACAAACTAAACAATACCAAAAAAAAAAGAGAGGGGGGGGGGGAGCGAGCCCCACGCGCGCGAAACACGGCGTCGGAACCCTCGAATGGTATAAAACAAATCCCTCCGAGGATTGCGAGGACGAGATTTCTCCGACGCCCTTTATTTCTCTTCGCCGGGCGGCCGCTCGCGCTGCGCGGCTCGGGGGTGAGGCAGCCATCGTTCGTACGATAGAGTTGGGTAAGCCCTGTATTGACCGGGGCAGCGGCAGAAAAGCAAAGCGCCTTCTCGACTAGCCTGACCGGCTAGAACGGTGGAGGCAGTAGCGAGAGCCACATTTGTCCAGCGTCCCCCCTTCCCAACCATCGGACAGAAAATCCGCCCCAATACAAAGCTACTGTGGCGTAAAATTACCAGCCTTAAGGGGCGAGGTCCCCGTTAGAAGGGCTGCCTACGCGGGGGAGAAGGGTCCGCCGCCGCAGCTGTGGTGCGCGCTGGCCACATCGGTCCGTTACCACCGAACAGAGAGGGCGCACCTTATACTCTATTTCCACCTTAAGATGAACCGAAGGAAAGCTTACGGTCGAACAAAGCCAATCACGAGACGCGAATGCTTCGTGGGATTCGAGGTTTTGCACGAAGCGGGAAGTGCATTTTGTCACCGGGTCCTTCAGGCGGCCGTGGAGATTGTGCGTAGCTATTAGCCACCAGATCGTTTCTTCCACGTATGTACGCCCGGCCTTGCCTTCTGTTCGGGCCACATAAGACTCAGCCGGAGTCCGTGATATATAGACCATCTCAGTCAATTGAAAATCGTACTAGTGTCACGTGACTTTTGGCAGGCGCGCAGAGGCAGGCGGGGCGCGAAGTCACGTGGTGCGCTCACAGTGCTGGATTAGCTCGTACGACTCGTAAACCTAGAGGCCGTGCTTCTAGGCGCCGTTATAGCGCATCGTGAGCTGAAACGGTGTACATACAGTATACGAGTCCCGACGCTCGACGGGGTTGCCGTTCCGCAGAACAACGCGGGTGACGCCGGACGGACACACCGCGCCTTTGCAGCGCGGCGCCGACTTGCGCAAACAGGAATCTCGGGGCAGCGAGCAAACAAGGGTTGTAGTCTTTTTGTTTTTTTTTCTCGGGTTGGAAATGTTTGCAGTCGTCTCCTTCCTTGTTTGGAAGAGAAGGAAGGGGGACGAAAGACGGTGCCCGAGATTGGATGTCAGCGCGAGAGTCCCCGAGTTCGCGACGAGACGGACGCAATTGAAATCGTCCTGCCGGAAACGCAGTGTGCAACGGACGCTGGTGTGTGCACCAGGGGAAAGTTGCGAGGCTGTTGCCGTCTACCGGACTGTCCCGACTCTCGATATTGATCTGTCCATTTGTAACTCTTGTTCGCTAAACTTGTGTGTCTGTGTGTGAGTGTGTGTTACTTTTTTAAAATCTGACTTTTTGCTAGGATATACGTAAAGGACATACCTGAACCGCTAAAAAAAATCGGAAGACATATAAATGTGTTTCTTGATTTTATTCTACGAACCTTTTTTTTAATTTGTTTACTATTGGTATTGTGCCTGAAACGCGACTTCGACTGGTGGTGCGTTTAGCGCCCTATCCAGCCCGTGTATCGAAAGGGATCACGAAATGTCAACCAATTACATCGCAGAATCCGGCGTGCCATGCTGTCGAATCTCGCGATCCTGGTAGTTAATTGTTAAAATGATGTAAAACATCGTTCAGCATTTCCAGCTCTCGTGAAGAAGGAAGACCAGCGGAGCTGTACTCGATAAACTGTGTGCTTCTTCTTCGCCGTCGTCTGTTTTTCGCGCTGTTTCCTACGATGAATTCCCACCAACGCGCCCAACTATCCATTCTTCTATATATAGCTGGAAAGGTTGCCGCCATCTACGAGCGACGGCGGAAACCATACTGGTTGTGTGCTTGCCGCCGTCGCTTCTAGATGGCGGTAGCTGTCCAGGTAGGTTTGTGTCGACATACACGAACACGATCCTGGGGAACCTGATGCCCTTAACAGCTCCGCTGTAAAAAAACAAAAAAAAAGTCACAGCATATCCACGTGGTGAATGATGATGAGTGGGCGAAGCTCCGGAGTGAATCGTCGGTAAACCAGCGATTCTTCCGTTAATTCGCCCACTCATCGCCATGTAAAGACGTGAGAAACACTGTGTGTGTGTATACAAACCACAATCTATCACACACACCACAGCTATGGCCGAACGAAACGTCGAGAAAGTCTCGCTTAAACCGCGCGTCGGCACCTTCGGGCTGAGCTCGCCTGATGCGTTTTGCAGACGCCTCACGAGTTCTCGCTGCATCGGGGTCTGCCTGCCGATACGCGCGCTTTCTTGCCGCTTCCCGTTCCCTGACGTTCTGCAGATCCTCTTGGCGCCGCTGCCGTGCCGCTTCGGCTTCCCGCACTCGTACGGCCGGATCTTGGCGACGCTGCCGTGCCGCTTCGGCTTCCCACTCTCGTACGGCCGGATCTTGGCGGCGTCGCCGAGCAGACTGACGACGCGATTCGGCTTCCCGCTCTCACACGGCCGGATCTTGGCGGCGTCGACGCGCAGCCTGACGACATGCTTCGGCCTCTCGCTCTCGCACGGCTGGATTCTGTCTGCGAGCGCGCGCTGCCGCCGCCTTGCGCGCTCTCCGCTCCGCAACATGAGCTAAGCGCCATCTGTCATCTCTACATAAAGTTAATTCCGGAACACGCCATCTCTTGAGCCATTCATAAACTAAACCTCGAAGTGGCTACATACCCACAACTAGGAGGGACAGACCCACGCCTTAAGGAGCTTCGCCCCTAAAACGACGAACGAACGCGAGGTTTGCTGTCATCGCAGCGTCCCAAATCTTGGTAGTCAAAACTCGCTTAAAGTGTCCGATCGCAGAGCGAACTGCGGCAGGACGGGCGTCTGCCTCACATACGTCCCCTGCTATGCAACCGCCCGGATCACGATAGCGTTACACTTCTACGACGTCATCAGGCGGATATAAAGGATAACAATTGAGAGCGGGAAAAACCCACTGGCCTCTAACAGAGAGATAATAATAAGAGACGCTCTATTAGATGCCCTTATTGTTTTCGCGTTCATCAGAAACCACGAAATTAACAAGGTGAAAGGTGTATTAAGACCCAGCCAAAAGCGTCTTTAACGATTCAAGTTGATGTACACTTTCCTTCTAGAAACCGCATATTGCAATGCGACTCCTACAATTTGCTTTAAAATGTTCATCTATATGTCTTCGGTTGTCGGTCTGTAAAACTTGATTATACGCAGATGTTAGATTTCCCTCACCACACAATTGCTTAAGCTACACTACGTTTATCACCTTAAAAAAAAGAAGAAGTGTAAAGAACCCGAGATATGGACGGGTGAGCTATTCATTAGTCTTGTGCCAACCTGTCTGGACATGACATGGTCGTAACCAGTTAGAGTTATGCGAATTCTCAAGTTAGAATTACATTAGTGTACGGTACTTAATACAAGTCATACATGCTTGAACTCATATAACTAGCTCCGGAGTCGGGGTACTTAAAACAAAATATAGAATATGATTTTTATTTTATTTCACAAACATCTGCAGTGCTCACAAAGCCATGGGCACGAGCGCCTGGCTTTCCTCCAATGCACGAGTAGTCATATAACCAGGAACATTCTGCTGAGCTAGGCTCACGTGCCTGTACTTTTATTTTTACTACGGACGTGTGTGAGATGGAGTGTCTATTGCGTTCCCTGCGTCGAAATCCTTACGCGATCAGTGCGTTTGATAGTATGGAAATGAGACTGTTTGGAGCTATAGATACAAGAATGGCAAAATTAATTACTTTATATGACAATTTTAATTGGTAAAAGATTATATTTGTGTTCTTTTTCCTTCGACGATTTCTTAATTGTCTGACGCGGTCTTATGGGGGTACTTTTCTTCATAAACGAAACGTGTACCCTTCTTTCGCACGCTAACACATGAAGCCAAAACACAGTAAAAAAAATCCAATTATGTTTTAAAGGCAAGTGGGGTGTATTTACTTACCCAGCTCCTTTACAAAAAAAAAAATCTCCCAAAGCGCTCAAATTATTTTTAATAGAAAATAAAATGAAGTTAGCCAAGCGTAATGCTTAATCGATTAAACATTCTACACGTTTCAGTTAGAAAAATGATCCCGGCGCCACTGTCGCTCATCTATATCGATTTATCGAATAACGCAAAAAGTTCTCTGACACCTCTTGTCTCGGTGTTTGCGAGAGGTGCAAATACAGCGGTTCATGTCGCACAAAATCCTTTGTAGAACACACAACTCGCCGTGCAACACCTAATAGGAAACAGGGCCGTAAAGAACGTGGAGCTGAACTTTCAGCGTCAGCTAAAGGAAACCAACGCGGGATAGGGATCGCACACAAATTCTGGGTCAGCGTTCTGTTGGGAGTCGTGTTCAGTCACTGAGATCACGACTCCCAGCCGAACTCCGACGCAGCACTCCGAGTCAAATCTGCGCCCCGCGTCCGGGGCCCTCTTTAGGCGCCACCGAAAACTCAGCACTACAGCTTCGTTATCCACGAAGATGTCGGCCATGCCTTCATTTCACTTCCACACATTTCTTCTTATTTCTCCGTACATTTTGCGTCGCCTTCGAAACCGGAAGCGTTTAGAAATAGTAAAAACAAGAAGTAAAAAAGGCTCTTCTGTTTGTTTGTTTGTTGTTTCTTCTTTAACCTGCGATTTGGTGATTCTTATTTAAATTCCGGGTTTACCTTCTCCCGTTTCACTTATTGCACCGGGGGCAAAAGTGGCAGTCTAGAATGCGCCAAAGTGGGACTCCAAGAACGCGCGCCCGCTCCTCGCCATTCTGTTACAACCATTCCTGGTGCGCTAGTGGCAGACGACCCGTCGGCAGCAACCTGCAGGCATCCTGGGTTTCCCTGCCAGCCTGCATGCTCCCCCCCCCCCCCTGGACCTGTCCTACGCCTCCCTCCGCGTCAGGTTCGATTCTTCGTGCCTTCTCCTACTGCGCGCAGTTTGTGCCGGAGCGCGCACATTCGAATCCCCCGAAATCCTTGCTATGCTGTTTCACCTTCCGATGGACTACGGCGGTATCCACCCCAACCAGCGAAATGCCGTGTCTGTGTCACGTGACCTCTTGGAAGGCTGCAGCGACGCTCGGAGAGCGTAATCACGTGACAGGTTCGCATCGCTGGATTGTCTGGGATAGCTCGTGGCGTCCATTGCGTTCCATCTCAAGGTGAAGCGGAACCAGGCGTGTCTCTTTTTTCTTCTACGAGTTCCTTTCTATTTATATATCTTTATCGGTGTTGCTTCTTTGTCGGGGGTTACACAAGGAATACTGCTCGCGTTCGATGCGAAGGACCAGTCAAAAACAACAAAAAATAAAAAAAGGGACAGGGCGGATTGGAAAGTACAAGCTTCCATACGCCCTTTCCTGCTTGTCGTCTCGTCTGGCACGGAGGCTAAAGAATGCTGGATCCGATTCTGTTTGCCCGTTTCCATTCTGCCTTTGAAAGTCGGGATCGAAGGAAGAGATTTCGTTTGTGTACGTAAGAATGTAGAGGAGGCTACAGTGTCCGCCCGGCCTCCTTCGAGCGGGCTTCCCGAAAGGGAAATGGAAATAGAGGCAGAAAGCGTAGCGGCTTGTCGCTCCGTAACAAGGCGCTTCTCAAAGATAGCTTGTTGTCCTCCCCGACTCGGAATGTTCTCTAACTTTATCTGTTTTTGTTTTTTTTGTTGTTTTTTTGTTGTTTTTTCTTAGATGGCTAGAAGGGTAGGGGGGCCGGGGCGGAGCTCGAGGTGACGTGGAATGTTTCCCCATGGCACGCGACCAGGTATTTTAATAGTTCAATCCTGAACTGTGTTAAAACTCGCAACATTTAAAGGACGAAGGACCGGAATGCGACCTATTTTATGCGGCCTGCTCCCTTAAGAAATGTAATTTTATTCAATATCGACGCTACTGCGCGACAGAGCGTTTTTTTTTTTTTTGTTACTCGGCATTTTTTGTATCTTTTTTTTTACATTTTTATATTAATTTAAGTAAGCACGAAATACCCTGACGTTTACTGTTTATTGCACTGAAGATAGAATGACACTTGATTTCACGTGAGCCAACTTTGGTGTTAGAATAAAAGTAGTCATTTGAGCCGGTGGGTTCTCATTCGTACGCAAACAAAACGAGAAAGCAAGTACGCGAAACAGGTAAAAGAAAATAGGTTTGGTGGCGCTTCTTGTTCTTGTATTTGTTATTTTTATTGCATTATTTATCTTTCCATTCAATTCTGCAACAAACTCGTTTAAGAGCAAGAGCCAATTCAAAAATAAAAGACTGCAGTCAGCTTGCGTTCGTCGACGCATCTCTCAATAATGAACAACGCTTAGCAAAGCCGACCGACGCTCGCACGAAATTCAGATCATGAAAAGAAATTTCCACTGAATTTTCAATAAACGAGGGAGTGCACTGCACATAAATATAAAATGCGAATGCGTCAACTAAGGTCAATCCTTAGTACTTGTCTTCTTTCACAGCACTGTGTGCTGCCTGTTAAAGGGAGTATTCGCACCTTTGACCAAAGTGGTTGCGTATTCGCGTATCTCGTGTCGACTACTCCAGGGGACACCACGTCCGGTGTCGCAACGCAACGTTCTCCTCTGTCATTTTTTTTATTTTTTTTTTCGCCGCAACAGCATTTTGTTGTTTTGTCAAGCCTGCTCAGGTAGTGAGAGTTATACCCCATTCACATGGCATCGTAAAGGTACCTTTAGCTTAGGTCCCTTAGCTGAAGTTACCTGTCGTAAATGGCGTTCTTGATCATACCGATAAATAAACGGGGCACTTTAGGTTGATGTCTATTGCATTCCTGCTAAACCGCGAGAGGAGCACGTGATAAACAATTATTCCTCGAAATCGGTTTCACGCGCAGTTTTTGTAGTGTAGTGGTGGGAGTTTGTTGATAGATTGCGGGGAAAAAAGAGGAAATAAAGGTGGAGAACAGTGATGGTCGCCATTGCTTGGCTCCTGTCTCTGCCGCCTTTCTGACCCTTATACCCAAATCACACCGCAGCGTAAAGGTACCTTTAGCCCAGGTACCTGTCGTAAAGGGAGCTGGAGAACGTGATCACACGGCGCATAAAGGTCCCTTTCGCTAAGGGAGGTCCTGTGTTAAACGGAGCTCGCCGAGCTCCCTTTACAGCTACAGGGAGTAGCCTCGGACCCAAAAACTCGAAATAAAAAACAGATATATAATATATCTTGTTTAATGCATTATAACAAATTGAATATATATAAGTAGCGAATTACGAAATGATTGTGGACACCAATGCGATGGAATAATACATTAACGAGGAACGCATACTCTAGCTAGGAGGTAGCAGCGGCGGCACGTGGAAAAGAACGTCTTCTACGAACCCGAACGCGATGGACCACTGCGAGCTCTTGTTCGAGGTTCTAGACGAGTCGTCCGACTCTCCCGCCCAGGACCTCTTATCCTCGTCGTCACCCATTCCTTTAGATAGCGTCACTGGCATGTAGAGTTGTTGAAATGATAAATAATGGTCAGAAGGGCGGCAGAGACAGAAGCCAAACATTGCGACCATCACTGTTCTCCACCTTTATTTCCTCTTCTTTTTCCCCGCAATATATCAACAAACTCCCACCACTACACTAAAAAAACTGCGCGTGAAACCGATTTCGAGGAATATTGTTTATCACGTGCTCCTCTCGCGGTTTAGCAGGAATGCAATCGACATCAACTTAAAGTGCTCCGTTTATTTATCGTGTGATCAAGAACGCCATTTACGACAGGTACCTTCAGCTAAGGGACCTTCAGCTAAGGACCTAAGCTAAAGGTACCTTTACGCTGCCGTGTGAATGGGGTATTATTTACTATTTCAACAACTCTACATGCCAGTGATGCTATCGAAAAGGAATGGGTGACGACGAGGATAAAATGTCCTTGGCGGGAGAGTCGGACGACTCGTCTAGAACCTCGAACAAGAGCTCGCAGTGGTCCATCGCGTTCGGGTTCGTAGAAGGCATTCTTTTCCACGTGCCGCCGCTGCTAATTGCTAGCTGGAGTTTGCGTTCCTCGTTAATGTATTATTCCATCGCATTCGTGTCCACAATCGTTTCGTAATTCGCTACTTATATATATTCAATTGGTTGTAATGCATTAAACAAGATATATTTATATATCTGTGATTTTTATTTGGGGGTTTTGGGTCCGAGGCTACTCCCTGTAGCTGTAAAGGAGCTCGGCGAGCTCCGTTTAGCACAGGACCTCCCTTAGCAAAAGGGACCTTTATGCGCCGTGTGATCACGTTCTCCAGCTCCCTTTATGGCAGGTACCTGGGCTAAAGTTACCTTTACGCTGCCGTGTGATTTGGGTATTACTCCGCGTCTGAGATTTCTAACGGCATTTTCACCAACGATATCAGCTTATACGCAATTCCCTAAAACTCAAACTTAGGCTGTATAGGGAGAGATGATTTGTTCTTGCATTGTCGACTCTACATCCAATGCAAAAACCCGCCTAAAGTTCTTTTTTTTTTTCGTACAAGCGACGTATTTTGGAAGCGTTCCGACCTTCATAGGCCTTTTTAGAACGCGCCGTCTAGTGGCTCTTGAGCCAACTAGCCGAGTCCGCCATTGTTTGGTCACGTGCTCTCATCACGTGATGGACACGAGCGCTATGTTGGCATTCGGCGTCGATTCGAATCCAATCCCCACGCTTCGTGCCCAAGAAATGGCGGCCGCCATTGTTGCTTGATGGGGTCCTGAAAATAACGGGGTGGTCGGAATAGCAGCTATAGCTGAACATCAACCAGTGTTGTGCCTGTTACTGAAAATAGATTGCCAGAGGAGATTGCTTATTGTTCTTACTCGCCAGAATTAACCAAAGTTACTTTTGAGTTAGTCTTGCTCTACTTTCTGTATCGATATTTCTATATTGGTGGTACTATACCAAGCTGCGGCTACAAGCTCAGGCAAAAATACAGATTTTCACTATTGTTCATTATAAATTGTAAAAAAATGAGAAAAAAAAGAAACGTTTGGGGGATGTGTGTGTATTCAGTCGCTTTTTTTGTCAAGAAAGAAACACGGACAGAAAGGAGGAATGGCCAACAGTCGCATGATAAGCAGGTATTACTTTCCAACAAAACAGATGGATCGCTATTGTACAGCAGAACTGTTCTTCGCGAAGAGTGAAGTCGATCTTTTTAGAAAAGGTGTACGGAAGTTCTGCTGAAGTTCCGTGCACCAACAACGTTGGGACTTGTTCCGGGTTTTTTCGTGGGTTTCTTAAAAGTCTCTTACTCAAAAGTCTCAAATAGCGCCCTGTATAGCGTCGCCTGGAAGGCGCTTTTCTAACCATCCAGAAGATTTACACTCATTCGTTTACACCCAGAATCATGACTAAAAGCATAATCAGATGGCAACGTAAATACTTTACACCGAAGTAAGTTATAACTATACTAAGTACGTTACAAAAAAAATTAACACGTGACTAATAACTGCTTAAGTGGAACGCGCCCAACACTTAATTTATCGGTCTTGCTTCAGCTTACAAAGATTCCAAACAAAAACAACGAAAAACAATGCAAATAAGTCATTTTCTTCGATTCGAGTCATCTTTAGCACCCACCTCATCTATACAACCAAAGCAACATTATGTTTCTTGCTGGGAAAAAGGCCCTCTAGAGTTCCGATAGAAACCCGAAGCGTGAGCATGCGTTCGATGACGCCAATAAAGAGGAGCGAAAAGAATGGAGAGCAGCACGGAAGGCCATCGGAGCGCGCACAGGCTTGAGCGCTTCTCCGGAACCCAGCGAGCCGGCAAGTTCCACGAGCCGCTCAGGGCTAACACAGCGCGAAGGCATCGAGTCAAGCGTGGCGTTGCTTAGGATTCAGTTCGTTTAGCTCCGCAAACACACGGACAGAGAGAGGTGGGGTGGGACAGCTTTTCGCACTAGCCGGACGGAGCCGGTGGGAAACTCGGCATTATGCAACTCTGCGGGTTCATTACGCAGATGCGGGCTCGAGAGGCGGCCACCGCGATTACGCTTGCCCGGGTGCCCAGTGTCCGACGCCTGCCCGAATGCCTGCCTCAGAGTGTTTTCGTGGGCGTCGGCCACCGGCCTGATACGAGCACGAGTGCGGCGATGGCGAGTCAAGGTAGCGAGGAGAGTGCGTGCGGTTTCTCCCTCAACCGTGGCCACGATTGTCGGTACTGCAACAACTCGCTTCGTAAAACCACTAACGAGCCGAAGAGACCTGCCCCGGTGCAATTATTTCTCAATTCAAATGAGCTGTTGGGAAAAACGGCAAATCCAAAACCAACATACAAATTTTCTTGCGCTTGCGAGTCACACGTTATAAAACTTGCGAGTTAAAGGAAGCAGTCTAGAAAGCACGCTACTTGGATAGGGCCAGCCTGAACTTAGGAGAGGAAAACGTGAAAGTACCGAGATTGAAAAAGAGACAGAGATACTGCTGGTATGACCGATGCGACACATTGGACGTACAAAGGTGCAGTTTGTAGCGCATTTATTTCAGTTAACTTCGAAAAGATAATCGAAAGAAAAATGCAGGTGACGCGAAGGGTGATACGACAAACCTCGTCACCCATCGGGACCAAGCCGTACTTGGACTCCAATGACTCTATTTGACGTCATGTTTTTAGCGTTGACAATAAAACCTATCAGTAAAAAAAAGAAAAAAAAAGAAAAAGGGAACAGTGAATGTTAAGGAATAGCTTGACGAAAACCACTATGTAGACTTGTAGTTTAGGTTACGGGTTCAGTCGTGTCTAATGGGAATTCCCTCTGTAAGTTTGGAGCGCTTTTGGAGAGCTTTTCGAGCACTTTTTTGTTGGAATTTTCTTGCGTATGCAAGCGCGCGCTAGCATTTCTCGCTCCATGGACGTATAATATGGAGCGCTTTTGGAGCACTCCAAATCAACCGAGTAAATTCTCCACAATATCTGTGAACCAATTTTGAGGCCAATCAGCGACTAGCCACCTCCCCCCCCCTTTAACAGAGCATTCGTAGAGCAACATGTGCCACCTAAATGACAAGGCGCCTTCCCTCCCCGAAGTAGTGAATGTTACGCAGCGTCGCCTGTCTGGCGGTGCTGCAGCGTCTCTCGATGAGCGCGACGCAACTACGCGGCGACGCAAAGACGGACGCCCGTCTGCCGCCTCGCGGAGAATCTGGTCGATCTTCGGCGTGTTTTGCCGTTTGGGCCGAGTCGGGGATTCACTAAAGACGACGTCGTGAGCATGCCTTGTCCTCAAAGTGGTACTGCGTACACGCGTTCCAGACACCATGACCGATGTTCATCCCCATTCATGCATTAGCGGAGAGAAAATAGGACACCAGTTGCGTGTGCTCCGAAGCAGTCGTGAGTTAAATCACTCTCGTCCCGAAGTGTCGACCAGCAGCAGACACGATGCGAATCGCCCATTTCAGGAGCGGTCGAACATCGCAGCCCAGTCCGCCGAGGTCCTGTGGAATCAAGTTAGTCCCACGTTACCAACCAAGAAGAAAACCAGCGCCAAGGAGGGCACAGTGGTATTCCTAGGCAAACAGCTGGTGGAAAAACACGAGCTGATTCTGCAAAGGGTCCCAAAGTTCTGCTTCGAGTCGGTACTCAACCGAGTTGAAAAACTGGGGATATCAAGGTCTGTGTCACGCCAGGTACCGGAGGAAGAAAAACAGAGATGCATAGCAGAGTGCGTGGACGTTCTGACAAGGTCTGAAGGTAGGCCTACGAAATGCCGAGCGCTAGAACCTGCGATAGAGTATCTGGCTTCCCATGAGCAGCGCGCACTGGTTTCAGATATGGAGGCGTTCTTTGTCATTCTGCCAGAATGCATGTTCTGAGAGAAAGTTAGCATGACGATGCAGAAAACCTTTCGACAGCGTCTCCGAAAACCCTTGAAGGTTAATGCACAAGCTGTGGAACTCCTCAATGGACTCGACCTCCAAAAAGTGGTCGCAGGCGTCGAGAAACAGAAGAACCTCGTGATGGAGGTATTCTCTGCGGCTAAACACACAAACCTGATATCCCATTTCGCACTACTGTATCGGAAAAGGCACCTGGCTCTACGCATTGTCTGGGTACCTACAAAAAAACCTTGATTCCATGGTAATAGGTGACCCTTTTGGCATCCCGAGTTCCTTGGCTGTCATTCAGTTCCTGAAAGAAGACAACCCAAAAGGCTGCAGTGCTTTCAGCTATAGACGTTGAAGACCTGTACAATTCTATGCCCCACGACGACCTCATGAGGAGCGTACGGGAATGTATTTTGAACCTGAATGAGGAGATAGCCTTCAGATCTCCATGCGGTGTAACAGTCGAAGATTTTCTTGAGGTTCTATATTTTTATTTAAAGTTCACTTGTATTGGATAGCAAGACAAAGTTTGGATTCAAAAATCCGGAGTGTGCATTGGGTCGAGGGTGGCCCCTGTACTGAGTAGTATTTTTCTCGAAAAAGTGGATCGAGCACTTAAAAACAAGTAAGAGGGACTTACTGGAAGGATTTTCAGATACGTGGATGATTATCTTGTATTCGTAGAAAACCTCGATTTTAGCCATACACTCCAGAACGTGCTAAATACATTCACTGAACAAGTGATTAGGACTAAAATTCACGTTCGAAACCCCAAAGAACACCAGATTCAGTTTCTGGATCTCAGTATCGATGTTAAGCAAGAGCATGTTTGTTGGTCTCACCATCCCAGGACCGCTAAGTTCTTGCGCAATTTTCGGATCGCCCATTCAAGCCCATTCAAAGCTCATAAAAAACGGTATTGCTCTATCATGTGTTCTGGAATGCGCTATCGAAATCGTGCGAGCACAAAATGAAGGAGAGCGTTTTAGACCAAATAGCTAGGCTGCGAGAAGCAGGTTTTCCAGATCCGGTGATTACCGCAGCCTGCGAAAAACTAAAGAAGAGTGTCAGGGCCAATGCAGCAACAAACTGCGCTGAGCGGGAAGGAAATGATAAAAAGAAGGTGGCTTCCATCTCCTACGTTCACCGCGTTTCACACAGGTCAAAGAGAATCGCGGCAAGATACGGAGTGAGTGTCGATTTTCCGCCAAAAACAAGCTGAGCGAGAAAAAAGAATAGTCAGGGTTGCACCGTAAGGCATGGCACACAGTTCGTACCATGCTCCGTTGGAGCAGTATATAAGATGACTTTCTCATGCGGTCGGGTACATTGGTCAAACGGGGCGCTGTTTGAACATCCATTTAAGAGAGCACCAGAGTTCATTGAAGGGGTGTGCACACTGTCATCTTGCGATGCATTGCCGCGACTGAAATTGTGAGCCAAGATTGAGTGACACCGAAGTTTTGTTCGAGCACAGAGACCAAGTGTCTAGAGAGATAGTAGAGGCATATCAAATAAATAGGGCGAGAAAACTCTTGTGTCAGCCAACAGTCTTTGGCACTGCTAGATAGTGAGGTGGCGTTTTTGGATTATGGCTAGCATCATAACACTTTTGATCGCGCTTAACACGTGCCATCACACTGCTATGAATTGTCTCGTGATACGCAGACGGGGCAATACTACCAAAGATGAATGGTCGTTTTCATATGTTTTCCTATTAAAATATTTTAGTTTATAATCAGCGCTCGTCATGTGTGTTTCTTCTCCGTCCTAGTCTGTTTTTCGCGCTGTTTCCTTCAATGAATTCCCACCAACTTGCCCAACTATTTATTCTTCTAACTTCGATGCCATAAACGGGGAGCTAGCAGTTTTCCTCGACCTTTTTCTTTGCAATTTTTCCGAACGCCCCGCGGAAGTTAATTGGACGATGTTCAAATATAAAGTTCTTTCACTTATAAATCGTTTTGTTCCACGCTGATCTATTGTTTCTAACTCTCTATCACCGTGGTTCAGCCTTGCATTAAAGAGACTAAAGAGCGAAAAGAAGCGTCTTTTCCCATTCCAAAGTCCTCTTACACAGCAGAACGCTGGTTAACTTACCGAGACGATGCTGCTTTCTATAAAAAAATACTTCATGAAGCTTAACATATTTTTTAACCCAATCTCTACCTGGACTGTTGTCAACTAGCGTAAAATACTTTAGGAGTGCCTTGCATGGCGGTGAAAAAGAAGTTAATTAGCTCTAAGGCGTAGATATTATTCTTATCCTTAACAGTGATTTTTCAAAACTATTTACTGATGTATTTGTGAAATCGTTTTCCGGAAATGTATACCTACTGTTTTGCTTTTCATTATAGTCGTGAGGTTTCGCCTATGAACCCGCTGGTGTTTGATTTTGATGGGATTGTTAAATTTATTGATTGTCTAAAAATTTCCTTATATTGTGCTATTGACAATATAAACAGCAAATTTCTTAAGGGTACTAAAATGTTCACATTAATTGAAGAGCGTGTTGGTAACAATGACTGGCAACAGAAAGAAAGGATCCTTCACATGAGGGTCTACAGTATTTAGAGCTCCGCCTCCACCTTTCCTCTTCGGGTCTATGCTGGTCCTTCCAGCAGAGGACAAGAAAGCCTTTGCTTCTTTTCTCTAGCAATCATTCTAAATCAGTTAAACACGGTATCGTAAAAACTCTTTTTCGTCGTCTTTTTCAAAGTCATGCCCACACTTTTTGGAAACAAGTTTTCAGTTTCAGTATCTTAGGCTTGTCAACGCGGGGTATCCGGAGGACCTTTGCGGAACACCTTGAAGAAGTTCATTCTTGGCGTTAATCGTCCTTGTGTAGCAACCAAGAACAAAAGGCCGGAACGATTTGCCGTGATCCCATACACGCACAATTCATCGCACCGTTTGAGGGCTCTTGCATCCCGCTTCAACACAAATGTAGTTTTTTTCTTGTAGAATGCGGCTTAAGCAGCTCTGTCAACGAGTCAACAATCAGGAAAAACCGCGGGAGTGCAATGTTAAGCACGTTGACAAGTTCGTCCCGTGCGAGGAGGAAAAAGTTGATTCCATTCCTGTGTCTTGCGGGAGACAGTATATAGGGCAAACAGGAAGATGCATTAACCACAGACTCAGGGAGCATAATTTAGAGGTTTCCCGTTCGTCAGCTGATTCCTTTCACCCCATAGTGGTTCATGGCCGCACATGCACTGACTGCGTTCCCTGTTTCAGGAACACAAAAGTTCTTGGCAGGGCATCATAACAGATTTGGTAGGGAAATCATCGAGTCATTCACCATGAACACTGTTGAGAACAATGTGTCCGCCCCTTCCCTTTTTCTCTCCAAAGAAGAGATAACCAACTTGACTCCGGAATTAGCGTAGATTGTAAACGCTCCCACCATTTCAAAACTTTTTCTGCTCACTGTTACTTCACATTTTATATTATTCTCTACTTCAGAACTCTTTACACTTTCTTTTATCTCTTTTTCTGTCTGGCCGCGCCCAGTCTGTTGCTTCCAGGCGTCCCGTGCGTCGCCGTTGCCAGCCGCCTGGGCCTTCCCCTCCGGCGTCTCCGGTTACATCCGCCGCGCTGCCGTTGTTGTTCGTTGTCTCTTGTCCGGAGTTTGTTTTATTCTTTCTGTTGCCAGTCATTGTTACTAAAATGTATAGCTCAATTTTTATTGCGAAGCTTTCTGAAAAGTCTCTGCTTACTGGCTTTCTTCCTGGGAATTGGAAAATGGGCAAGGTGTTTCCACTACATAAATTGGGCGATTAGCAATGTCCTAATAATTATAGACCTATTTACTTAATTAGCAGTCCTTGTAAACCTCTAGACCATATTATCTATTCTCGACTTGTTATATATCTCGACTCCAACTCATTTTTATCCTCTTTCCCACCCGGCTTGCGTAAATCTACATCCTGTGAAACAACTTCTAGTCTTAACTAACGATTTGTTTTCAGCTCTTGATCATGGATCCCAGGTTGACTATTTCTCTGGACTGCTGCAGTGATTTCCCTACACCCCCCCCTTCTTGTTTTTCTGAAGGCACCCCTTAATTGACAACCACTCCTCTATTCTGAATGCCCCTCCCCTAACCACCCCTAAAAATTTAGACACCCCCCATAATTTCAATTTCTGTGGAAACCTCTGGACTGCTGCAAGGCCTCCGACAAGGTGTACCACAAACTGCTCCTCTTGACATTTAAGCAAACTCAACCTTTGTCTTGACGTACTTACCTGAATTAAAAGTTTTCTAACTAACCACTTCCAAGGTGTAAATGCAAGTTATTATAATTCCCTTCGGAGTTTTGTCGCATCTGATGTTACTCGGGGTTCCGTCTTCGGACCTTTACTTTTCCACATTTACATTAAAGACTTACCCCTGTGTGTTTCATCCAGCGTCAGTTTATTCGCTGACGATCGTGTGATTTACAAGAAATTACTAATGACGCTCACTCTCTGCTTCTTCAAAAAGATTTAAATGCTATGTCGGATAGGTGTAAACAATGGCACATGACCTTGAACACTAACAAATTCCGAACAACGAAAGTCTCCCGTCGTGACATATCCCCTTCTACCTACTACCTTAATAAAGTTCCCTTGCGGTCTGCAACTTCATTTAAATATCTTTGTGTGACCATTCCTCATAACCCATCCTGGCAAACCCCCATTAATCACATCCTTGATAAAGCTAGTTCAATGCAAGGCTACCTTAAACGAAACTTTTCTTAGGCTCCTGTCTCTCTCAAACTCTTGTTTACAAATCTCGTGTTTGCTCAAAATTAGATTACGCTGCAGCAATTTGTGATCCTGGTCATGACCACACTTACATCTAAACCTAGAATCGCTTCAAAATCGCAGTGTTCGTTTCATACTTACCAATTATCATCGTACGGTTAGTGTAATATCCATGAAAAATTACCTCTCTTTACCTCTTTTATCTTTACACCGTCGTTCACTCTTGCCTATTTTTCTACAAACAATATCATACTAATTCAGTCCTCAGGAAGGACTCATCGTAGAACCAACTTACATTTCTGCATGCATCGATCATGAAAGTACAGGCATTCCCCATTGTAAGAAAACAACTTCCTTCAATTCTTTCGTACCTAGAATTAACGCCATCAGAACGGAACCACTTGCTAGCCTCCTTAGTATCAATACTCTCGTCTGATTTGTTTAAAACTGCCATTACTCATTTCTTTTTGTGTGTATGTGTGAAATTGTTTTCGGAAACTGCGTTGATATATGTAATTTATGTACATTTTGTTGCGTCGAATACCTCCTTGTGTAATGAAAATAAATAAAATATACTTCGTGTCGCTAGTTGCGTGCAGTTCTCGCAGAAGGCAACGCCAGGCGAAGACAGAAAGGGCGAGCACTAGGACAACACTAGGAAGGGGGGACGGGAAAGGAGGGAGAGGGGAAGAAGAAGAAGAAGGAACGCACTAGGAACGTTAGAGGGGAGAGGATGTTTCTCTCCTCTTCCCTGCCTTCCTCGTGCTTGTCCTTCCCTCCCCCTCGTATGGCGCTGCCTCCGCCTGTACTGCACGCACCTGGTGACACGGATCATAGGCGGCATAGAACCCCAAGCTGTTTGTTCGAAAGTTTAGCCTCACACCAAACCTAGGATCGGTGACGTGACACTCTGAAGTGTTCGTTGTCGTCAAGAAACTAAATCTGACAAGAACCAGGGAACGGCATCGTGAGCATTTCATAAGCCGGACATCAACGTCTTCGTCGTTTCAATCCCCGTACTCTGATTTCTAAACTTGTCACTCGCAGCTTTCCAAAGTTCGCCCTACTATATTTTTTATAACCGCAGCTCCTCCCCCATCCCTTCTCCGCAATAGCGTTCATGATTTAATTTTTTTACAATTTAATGTTACTCCTTATAATCATGAAAAAAAGAAGAAAAAAAAACTGCCAAACAGGCACTGGGCACCATATATTTGGCGTGTGTCCCGTAAATCAAATAGAGCCCAGCGATTCTCGAAAGAAAAATAAACAAACAAACAGAGGGTGTCGCCTCCACCTTTCTCTTTCATTTCCCTCCTCACCTCCACGGCACGTCCTCTCCCTCTTCAAATCCAGTCCCATTCTCTCTCTCTCTCTCTCTCTCTCTCTCTCTGCAAGGGTCCTTCCGAAGAAGAGGCGTCCAGTGTGCGAGAGGCCAGCCCCTGCAGTCGGGCGGTTAGTGAGTGCCCCGCTGAGAATTCGTAGCGCGCGCTCTACAGAGCTCCCGCGTCCATTGAATGCGTCTGATAGCGTCCATTGGAGGGGTTAATAAGGAAAAGGGAAAGGGCGGTGGCCGGGCTCCAAGTCGCCCCAAACGACAAAACAAAACCACGCAAAAGACGTGGAAAAAAAAAATATGGAACCGCGCATGAAAGTGTCAGAAAAAAAAAACACTAAACACGCGACAAAAAAAAAACACGAGCGAGGGCAGCACAGGAAGAACGGGGTGTACAAAAAAAAAAGATAAAAAGAAAAAATGAATGAGTACAGGGAAAAGAGAGCGGTAAAAATGTGAAATAAATAGGCGAGTTCTTTTGTCAGAAAGGAGATGAAGCGTATAATTCATTCCGTATAGAATGGGGAGGTCGGAGCGTTACGCAAGGCGCGGGCGCTCGCGCGCCCGCTCGCTTGGAGAGACATGTCGGAGGAAGACAGCTTCCGCGACAATGAAGACGGCGGGGCCCCCGACCAAAAAATATGATAACAATAATAATCGTAATAAATGATAACGATACAACAACAACAACGACAAGAAAAAGGGATGCGCGTAGGATGGTGGCGGCATGAAAAGCGGAAAGATGCTGGAAGAAGGGTAGAGTGTTGCCCGGAGAGATGGGGACGGATTTTTCTGCCTTCACGGCGGAATATGACGGCAACTCTTCGTTTCGGTCCTCTGATGCGTGCAGGCGCTGCTCCCGTATCTCTGTAATTCTCCAGAAATTGAAGTTCCTCGCAAAAGTAACCCGGCAGCCTTGCACATATTTTTTATGTGTACTTTTTTTTGTTGTTTTTTTTAGTTTTTATCAGTTTTTCTTAAGAATAGGTCGGCTACAGCTCACTTTATGCGTTTAATTATAGTTTTACGCAAAAAATTTGTTGTTTCTATAGTAATTTGTCAGAGAGTATCGGTGCTATCAACGTTGTTTACGACGAGCACTGGAGTCAGCCAAGTGCAACCTTATAATAGATTTTCTTAATGTTTTATGAAGGTGTTATATGCATCGCCTTGGGAAGGCACGGGGTTTTGTATTCTATCTGTTCAAGATGGTGATCGATAAAATGTCGGATGTGATTCTTTCCTTAAAATAATTAATTAGATTTTATAATTGAAGCGCGGACACAAATTGCTGTATAACCTAATTGTGGCCACTGCCCGAATAGGTACTTGAGCTGGAATGTATAAGGGATACGAGCGAAAAACTTACGTATATAGATAGGTCCTACTCCAAGTATAGGTAAGGTGGGGAAAACTGAGACAAAATATTTTCATTTCAATTATAATTTTTATTCTTGCTTTAATATGTAAGAAAACAGAACATGCAGATATTCTTAGATGTCTTGATTCCATGCTCAGTAAATATTACTTAACTGGACCTAGCGAAACATTAAATAAAATTACAATATCTGAAAGTCACACAATGTCTCATTTTGCCTCGCCAGGGGCAAAAATGAGAAAAACGTAGTAAGGGTACACTAAGACACGCTTAAAAAACCTGATATGCGTTCACTTTTTGCAATAAGAACGCTTGAAACACACAGTATTAACTCCAACGCAATCTTCATGAGACCACTTAAAAGTTAACATTCCGTTGTTGTTGTTGCTGTTGTTGTTGTTGTTGTTGTTGTTGTTGTTTAGAACTAAAACAGTTTTTTTATTGCATTCTTACACAGTTAATTACTAAATAAGGTGATATTCTACGCGATTGATTGTATTATTATCATTTTTGTGTGTTTACTGACAATTTTAGAGTGACTCCTTGCAGAAGTGATGTGACAACGAGGTTTGGAGCAAGTAGCGGACGCAGTCGCGATATGTGAGTTTCGGTTTTGAGGCCTCATCAGCGCAATGCCTGCAAGTAGTGTACGTTGTTAAAATAGAGGCGGTAACACTGTGTTCTCACTTTCTCTGCGAGTCACCGTTTCGTGCGTGAAAATGAATGCAACTGCTGCTGATCCTTCATCATGAAGAAACTAATAATATTATTGTCAATATGCATGTTTTTTTATTTGAGTCACTGCACGCCAGCTCTTGCACAAAAGTGCGCGCCCCATATTCGCAACGTCTCGTTTTTAACTTTTAAAATTACGGTTTCTGATGTTAGGACACACGCGGACGTTTACGAGTTAAGATGCGGAACACATGTACGACGAAATGACCGATCTGCGACGTCCGACCAGCAATACGTACGGTCGGAGGCGAGTAGTTTTCAACGCGAACTACCGGTACTGTAAAGCGAAATACCCTCGCTCCTAAGGTCATTCCGGCGAGTCCGCACGTCGTGATCGGACGGTTTCGTCAGTCACATGTCGTATTACCTCGCTGCATTAGGAGATATCGGATGAAGATCAACGTCAGCTAGCATGTAGCCCCGTCGTTTAGTCACTATGCTGAGTATACTGAATCAATTCCTGCGAAATAACGCTCATTGAGGCAGAACAATGGAGAGATTTAGTATTACGTATAGGAGCAAACGCAAGCCCCCTACGTTAGCGTTAACGCTGCGTCCTCCACACTGCGCATGAGCCATACGTACGCACTGCAGCGAGCTATGCGTACGTACGCTCGCTATCGATTTTTGCGAGCGTACGTAGCGGTCCCCTGCGTGCCATTCTCGTTGCTCTCGTCGCGCACGGGAGAGCGCGAGACTACTCCAGTTTGAAAAATGGCGGCGGTGAGGCAAACCAGTGGAAGTGCTACGCGCGTTGTACGGGTTCGCTTCACCATTGAAGATGACCTCAACCTTGTGGAAGAAAGAGAAAGAAGAAGAGAAAAAGGGCGAGGCTCGTGGCGGGCGAGGACACGCGGAGTTCGGAGCTGGAGACAGACGAAAGAGCCGGTGCCGAGCAAGGCCTCCAACAGAAGACCCGGACCACTAGACAGCCTTGGCCCTCCTCTTCATCGGACTCTGAACTTAAGTACAGATTAAACCTTTTCCCAATGGTAGCGCTTCCCCGTGTGACTTCCTCGGAGCGAGTGGAACTCGGCCTGATCGGGCGGTATTGACAGGCGACCCACAACCTCCTCAAAGAAATCAACGCGACGAACCCTTTCGAGCGCCCACAAAGATGGGTGTCGATAGCCAAGAACGTTGGCGACGCCGTCGAACCCAAAAAGGTGTTTACCGTGCGGTCGGTACGCGAGCGGTGCGACCTATTGCTTGCATACTTCCAAGCAAATGACGAGGCCAACATAAGATAGTAGGGATCCCACAACACACTGGAGCGAACCATAGATCGAACTGCTGGTCGCACAGTCCTAAAAAAAAGACAAAACACGTTCACAACAGGCAACTGGAAAGAGATTCACGCACTTCGTAGCAAAGCGAGGAGATTCGCGGTGTTGGATTGGCTTGACCGAATACCCGCCTTGGATTGTTTGAAGCAGTTCGCAGGAGCACATCTAGATGGCGCTGCAAGTCTTTACGTATGCGTTTGCCTTCCGCTATACTAAAAGTGCGCGTTCAACGCGCTCCGTAACGTTACGTCGACAGCTTGCGTGCGTTGTACGCAGTGCTGACGCAAGGGTCTTTACGCTATTCTAAAACACCCTAATAATATTTTGTTATGACGCAAAGCTTCTGGTGAGCCAAGAACAGGATTGCTATAATGGCGAGGAGTGCTTTAAAGTTCTTGTCAGTCATTGTTGCAACTACCTCGTGCATCACTGGATATAAAATGAAAATCACGTTATCGAGAATGTACCGCATCATTTGTCACTTGTGCAGTAGGCTGCGTCAATTCCTGGTCGACCTTCTGTTCTAGAGGCAAACAATATTGAAGAAAACCACGCTCACAAAAGCTGAGAAACATACTGAGTTACTCACATACTTTATACCTCGACGTAACCGCTGGTAGTACTACACTGTACGATGGTAACTGCACGATTGCATGGCCTCCAATGGCAATCAACGGCCCCGTGGACCCGTCATGCGCGTACGCAGGCGTTTGCCGAATTTTTGCCGAATTTTTGCCGATTCTTTGCCGAACTTCCCTTCGAGTTCGGCATGTGCCGAACCTCTTCGAATTTGAAGTTCGGCAGATTCGGTCTATCACTTCCAAGCAGGCATGTCAACCTTGCAACACTGACCGAGGAACCATTGCAGCCAAGCTGCGACTGCCGAGATCGCTTCCCGATGAGTACGCGTGACGCCGCCGCGAGAGGCGCGCGTATCAGCGCTGAGTTACACCTGCAGGGTGCCCATGAGCCTGCTCTGAAGAAGTGGCACCAATCCGTACTCGAGATCCGAACTAATGGCGATCGCAATACCGCCATTTCTCTCGCAGCGGCCACTCGGGGAACTGCACGGCTTTTTGTATGGCATTCCTGGCTACGTCCGCTGTGACTGTTCTATTTTGCCTTTAATCCGCCCTTTAGCGCCAAAACAAACACGGTTGATGGGTTTCACGAAGGCCAACCCCCGTCTCTAAAGCGGACGCGCCGAGAATTACCACCGAAGTTAGGATGCGGCCAGGTCGGTACGCGCTACCTAATATCACCGGTGAGACACGGTTGTATAAAAACAATATTAATTGTGCCACAAACCTTGTAAACTAAAGACTAAAAAAAAAAACATCATGTGCCTGTCATTCTGTATCAATATGCAATAAAATTTTCTACAAAAATAGCTTTTTCTGTTCGTTTTTACGCAAAAAACATGCTTTCTAAACGCTCAAAATGAAAAATTTAGCTGCCATCCTGGCACCATCGAGACTATAGTCTCGGCACTCTGACTCCAGTTCAGGTTCAGTCGCGCAATGGTCGGTGGCGCTTACATCGCAGTGCCATTTCGCAGTAGCTATATAAATCAACTTTCATGCTTTAGCTCGTCGCTAAAGGGCAGCGCTGTTATCGTATTTACTGGGTGATTCAAGGAGAGGCCAGGCTCTTTGAATCGACCGGAAAATTCGGTTTCTTAACCTATCGCGCTACGACTTTGTGCAGCGTTGCCCACAGATGGTGCAATTTTTTTTTTTTGTAAAATTTGCAAAGAGCGAACTTACCTGAGGAAAAAGTAAAGAAAGAAAAAGGCTTAGCTCCTATGGAAATGCAGCGACGCCACCGGTCTTCAAACAACGCGGCGCCGTTTCGCATGGGAGACAAGAGATGGCGCAACGAACGCCGCCAACGAACGAGCGTATACGGCGCCGAGAGCCGGCACTTTGGCAGACGATCCTTTCGACTCAAAAAGCGGCTCGCGTTCCGCAGGCGGCGACAGTCGCAGAAACAAAAACAGGCGCGGTAACAACAAGGAACTGCAGTTCCTTGTCTGCTAAAGACGCCGGCTCTCGGCGCCGTCATGCTCGTTCGTTGGCGGCAGTTGGCGTCGCGACCGCTTGCGCCATCTCTTGTCTCCCGTGCGAAACGGCGCCGTGTTGTTTGCAGACCGGTGGCGTCGCTGCGTTTCCATAGGAGCTAAGCCTTTTTCTTTCTTTACTTTTTCCTCAGGTAAGTTCGCTCTTTGCAAATTTTACTCACAAAAAAAGCACCATCTGTGGGCAACGCTGCACAAAGTCGTAGCGCGATAGGTTAAGAAACCGAATTTTGCGGTCGATTTAAGGAGCCTGGCCTCTCCTTGAATCACCCGAGTAATTCGGTCTCGGTGGACGCGAGCGGTCCGGGTTTCAAGGCTGAGTATCCCAACGAGTGTTTTAGTAACGTTGGTTCGAGCGCACTTTGTAATTTTGACAGCGTAGGTTATGGAGTCCCAGCGCGTTTCGTCGAATTTGTATTGCGCTTTTCACGAATATGACGTGTTTAAACAAAGCTTTATAAGTCGCTGGTTTCAGTGAATATTTACTTCCCCCTTGGCAACACTGAGAGTGGCGCTATTAGTGTCGGTGGCATTCGCAGCTTGTTCGTCTCATGGAGTTCAGTGGTGAACGACGCGGCGCATCGTTGTAGATTTTTGCCGCGTGAATTTCGCCGTGGTATGTTCGCGCCATGGAGTCCAGCCTTTGGGGCAAAAAAATATGGGTTGTCTGAAATACCCAGGCTCGATCTAAAATGAGCCGTAAAACTCGGCGCCGGCACGTAGGAATCTAAACTTTTCGTGAGACGTGTATTTCGCAGGTCGGTTTTATCGTGTAAAAATACAAAGTGTAGCTCTCTTTCTGTAAAAATTAGGGCCCAAAAACTGGCCAGGGTCAATGGCGGACGGCGACTCAGGCGACCGAGTCGAGTGGCGATGCGCGTTTGGCGCACGTATTCGTAGATGGCGCTACATCCTTATTGAGACTGCTCGCGACGACCGTGGTCTACTGGTTTAAGAGGAAACGCAGACAATGATAGCAAAAGCTTGAAGTAACAACAATAAACGAAATTGCGGTTGCATTACCACGGCGCCAACAGTGTTCTTGCTGCCAACTTGCTGCCAATGGCGCATTCTCTTCCCACCTCGTCCGAAAAATTTCCTTACCCCACGTCTAACTTCTGGTTTGCGACGGAGGCACCCTCTGGAAGTTCCCAAGCGTCTCGACGTCTCGGTCAGCTGAAGCGGGCGGGATGCCGATCTTGTGGACTTTCCTCGTCATATAAGTGTGGCAATGACCATATTTAAAGCCCGCATTCACATCCTACTGTCCTGAAGCCGCTCTAGGTCTATTTGTCCAACCGTGGGTCGCAAAAGTGCTTTGGATAATCGTCCCAATCGTTCCTACCAAGTTGCATTATCGGTCAGTGTCTCGTGGGTACCTGTCCGCCCCTTGGGCATCACAGGGATCGAAAATCATTTTTATTCATCATATCAAACCGCCAAATTGAAATTATATTCTCCGCGATTTCAGATGATTCAATACTTATTTTTAACGCGTGTGGAGAAAGTATAGTCGTGCTTGTCGCACTGGCTTCGCTCGCACTTATTTTGAATCGGCGTATGGATACATCCACACGCTCGCGTCCGCAGCCGCGAGAGCTGCTGCAAGCTTGTGAACTTTGTGCGAAACGAAGCGTGGTACGCGAGCACGTACGCCACACTTGACGAGCGAGCGTACTCCGCACCTCCGCACGGGCGACGCCGATGCTCCATGCACGAGCAGGAGCAGGAGAACACCTCCGCACGCACCCGTAAGTGGGAGCGACGCCGATGCACCAAGCACGAGCAGGAGCAGGCCGTGTTGAGCGACACTTCTTCCACGGCACGGGCGTCCGTGCATGCCAAGTCGGCAGTGCTCGCGCTTACGGTGGAATGGTGTGGACAGCTCGCTCTAAACAGCGTCTTTTGCATCCTAGTGAGCTTTATACAGAGCACCTACATCGCATAACTTTGCGGCTCCTATCGGGTTGCAATCTTTTCGACCAATTCGCTGAAGCAAGATCTTCCTCGAGGTTCATTTTCCGTTCCAGAGGGAACACTGCAAGGCTCTCCGGCTGAGCTTTACACACAGGCGCGGCAGCCCGTTAGCTGCGGCGTGGCAAGAGCTTGGGAAAGTAATTGCGACCGGAAGTCCAAAAACGAAAGTAGGATGTCACGTGACGACTGGCCAGTAGAGAACGCGGCGGCTTGTTCAAAGAATAATCCAACGTTTTCGAGGAAGGAGGAGCTTTTTCCCACGCTGCTCCCGGCGCCATCTATCAATACGTTCGCCAAATGCGCCCCACCACTTGGGTCGGTCGTCTGCGCGGCCGTCCGCCGTTGGCCTTGGCAAAGTTTTCGCACTATTTACTACGGAAAGGGAGCTACACTTCGTAATTTCGGAGGATAAAGCGGCTTGTGTAACATGCACCTTTCACGAAAAGTTCACATTGCTACGTGCAGGCGCCGAATGTTACGGCCCATTTTAAATCGAGCCTGGGTACTTCAAACACCTTATATGTACGACCGGTACAGCTATTTTTCTCGTGGTTCTAGGCAGGGACATCGTGTAATCGCACTGGAGAACACCTTCCAACAAACGGAGACGAAGATAAAGCGTAAGACTGAAGCATATGCGAAATGGGCTCCAAGCAGTGGCGTAAGCTAGACCATCTGGCACCCGGGGCCCTTAGGTCTTTTGTCACCCCCCCCCCCCCCGCTCCCCGAGACCGCAAAGCTAAAAGCCATAACCGCGACGCGAGGTCACGCAGTGATAATGAAATAATAAATACAGGGTTAGCCAGCAAACAGTATTTTCTTATTTAACTATGTTAAATAGTTAACTATGTTAAATAGCGACCCCCAGACATCGTCCTGCGAACCCCCCCCCCCCCCCCTTTGCACACCTCTGGTTTAGAGAACGTGAAGGCTCTGTTTAGAGAAATGCGGTCTGTACGCGGCGGCAAGCTAGGCTTCCAAACAGACCTTGTGGTCACCCTCGGTATCGCTCCGGGAAAATATGATATAATATCAAGCTCGAGCGTGCACCGCCAAGGGTTCACCGCTAACGATTCGGCAAGTAACAGCATGCCGGCGGCCGCCATTTTCTCTAAACAGAGTTTCGAGGCAATTCGGTAAGATGTTGTCGCTAAAACGAGCCTCTAAACCGCACGCCTTAAAATGGAAAGTAGTGCAATCACACAATCGTTGGCATACGGACCACTGCGGCGCTAAGCCAGTCCGTCCACGCAGATTTCCGGAAGCTCGACGGTCTCCAGTCATGGCACGCTGTGGCAACAGGGGAAACGCCGTCGCCGTCACTACATTGCGAAATCCCTTGCCAGAGCACTACATTGTGACCGCCTCCCGACGGCGAGCGACGCGCTTCTAGGAACTTACGGCGGGGTCAGAGAGCGAGGGAGCTTGCTGAGCAGAAGCCTTTCGCCAGCACCTCCTCTCGGCACTTCCCCCTCGGCGCGTGGCGCGGTGCTGTGCACGGGTGGACAGCCATGGGTGCGAGTCCGGGGTGAGGAGACGACACGTTGAGAGTTTGCAACACGTTTACCCCCTCCCCGCGACTCCCTTCGTGTAAGACCTTCGTGTGATTTCTTTCTTCTTCGTCTGGCACCTTCTCTTACTGTATCGGCGCAGTCGGGCCGTGGTCGGTGCAAGCCAGCGTCGTGTTGCGCTGGGTTTGGCGTAGACTAGGTGGCGTTGGCTCGGCATGCCCGGCCACAGCTCTTTCTCGAGTGCTCCCGCACTTTCCGCGCTTGTTTTTTCCGCCGGTGTGCAATGACTTTGCGCGAGCCAAGCCAGTTTTGCGACTCTGCACCAGACAGGTTCGTGATGGAAGAGTGGTGACCTCATGCGTCTACACATTCTTTGCCACTTACGAACCAGTCAAGCCGGGGGGATTGCCGCCATGAGTGGCACCCCCCTCGTGACTGAGACTCCTGGTACCCGAGGCCCACGGCCCCCGCCCCCCCCCCCCCCGTTACTACACCACTGGCTTTAAGGCAACGAATAGGCACATCCTAAGATCTTTTGTGGCGAGGCTTACAACCTTAAGTAAGCCGCTAGTGTCACTGCTCCCGTACAACATATAAACGACGTGGTGTTCGCTAATGACGCGATGACAGAAGTAACTGTCGACACTCCCCAAGCATGTCTGAAGCACGTCAGCTTCGTTCATATGTATGCTTCAAACATGTCTTCAGGCGGTTTTTGTGTGACGAATGTGACCGTCATACAAGAAATGAAACACACCACAGTCAGTGTCTGCAAACTGTATTTTGCGTAATGGATTAGATGGTGACAGCGGTTAAGGGAGACGGAGCGTTTGCTTTCCCACAACGCGCTTGGGAGAGACAATCGCTTCAATCTGCGAAGACAGCTCGGCGAATGATTCGGCTAAATGCATTGTATAGACATAAAAAAATGATGTATGCGCTGTGACACTGGGCACCGAAGAGCGTTATGCTCAGTATCGCAATGCAGCCTGTGTTTGTTTCTAGGCCTATACATTTTTCAGCCAGCCCTGTCACGCCGTATGCCCTCTGTAGATTTGCAGGGATCGACTCTCCCAAGAGGGCTTTACGAGACAGTAGACGCTCCAGATTTGTTAGATTGCGGAGCGTATACAGTGGCTCTACACAAGGTTCAAACGCCTCACTTCCGTACATCGTTTCATCTGAAGTCCGGACGCAACCGACGCTACGAGGGACCAATCACACAGCGTCAAACTTCTATCATCTCTGGACCAATCGTAAAAAAGAAAAAGTCCAGTGACTTGCGCTTTCGAGCGCTGCTTCGTCGGTCCCATTAGCTCATAGCGTCGGCTGCGTCTGGAATTTGAAACGAAGTGTAGACACTTGCGCGGTGCAGGCTGCGTGTTCACGCAAGCCAGAGCAACACCACCTACACAGAAGGCCTCCGCACGCGTCATCGCAGTCAGATGGATCGAGGCCTGAAATTGGTCACGAGGGCTGTGTCAGTGTTCGGCTGGGCCTCGTGTCCAATCAGCGCGTCGAAAGGCCGGGCTCGGGCCTAATAAGTCCCCCCCCCCCCCGTGGGTTCCACAACTGTGGTAATCTAATAAGCGTGGGCACACCTAAATTGCGTCACTAACTCGGTCTTCCGCAAACGCGCCCACCCTTTACTTAAGTTTTTTTTTCGCTTTATTTTTCAAAAAAAATAACTGCGCTTTCAAGTTTCACGAGGTAAAACTGACCTATTTGTACATATTCGGTGAAAGTTTCAACTTTCTATGTGCAGGCGCCAATTCTTCCGGCTCTTTTTTACAACGGAAGGTACGCTCTCGTCACTCCTAGAGAAATTGAAAGCCCTGGCTGGGGTCTGTTTGCAATTTTCCATTAATTTACCATTTAGTTAACATGTTAAAGCTAGAGGAAAACATCCACCATCTTGCCATGCAGTTCAACTGCCTCGGAACGGCGAAGCACAGAAACAAACATAGAGACAAACACGTCTACAAAAACGCACGTGAATTGACTTTCTTGCAGAACACGAGACAACGAATCCAGAACAAGAGCTCGCGCTGCATAACCCAGGGACCCTGGGTTCATTAACTACCCCTGCCCGTTTCGATCTGGATGAGCATCATACCGAAGTGCGGTCGTGTATCACTACTGCAGTGGTGCATGTTAAAGACCCCAGGTTAGTGGTTGTACCGCACTGGCTAAATTACTCATCTACAGCTGAGACACCAGACGCCCACTGAGGCAGACTAACCTCCGGCTATGTAAACATACACACAACAATTTGCCAGAACAAACGGCCACGTGACCTGGAGCCGATTACATGCCGCCAATATATATCATACCCAAGCGCTGGAGTTGGCAAAACACAACGCACGCTTTGGTTTCCCGCAGTTTTGAAGGTGACCGCTGAACACCGGCCGCCGGTGTTTGAAATCAAGGTGTTCGGCGTTCCGCGTTCCGCGTTGCCTTTCGAACACTTAAGGGGAAGAAACAAAATTACAGGGAGAACGCTTAAGCGTCGCCTTTAAGAGTGAAACGCGATAGCTAAATATAAATCCTCGCTTGTTCCCTTGCCATGCAATGTTCTCTGCGTGGCCGAGAAGCGCGTGACGCCGTTCGGAATGGTCGCAAAAATATGGGCTTCCGTGGAGCGTCTTCAACGGCTTTCACGGGCCGTAGTTCATTTGCTGAAATGTCTCAGGAGACCTACCGAGTGATTCTGCCGTCACTGCCCTACAGGTACTAAAGTTTTGAACTCTGTATTGGCTCATTGCGACATCACCGGATGCCCGTACAAGATTTACGATTTTCGAAAAGAAATGAAACGCCACGGCGTTCTAAACGACCTCATTGGAGCCGGCGCGTACCAGATGAACCATGGCTGGCTCTTCGCTTTCGACTCCTGACAGCGAAGCGAAAACTTCTGGAAGCTAAGGAACGTACGGTGAAGAAAAAAAGATGCCTGCTCATCAATCCTGAGGACTGTGAGGTACGAATACGGCTCCACTGGATACCTATTCACATAAGCGACGACACAGTGCGGAGGGCCCCTTGAGCCTTACGGAAAGATCAACGAAGTACCTCGAGTAACATGGAGGGCAGAAGGCCTCCAGAATGTTCAGATGATGAAAAGGCTGGTGAGAATGAACCTGAAGGAACGCGTCACCAAGGAAAACCTCCCACACCAAGCTGCGTCTTTTCGGCAGCAACGTTTTCGTTCTTGACCCCGGAAGAGCACCCCTCTGCCTTCGATGTAAGACAACAGGCCACATCCGCCGAGATTGTCGTGTCCCTCGCTGTGATAAGTGCTATTGTGTTGGTCACGAGCAAAAGGATTTCACCCGGACGTGCTCCACTGTAATGCGGCCGGCTCCCGAGGAACACAACTCGGAATTCTTCTCCGATGAAGCAAAAGCCTCGAAAATCGAAGATGGCACTGGCAATCCAACCCCCCCCCCCTCATACCAAAACACCTTCAGGTGCTGACAAGCGACACACATCACAAAACGAAGACACCACCGCATTAGTTCTCGAAGCCGACAAGACAGCTGCCTGCGGTAAAAATGGCGCAGACATCGACAGTGCCCGTCCAGGCTCCTCAAAGAGCCAGCAACAGAAGACAGTCGACGGGAATGACCGCTCTTTAGACGATGCCTCCGAAGTTCACTCGGAAATGGAAGACATCTCCGATCCCTTCAAGCGACCGCTAGATCGCGTCGAGGAGGAAGACCCAGACCTCCAGGGGCCTGACTGGAGAAAGCCGTGATGAAGAAAGAAACTCTGGCCTCGAGCTCTGCCGGATGGCCAGACGAGATCAAACCTCGCAGTAGGTGGCTATTTTCACATAGAGAACAGTTACTGGCAGTTTTTTCCCCTTATATTTGAATAATTGCTCGTACTTGTTGCCACAGCTTTGCATTACCTAAGTTTTGCGTGAAGTTGTTGTGAACCGTTTTTCATTACCAACCTTCTCCTCCGCCCCAAATGATGCTTCCGTCAAAATTTCCCACTTCTTCCACTACTGGCTTAACGGTGGGCACACTCAGCACCAGGGGCTTAAATTTTACTTGTAAACAGTACCAGGTATTGCGTTTGCTTGACGAAGGGCAATTAGACCCTTTAGCTATGCAAGAAACCAAAATGTCGGGAGGAAGAGCAAGTTACGAGGGCGCTACAACCCTTCCTTACTTCGTACGTGGTATGTGTAACGCATGCAGTTGGCACAGCAGGAGGCTTTTTTCTTGTTCCTTAAGAAATCTGTCCATCTCTCTGATATGAGTCTCACCACCGATGATCATGGATGTTCTATAATCTGTGGCTTCAATTTGTTTGACGCTCAGTGGCAAATTGTTCGTGTCTTTGCCACTTGCAAAGCCGGTGAGCAAACCCTGCTTTTTCACGAATTTTTACATTACATCAAATCAAATCGGATGCTGCCAGTTACTGTCGCTTTACCGGACCTACAAATCCATCGCTTGCTCTGGACCACTATATTTCTAGTCACCTAGAAATATAGTGGTCCGAGTGCAAGCGATAGATTTTCAATAACGCTTAAAAGCGATGTTAGTGCAATTCGGCTGAGTGAAATAGTAGCGGAAAACAATACGGAAGATGTTTTTCACAATTCGAACGGAACTAAAACAATTCAGTTTCACACACTTTCAAGAATCTCTGCACGCACGCTTAGATCGTGTTTATGTTTCTGCTGACATTGTAAATAACATCAGCTCTTATTGCGCAAAACCAGTGTTTTTAGTGACCACTGCCTCGTAAAGGTCGCAATTGGAGAAAACCAAATTCCCAAGGCAAAGTTTAATTGGCGATTGTGGAAGCTGAACAGCACTCTGCTCAAAGACGAAAGATTTGTAGGTAAAGAAGACGACCTGTTGAAAAAAATGGAAGAACCAAATGAGACATGTTCATTAGAACGATGGGAGCTGTTCATGGAGCAAGTAAAAATGTCACCAACCGAAAGATCGAGTACGCTGAAGTTTTACGCTGGGAAGAAGAGCAAAAACTGCAGCAGGATTTACGCACTTTATGTGAAGCTGAATGTGAATGCCCTGGTTGGGGAGCAAAGGACATCGCGATTGTCAAATCACGCCTCGAGAAATTCCAGAGAGAGCGATACGAAGGCGCTGTGGTGCGTTCAAGGGCACAGCGGTTTTTCTGTAGTGAGCAACCCACCAAACACGCCTCGATAGCTGAAAGAAAGTAAATACGCTTTGTGCAAAGAAATCCTCGAAATAGAGGGAAATGGTACCATAGCAACAGACGGAGCAAGCATTGAGGATGCCTTGGCCGAACATTATCAACGACTTTTTGAACTCCTACTAGAGCGACAAGATGATAAAATTGACAAACTCTTGACTTTTATGCCGATGATAGATGACGAAACAAAGGAATGGCTGGAGGGAACCCATAAGTCTGGAGGAAGTAGAGAAGGGCAATAGGCGACCTGCCCGGTTGTAAAACGCCAGGCCAGGACGGGCTTTGTTCAAGCTTTTACAAGACATTCAGAAAAGTACTCGCTCCCATTCTTCTCGCCGTCATAGAGGAATCTTATTAAAACAAATTACCACTATATTGTTTCTAGAACCACACTGTGTTAATTCCAAAATCAGAGAACGCCGACAAGTTACGACGTGTAAAATGTTATCGATCATTAGGTCTATGTAATGTAGATTATAAGATATTAGCAAAAATCCTCAATGGAAGGCTACAGCACGTAATTTGCCAATTGGTGGATGACCACCAAACGTGTGGCATAAATGGTAGGACGATGCAAACAAACGTTCACGTACCCTTAAGCATTTTTAGAATGTTGTACAGAAGGACACCAGGTTGCCCTGCTTCAGATTGATTTAGAAAAAGCAATCGACCGCGTACGTCATGAATTTCTTTGGGCCATTTTGCAGCACAATAACATCGGAGATGTTTTTATGAAGGCGTACAAGTGCCATATAGTGGCTGTTCTACACGACCAACTGAAAATCGTAGTGTAACTGGCAGCATTCCTGTACTGTCCTCAGTACGTCAGGGTTGCCTGCTCTCGCCTTTATTATTCGCGCTTTATCTTGAGCCTTTCTGCTTGAGCGCCATTAACAACAGAAACATTCATGGGTTTACGCTTAACTCCATAGAAGTCAAGGTATTGGCTATGCTGATGATGCAGCAGTTTTCTGCAGAGACAAAAAAATTTAAGCAGCGTTATTGATTTAGTTAAACACTTTTGTGATATTACCGGTGCGGCTGTAAACTTAGAAAAATGTTCGGCATTTGGCACGGTATGGGCCACCAAGCCCTTAGAGTTTGAAGGGATCAAGTGGGGCTCAACACCTACAAAATACCTCGGCGTACCACTCCAGCACATGCGTAATCCAAGTGTTTACTGGTCCAAAGCCACAGCTGAATCGAAAAAGCGGGTATCACGGTTGCCAAACAGCGACTTACCAATTTTTGCTAGAGCAACGGCTTGCAACATATTTCTTGTTGCTAGGCTCATGTATGTGCTTCAAGTGTTACATTGTGCTCAAAGTGTTATGAGGAAAGTTCATAGGATATGTGCTACATTCATTTGGAAATCAAACTGGGAGCCAATAAGAAGAAACAACCTCCTCCGCCGTATTCCTTTGGGGGATTAGGCTTATCGCGACTACTGATTGTCCGGCAACTTGTGTCGCGATTCATTCTCTTACGGGATACTGAACAGCCTTTCATGCGCGCGGTTTTAGATAAAACTGGAGGTACACCCTCCTTGGTTCTTGGTCTTGAGTCATGGCGAGCAGCCAACAAAATTGTTAGATTCCTAACATGGAGGTCGTTGAAGCATACCGTTTTTTGACAGTGCGCTATTCCGAATATTTGTCTTGCATAACTAGAAAGTATTTGTCGAACGCCCTGTATGACACTAATTTTCGGAGCCTTAGTATAGTGCAATGTACAACCAGGAAACAGGTCAGGGTGTTCTTTGCATCATCTAGAAATGCCAATCCAGCCAAATGCAAACCGTTTTTTTTTACTTTTTTTACTTTTAACGTTTTCCGTGAAAGTCTGGCTTCACGAAAACGTGTTTCTACACCTTAGACCACCAAGTGCTTGCTGTGTAAAGTTCCCGAAACTATACAGCACATGTGGTTTTTTTTCTGTTGGGATGTCCTGTTGGGATGTCCTGTTGTTTTTGGGATATTTCGGAGAACCTTGAGAAACTACCTAAAAGTACTGACATTCTATTCCTTTCCTTCCATCACTTCCCAGGAACTTACCGTTAAACCTTTTAACGTTAATTGGCCTTTACAGCATCTGGTGTTCGCGGATGGCGGTGAGGCATGCGGACCTTAACCCGCGACCGGTTGAAGCATACCTCATTTAATTTGATACTCAAATACGTAGTACCTATGCACAACAGGATATACTGTTTCTGAGTGGGTTGGGGAGTGTGAAAGACTCCTAAGGCCCCCAACGTATTGGTTAGTGTGCTAATGAAAAGACTGTACGCTTAGCCTGGAGGTGTTGGTGTTGTGTATGCTGTAAAAAATATTTTAAAAAAAGTGATCCTATGGATTCAGCGTCTCTGCGTGGCGTTCCCCTGGCTCGCAGCCGGAGGTTAGTGGGTTCAAATCCCGCGACCAATCAAATTTTTCTCGTCCCACCGACGCCGACGCCGGCTTTTCTGCTGCGACAAGAGCTCCTTAAAATATCGCTTTAAAAACCTCAAGACGAGACCACCATTACATTTAAAAGACAGACTTTGGAAGAAACTAATATGCCAGCAGAAAAATAAAAAAATTAATAATGTCCACCACAAATGGAAGAATGCCGTGGATACACGTATATTGCATGTATACTTCATCCGTAGAATCAAGGTATATTAAGTATTCCTATTTCGTTTGAAGGAGAAATGTTATTTAACATGATTTATTTATTTGTTTTTATACTATTTATTTATTTAACAGAGGGCAGAGGTGGCACTTGACAGGGAGTGATGGATAACTTCTAACGTTTTTCATGCAGTGTCTGATATCCCTGGCTGGACTTACGGGCTCGCTGATGCTGAAACTTCATTCAACCGCGTTCTTGACAGCGGAACCATGCTGCAGCTCGACTCAACGGAGTGCTTAGTGCTTCAACGCCGACGACGCAGATCGATCCAACGGATCACACGCCACCACGCGCCTGCCTGCTGGCAACCTCGTTACAGCAACGGTCACAGCCACAAGGATTCAGCAAGCCCTTCGCACATCGGCAGAACCTGGCACTTTTGCTCAAGCCAATGAACAGCGACATCATAAATATCGGGCAACGACAACACGTCTCGCCCCCGCCTACGAAACTACAAAAGCGACCGCGTTGGCTGCTCAGCGTCAGAGGGCATGGTGGCACTTCACCGGGAGCGAGTGGGATAACCCTCTAGTGTTTTTCCCGTGCAGGTGAGTAATGATCGACTCCTTGTATTGTAAACGTACAAGCAACATTTGCCTTTTTTTCGCTGCCTACGCCCTTCGATGTGTGTGTTGTTGTTACAGGAGTGTATTGATGTTGCCTTCGACCTATCGTTATGCGGGGACATTGAATCGAACCCGGGACCTGATGAGGGGGTTTCACAAAACGTGATTGTAAATATCTCGGAGTAATAAAGATCAGCCAGCAGCAGTTTGAAAGCAAATTCGACAGCTTAGCTAAGAGGGTTGAGACCAGTAGCGTCACAAGGGGGGGGGGGGGGGGGGCGGACCGCCCCGGAGTGCAGCGCTCAGGGGGTGTCGCGGCGGGCCACGAGAGCGGGGGGGGGGGGGGTGGAGCCGGGCGTGCCACGCGAGAGCGGGGGGGGGGGGGGAGGGGGTGTCGCGGCGGGCTACCGCCCCGGGTGCCACTGACCCTCGTGACGCCACTGGGTTGAACAGGATCGAAGTAATGGTCCAAGAAACTAAAGAGGTTAAAGATCAAGTCGTGGGTCTTCAACCAAGCGTCACGTCAATACAAAACAAGCCCGCTTGAATGTCAGAGGAAGCTTCGCAGTCTAGGAATTACAGCCGCTGCAGTAACCTTATGGTTATTGGGATTCCGGAAGACCACAATGAAACGGCAGATACGTTAAAATCAAAGGTACTAGATGGTGGCTTCGAAAAAACGCTTGAAATTCGTGTTGGCACTGTCGAACGTATGCATGGCGTTGGGCGAAAAATGAACAGGGATCGAACCGTCATCGTTAAATTCTTTGATTCCGCGAGAAAAAACCAATCTTCTTAAATGCAGACTTCTGAAAGGGGATAAGACGACAATTGAACACGACTTATTCCTGGATGGCACTTCAAAGGTGCCAGAAGTTGTTGGGAATGCAGCAAGCAGGCATCCTGATAACAGAGAAAATCGTTTTCTTGGTTCAGTACAAGATAAAGATTGGCGACAAAATGTTTTTGTGGAACGACCTCAATGCGCAGATGTGTATAGCGAACAAAAACAGCAAGCTCACGTTAACGGTAAGTGACTCCACAGATCAGTTAGAAAGCATCCGCTGAAATTATTTTGACATCTTGAGCTTCGATGCTAGAAGTATGTTAAATAAAGTAGACGTACTGGAAGTGATCTTGTTGTTTCACTGATCCACTCGGGATTGCTATTGTTATTACGGAGACATAGCTGCGCGATGGTATTGGGGACAATGATAGTTGTCCAACCTCCGTACAAAATGACTCGAAAAGACAGAGGGTCAAGAGGCGGCGGTCTGGCTGTCATGTTTAGAGAGAACACGGTGAGATCTGGTGCCAATAAATCGCCTTATCATCGGTGAGGAAGTAGTGCTGTAAAGTAACAATCCACGGAGAGCTTACATTTATTTTAGGCGCCCTTTGTAGGCCCCCGAATATTCCGCCAAAGTTTTTCGAAGATTTATACGACTGCTATTGGCTCTACCGTTTAATGACAAAGCTAAAATTATTTTGTGCGGTAGTCTTTAGCCTGCCCAGTATGAATTGGACAACTAGCCAGGTGTATAAAAAATGAGGTACTGTCTTCAGAACTGCTTCTTGATATTCTTTTGTTTCAATCTGAGAGTTAGTGAACGGCCAGACCCGAGAAAGAAATACTGGTCAAGCAACATTAGGACTCATTTTTGTTAGCAATATGGCTGAACTGGGTACGAGGTTAATATTATAGATGGAGTGTCGGACAATAAGATGCAAACCTTTCATCGCCACTCTCGAAAAACAAAAAAAACATCCGTCCCGGAATTCGTGGTTCGCGATTTCCAAAACGCGGATGATGTGTCTGTTACTTGCACCTACTTGGAAGAGCATTTCGAGTCAATTCAGTCGTCGATCTGATGTAAACGAGCTGTGGAGAAAGTTAAAAAAAAATATTCTCGTCCCCACTGCATATGTAGTTTTGTTCCTTCAAGGAAACTGAGAGTACGTGGCAGGAGCCGATCCTTGGATAACCAGTGAAATTCTGTCCACTAAAACGAGAGATAAAACGCCGAAGAAAACAAAGTTAGAAACACCACTGAGATGGCACATTTAGGAGGATGGAAGCGTTGAAGGATATTGTGCGCAAGCAATCGAAAGCTACTGTGGTAATGTGCTCTCACGGTTCTTGAGGGAATCCCCACAGAGCTTTGAGGGAAATCCCCACAAAACGTTTGGCGTTTTATTTTAGACTCCGAAGAAAAAAAGAAAACTTCGCACGTTTTAATCAATAAGGAAGTTGTCTTTTGTCCTTTTGGAATTGCGAGAAGAATTCAACAAATACTTTCAGTCTGTCTCTTACGGTGTCACGTGTCCCATAGTGAAGAAAAAGACTTTTGGTTAAAAGTTATCAAAAATGTACCTAAGATACAGTTACAGTTACTCATACGAAAATGTACCTAGGTGCGTATCTAGCTACTCGCTTAAAAATGTACCTAGGTACAGGTACAGTTACTTCAAAGGTACTTTTATTTTCACGTCAAGTATTTTTCTCAAATTTGTCACATTATTATTGGAAGTAAATCCTTTGTATACTGGGATGTACACAAAAACAAGTTTGATAAACGTGCTTTATTGGTGTCAATGGGAGAAATAAGGCAAAACGCTCTCACCAGAGCATTCGAAGACTTTGTCTTTTTCACTTGAGTGCTCGATTTGACCTCAGAATCAGGACTTCTTCGAAATGTTCATCCGACATCTTCGATCGCAGTTTGGTAGCAATTGTTCCTCCTATGCTAAAAACGCGCTCCACCGCCGCACTGCTTGGAAGCCCTGTGTTGAATTTTAAGAACACGCTTTTCAGCAGCGGCATGTGCTTGAGACAGTCCAGACTTCTTGTCGGAGCAAGTTCGGTGTACTGTACAAACTCCTGCTCCCATGAAGCAGATGAGGACGATGTTTCGAAGTTAAAGAAGTGCTCACAGTCTTCTTCATCCTCACCACTTTGTTCGCCTGACGACGCTTTTTCTATAGTTGATGTTCGCATAAGTTCGTTCTTTAGATAATCCCAGGCCCGCTTCCGTTCCACTTCGTTGTCTATCCATGCAACCTTAAATTTTGGATGGCATACGGCAGATATTATCAAATGTTTTTCTTCCTCCATACCTGCAAACCTCTTATTGATCGCCGCGATTAAGCTCTCGACCACCGGGCGGCAGTACCTCAAGTTCTCCGTCAGCAACGCGGACATTTTTTTGCGAAGTGAAGCCACTGTAGGCAGGAGATATGCCATGAACATGCTGTTTTCGCGCTGGAGAAGAGTTATAGCTTGTGCGAGAGGTGTAAACACCTGAACATACTCATCAATAAAGTCAATGTCTGACTTCGTGAATCGCGGAATTTTAAAATTCTCACAAACTTCCTTCAACTTTCCCTCACTGTGAACAAGCATTCCGTGAAGCGATTTGAGGCAATCGTATGTAGAGTTCCACCGCGTGAGGACAGGCGTGGGCAAATATCCTTCACAGCTTGAAGAGATGGCGTCAGCAACCACATTAGACCTCGCTTGCTTCTTCCATAATGCCGAGCACTTGCTGAAAGTCTGCCTTATTTGCTTCTTCAGCTGCGGCGACGATTCTTCAGCGTTCTCCACGTCCTGCAGAATTAGAAGTAACATCAACCGATTGCCGCTGTAAGAGTTTGCCTATTTACCTTCGTTGCGATCAGATTCAGCATATGGCACACACAGCGCTGGTGGTGAGGAAGTGAGTAGACCCCATCAGATTGGTCACGAGCTTCGAGGACGTTATAGATTGGAACAGGTGCACAGATTTCCTCCTCTATCTCACTCTCCGATGATGTGTCTGTGTAGTCTTCATACTGCCGCCCAAAATGGCTGTATAAAATAAAAAATAAACATCTATTCTGGCGAAATTGTTCGAATTTTCTAGTAAGAAATATCAAAGATTTCATTTTCACCTGAAAGCCTTTATGAAATTGGAGCCGCTGTCCGTTGTGGTACAGGTTAGTTTGTCGAGGATATCGTACTCTGTGTATACGCCTTCTAACGTAGATGCAAGAACATCGAATGTGTGCCTTCCTCGAATGCGACGACAGCCCAGCACAAAAGAACACCTTTCCAGCGTGTCTGGGTCGATCCCATGTGCTGTCACCCCAAGGTAACTCCTTGAGACACCAAAATAAATTATGGCACTGAGAATACCGCATAATGAAGAGAAACCACGACAGTTACCTCTTATGAAGTGACCAGCAGTCCGCAGTAGAAGAAACATACTGAAGATCGCCAAGCTTTTTTCTTATCACTTCCTTCGTCTCAGCCGCATCCTTACTGATTTCGCTCATCAACTTGGGTCGACTCATCACGTGACGGCCAGGGAAGCCGCACTGCATCAGATGCCTGAAACTCCTCTGTTCCACGAAGGAGAACGGCAGGTTGGCATTTACAACCAGTTCCTGAACCATTTTGTCTAATGCATCTGAAAACCAAATATCAGTTCATTCAATAAATGCAGGGCTGCTCTTCGGTAGCAGTACGAATGTATCTTAGAACGTATTGTAGACAACTTTCCGTCTGTCAACACTCAATTATGTTAAAGAACTCCGGCACGTAGCCAGGATCTTGTTGCGGGCGGGAGGGCGGGCGGGTGGGGTAGGGGGGGGGGGGGCGACTATGACAAGATGCTATAGGTGGGGGAGGGAGAAAGGAGGTCCCAGCAAAACAAGATTTGAGGGGGGGGGCAACCCCTGGCTACGCCTGAAGAAACTCCCTCCTGGTTTCTAAAACACTCCCTACAAATACTACTTCCAGAGTCACAGTTATAATTACGTGCGGAAAATAGTATTGGGAGACCTTAGATATGTAAATGTTCATTTCACATAATTAAGCACAACAAAACTGGCAGGCTTCGTTGTCAAAACTTAATGCAGCAGTAGAAGGATACAAACATCAAGGGCAGATAATCTAAGTACTCGTACTCTGGCCGAACGGGGGACTCTCGAGCTCCATGTAGTCTGCCACTGATGGCTGGACTGCTGCTATTCTATGTTGTGGAGTCCCAGTGCTGCATTCGGGTCTTTCCGTTGGGTGCCGCGGCTTTCTGTTTTGCCCCGGCGACATTCGTCTTGCTCTTGTCGACGCTCTGTAGTGGTTCCTTGTGAGACCTCTGGAATAAGCAAAGCATGACGCGTCCATGCTTATTGCACCGTATCAGAGACAGCTCAGCGGCGCAGGACACTAGTCCAACTAGGTTTCAGCATTGGCACTCTGAGACGAAAAACAATATTTCTGCCAGACGCCAAAGATGGTCAACAGCGTCGGAAAATTCCGGACGTGCGGGCATTGAAGAGAGGGAAAAGTGCTTGCTTCAGCAAACGCTAAAGTAGGGGCATTGATCATCGAATAACGACCAACAGCTACCAGCTTTACAAATAACTATTGCCGGTCGGGGCTACAGGCTAAAAACAACGGCACCGTGACGGAACAGCCACACGACAAAACAGCACGCGACAAAACAGCACGGTCAAAACAGCACGCGTCAAAACAGCACAGCGTCAAAACAGCACGGCGACAAAACAGCACGCGTCAAAATAGCACGCGACAAAATAGCACAGCGTCAAAACGGCACAGCGACAGAAGAGCACGTGCCAAAACAGCACGGCGTCAAAACAGCACAGCGTCAAAACAGCACAACGACAAGACAGCACAGCGTCCAAAAAAGGTGTTTCGGAAATTATTGCGGTAAATATTTGTAGACTCATAAACTTCTCGGTTCTTTTCGGTTTATTGACGAAAATCAGTATACTGACGAAAATGTAATATTTAAAAGCGTTTGTTTAAAATGTATAGTGAGTTAACCAGGTACTGTTTTTTTATTTGTTGCTGTCTGTGGCAGCCGACGCGACCTGTTCTGCAAGACGCACTGGGGCCCTATCGTGATCTGACATTATCGTCGTGTGCTCGTATTTGTACACAGGACGAACATGAGCTTCACTACCACTTCGGTCGGAGAGGCAAATATCAAAATCCAGAAATTTGCAAGCATTGTACTCAGTGCGATTTTTCCCCATTTTCACGACTGCGAGAGGTGGTAAATTCGCGCCGACCACAGAAACGGCAATAAAACAATCGTATTTATGCCCTCCTCTAGTAGACGGAAGCTAGGGTTGTTAAAAAATGTGCGGCATTTACGGACGCTCTTGATTTGCATTGTGCAGTTCACGATTAGATTTTCTTCTTTGAACAAAGAATTCGGCACACAAATCCCTATCAGGTGAAAAACCCAGATTTCATCCTGAAGACCCCTGCGCCCCCGGAGCTTTTGTTGAAAGTTGAACCGACCTCGGAGACAAGCTGAAAACTGCGAAAGGAAGTGGTCATATAGTCAGGAATTAATCACATCCCCCCCCCCTCCTCCAAACGCCCTCGAAAATACTGACCTTTTTCAATTAATACTGACCTTTTCTTTTTCTGCTGACTATAAACGACACGGAAAAATCCGACAAACGTACCAACAAGAGCTTCGCTGAAGGAGGTTCGAACAATTGCATTCGTTTGTTTAAAGCTTTCCGCCTGTCACCTTACGGGAATGCTTTACGCTGGATGCCGATCGGTAACTCCTGTTGTGATAAAAATCGTGGTCCACTACCAACTGCCGTGCCTTCCAAACTGTGGGTCCGACAGATCCAGTGGGGGTCGCGAAGCAATTGCTGCTATCATTTTTTTTATGGATTTAAGTTTAGTCATTTTCAGCATACATTTTATTATGTGGACTGCTACTAGTACTCATCATTGTAACTGACTCTTGTAGCCTCGTGAAAAGCCCGAGGAGAGGAGGTCGTGACGCGATATTTTATTTTTTTTTTGGGGGGGGGGGGGGGTTTGGGTTGCGGAGTTTGGTAAGCTCTGAAATAGGCAATAAATTTCTTTATAACCTAGCGACAATAAATGAAAAGGTGAAGGAGGTTCGATATTATTCGCGCAGAGGGAGGTGAAGAACGCGCTTGAAGTTGCTACATGCGTGCTGTTTTGTCGCTGTGCTGTTTTGACGCCGTGCTGTTTTGGCACGTGCTCTTCTGTCGCTGTGCCGTTTTGACGCTGTGCTGTTTTGTCGCGTGCTATTTTGACGCGTGCTGTTTTGTCGCCGTGCTGTTTTGACGCTGTGCTGTTTTGACGCGTGCTGTTTTGACCGTGCTGTTTTGTCGCGTGCTGTTTTGTCGTGTGCTGTTCTGTCGCGTTCCCAAAAACAACCTATTCACTAAAACGTCATTCCGCCAAAACGTCCATTCGCTCAAGCGATTCCCTATTCGCTAAAGCGTCAATCGGCTAAAACGTCATTCGCTCATATAGCCTTATGGTTCACCACTTGCCATCAGATGCATTCGTGCGTGTAGACGTGCTAGTGACGGACGCCGAGATGATGCTAGAGTTTCGGGGCGCACTTCAGACACCTAACATCAATGTTCCCATTCTCTTTCGTTTTCGACGAGTTTAAAATAATCCCTATAACAGGGCCATGGTACGTCTGATTCGCCTTCTTTTACGCTACTGACGATGGCCGTCCCATTGATGATCAGAAGACTATGACGATGAAGGCGAATTGCGTCCGCAAGTCAACCAGGCAACCAAAGACGATGGGGCTGACTCAACCGACTCAACACTCGACCAGGTGAGCACTCACTTGAATGATCGACATTTTAGCGAACGCCCACGTCTCGCCGAATGACACTTTAGCGAATAGTAAGACGCCGCGAGCGGGTTTCAGGTGGGCCAAATGGGTTCACATTTTTGCAATGAGCCGCCGCAGACTCGCCGCGAAGCGGCAGCAAACGCAGCGCGGCGGATGGCTTAACGCGCGCACCCATTTTTTCGCTAAAACCTCGATTCGCTCAAGTATGCGCTGTTCGCTGAAACGTCATTTAGCTCATCCGATGCTGGACCCCGACCAGAGAAGGCAGCCCGTAACGTAGCCACGCTGTACATGGCGCTGCGTGGTGTTGTTTTCAGAGACCTCTGTTTTTTGCTTTTTCCTTCTGCTCTTCTTCCGCCACGGCGCTTGCAACGGGTGATACCCGTCCCACCACTCGCGGGACTGTCCACGCTTACCAGAAACTCTTCGTCGCGTCCCGCGAGGCCAATCATTGCAATGCCCGCATTTCACTGTCGTAAAATTCACTCTGCAACTCATGGTGCTGCCGAACAACGGGGCACGGGAAGCAAGCAGGTTGCTGGTAATCGCGTGAATCGCAATGGGTACTCCATTTTCTATCCAATCATTGCGGGAAGCGACCGTCGTCTTGCAGGAGATCGGAAGCGCAAGCGCCGTTATGCCTCTCCCCTTGGTGGCAAAATATTGTAAGGTTCCTACGTCTCAGGGTTACTACGGAGAAAATTGCTCGCTAAAATTTTAAATATAAATTATTCTAATTATCTTCATATCGTTGTGTCAATGCGAAAGGGTTGCTGTGGAACTCTTTTTAGTGAAGACAGTCACACAAAGCAAGGCCTGCAACTCTCAACGGTCGAAAAAGAACATAATGTTAACAATGTGTGTAGGAACATGTGGATAAAAGTAGCGTTTGACCCGAAACAATAACCCGAAAAATATTTGCTGTTTCTTAATTTCATTTGATGCATTGAGGTGTGCCGCAGTTGATTTTTAAGCTGTCAACTTCGACATCATTTAATAACATATTTGAGCTTAATTGCTGCAATACAATTTTGCAGGTGTATAAACAGCACATGATATTAAATGTGTTAACAGAGTCCTCGGTTCGTGGTGTGTGTGTTCATAAATTTACTCTAACGCCCCCCCCCCCCCCCCTGCCCCGCGTGTCCCGCATTCCGCTAGCAGGAAGGTGGGTCACCGCACTTAGCATAGAGCCCGAGTTGCCCAGGCGCCCGGGCCCGGATGGTGGCACCCGGAAGTCCCCGACAGGCCGGAGCCAGTCGGCGAGACACAGCCACCGGAGGAGCCTCGAACTCGGTAGAAGTTGACAAATGGCAAAACAGAAGGGCCCGGGGGCCAGCAAGGTCACTGGAGCGGGCACGTGACGGCGCTGCACAGATGTCCACATCGGAGTTGAGTCCTCATGCCGCTATCCTCACGCTCGGAGTGGCTTACCGAGGACACAGCTTCCACTGTTCACGACGTCCCGCTCAAGCTCGCTTGTTGACGGCGGCTTGCCCTTCAGCGCCAGCAGTGGCATCGAAGGCCCAGCTTCCGCGGGCCCAGAAGACGTCGGCCACATGGAGAAACGAAAGAGTCGAGTCACTGCACCTAACCTTCGCAACGCAACGACGAGCGAAAGTCTTCAAGCTTTTACGATTTTTCTTTCGTTTTAGGAAGCGCAGCAAGTAGCTTAACGGCGCCCGTTGTCCAGCGAGCGCGTGTCGCAAAAAATCGAATCGGACGTCGCCAGTCCGGTGCCGTCGGCGTAACCGCCCGAGGTCACGTGACCTCCCGAGGTCACGTGATTCCCGAGGTCACGTGACCCCCAGGTCACGTGGTCCCCCAGGTCACGTGGCCCCCAGGTCACGTGACGTCCTGGTCACGTGACCCCCCGAGGTCACGTGATGATGATGGCGATGACGATGCGGATGCCGATGACGTCATCAGTGAAGTGGCATTCCAGGTCACGTGACCCCCTGGTCACGTGACCCCAGGTCATGTGAAGATGATGACGATGACGATACGGATGCCGATGACGTCATCAGTGGCGTCACTGATGACGTCATCGGCATCCGCATCGTCATCGTCATCATCACTGATGACGTCATCGGCATCCGCATGGTCATCGGCATCATCATTGATGACGTCATCAGTGACGCCACGTGACCCCCCTCCCCCCTTCGAGGTCACTTGCCCCCCCCATACCCTTCCCTCCTCCTCCTCAAGGGCTGCGCTCTAATTCGGCGTTACAGGGAGTTATGGCGGCCCCTCACTTTTTTCTTTCGTTTTTGCAAGGAAGAGAATATTTTAACGCGAGCGCGTTTAGGGCTTGAATGTCACGAAATCGCGGCGGATGGCAGTGGCGTCGGTGGCGTGACGGAAATTCCCTGAATGGTCGATAGGGTCGTGACGTCACAGCCACATGACTTCGCACGAAATTTCAAACAGCCCAGAACGGCATGTCAAACGTGACGTCACGCGTGGAATGAAGCTGATTCAAAGACATACGAATTAATGGTCGCCGCATGTTTCAAAGTGATCCCACTTGATCAACTAATTCATTTGCCTTAAAGAAAAATTTGAAGAATTTACGCAGGATCGCACCCACGACCCTTCGGTTGCGAGCCAGACATGCTACCGACTAGGCAACGGAGGGCTTGGGAATGGCACTGTGATCCTGCCGTCATTAGAGTGACTCGATGTCTGTTTGTGTCAGGGTAAAGGCATTACCGCATCAGTGTTGTTAGCGCGTGCCGAGCAAACACATAAATAAACCTTGCCAGGGTAAAATGGCATCAAAGCACTCGCAAAAGCTCCTCGATCGCGCCGGGAGTGTTGTTATCATAAGAACTAGGGCGTTGTGTGACTCAAGAGCATGAGAAGCGATTGAGAAGGCCATGCGAACGGGGCCCGATAACTCACTATCGCGTTCAACTCATAAAGGTGAAGGTAAATCGTCCTCCCAGTTTTTTTTCTTCACAAACATTTTCAGTTTTGTAGTGCAAAATTTGAGTTCGATTTATTGCGTGGAAACACTATGTGATGTTAAATTGCTTTACGACTGTAATTATAATTTATTTTCAGTTATATGTTATATACTTTATATTGTATTTTCTACGATTTTGACGAAGTGAATAGAAAAGTGCCTGTAAAAAGTAGCTTCACTTAGTTACAAGTTACTGGAAGATGTACCTAAGACACAGATACAGATACTGAGAAATGAAACTACCTAGGTTGTACCTCAGGCCCAACAAAGTACCTAGGTACCGATTTACAGTTACTTGTACCTGGGTACTTTACAATACCACCTGTATCGCATACCCAACGACTCACAAATGCCAGAGTTGGTTTTGTCAGAAAGTGTTATTTTTAATTTACTCTTGAATGTAAACGGGAAAAACGCATCCGGACCAGACAATATCCCCAACGCATTTCTGAGAAGATATGCCTAGTGGGTGTCGCGGAATTTATATTTAATTTTTCAAGAGTCTCTTCTTCAGAGCAAGTTACCAGAAGACTGGCTATATGGGAATATTCTGCCCATTTACAAGTCTGCAAACAAGATGGACCTTCAAAATTGTTGCCCCATATCCTTAACAACGACATGCTGCAGACTTTTAGAACATATAATTTCCAAACGTATAAGTAAATACTTAGAGGAAAATAACTTACCGGTACTTTATTAACACCAGCACGGGTTTTGGCAGGGTCAATCGACAATCACGCAACTAATAGAGTGCACACATGAGTTTGCATCAGCAATAAACGAACGAAGTCAGGTTGACGTAATAGTTATGGATTACTCTAAAGCGTTTGACCGGGTAGCTTATGACAAATTAGTACAAAAATTAAAATTATTAGGATTAAATCAGGTTTTTATATCTTGGATACGTTCTTATTTAGAAGGACGAATGCAGTATGTTAGCTGTAATAAAGTTTGTTCTCCCCCGTTAGTAGTTTACTCAGGAGTACTCCAAGGATCAGTGTTAGGGCCCCTTTTATTCTTAATTTATTTAAATATTATAACAACAAATTTCCCTTCCTCTGTTCAAGTTAAATTGTTCGCAGACGACTGTATGGTCTTTTCAGAAGTGGCTGCAGTTTAGGACCAGGAAATTCTCAACCAGTCCTTGGAAGAAATCTTCTCGTGGAGTAAGAAATGGGGTATGGTAATTGATTTTGATAAAACTGTCTCTCGCTGTATTACAAATAAGAAAAAAGACACTTCCGCTATTCTATAGGCGGCGTTGACCTTAATAAAAGTAGAAGAATTTAGGTATTTAGTAGTCATTTTAGCTAATATCCTTCACTGGATCAGTCATGTGGATTACATATGCGCCAAGGCTTATCAGAAGTTAGGCTTTCTTAGAAGGAATCTTAGACATGCAGATAGAGATGTTCGATTAGCTGCATATAAATGTTTTGTACGTTCAATTTTGGAATACGCGGGGTGCGTATGGGACCCATATAGGAAGCAGTACGTTGCGCAAATTGAATGGATACAGAATCTGGCACTTCGGTCTTTGTTTATTCTTAGTTCAGGCGCAGCGAGTCGGTTACGGCAATTAGAAATGAAGTGCGGAGTGACTGTTCAGAAAAAAGAAGGAAAGTGTATAGATTAAAAGAATTATACGCTGTGGCTAATGGCTTGACAACGATTAATCTTGAACTGTACATTTTACCTTCAACATCACGCTCCAAAAGAACGAGCAATACTAAAGCAATTTCACCCTACCAGCACAGAAATTGATCTCTTTAAATACTCTTTGTTTTGCCGAAATATTATTGAGTGGAACACTCTGCCAGAGCAAGTTGTCAATTGTTGTAGTCCTTCGAACTATTTGAAGCGCAGCTGAATGAATTGTTTAGTTAAGTTTTTCATGTGGAAATGTATATCTTGAGCATGCGTGGGTAGCTACAACCTACATGCGCTCGCTTCACGCGGCGAGTGCATGATTGAGTTCCTTGTTTTTTGTGTGTTGTGTTTTTCCCTTCTGTGTATACCGACAGGTCCACAGTATCTCAAATAAATAAATTTTAAAAAATTTATCTGACATCCAATGTCACAGGCTGATATTGAACACACCTATTTTTTTAGTCAAGATGCACCTTATTTTGCGCGCTTGGAAGCGAGACAGTATTACGACTTATTTTATTTCGACATGCGTCGCTGTTGGTTTTTGGTTTCGTCACCCGCATGAACAATACCAGCGCTCTCTTTGTTGATATTTCTATTATCAGAAACAGGAACTCAGGAAAGTCAAAGTTTACGAAACACTTGGTTGGGATCGGTGAAGCTGTATAGCGTCAATGCGACTTTATAAGCACTGATTACGAGAGCAAAAATAAAGGCGCAGACTGCCAACATGCGTGAAGCCCAACGTTTATATTTTTAACACAATGTGTTTATGGGCTGCATTTCATGCGAAAAGCGTTACGATTGATCGTAACGAGAAGCCGTTACGCATGGGCCGAGGCGACATAAAACATGCATGGCCCGTGGCTTGCAGGAAATGCATAAGCATACAAATATATAGAAGCGTACTTACCCATAATTAATTATAAATAGCGATAATTACCAAGCAGCGCAGTGGGAATCGAACCCCAGACCGTGCGATCCGCAATCCGACGCCTTTGCTCCGCGTCACGTTTTTTTCTTTTATTTTATTGTTGTTTTTTACAAGTCAATATATGCAAATCTAAAGTATAAAAAATAAAGCAGAAATGGCAGTGTTTAAAGCTACCAGCCGGCCTTTGGGCTACTAGAATAAGTTAAAATCGTTTCAAATTCATAACACTTTCCACACATTGAATCCACTCTGATACATAGCTCTGTGCCTTGTGCGCTTCAACAATCAAGGCAATACTGTGGCCGAAATATTCACCAGCCTCGCGTGCGTCAATATCGGCATGGAGCGTAGCCATCTGAGACCTCCGAATACTATGCAGGCCCAGTAACATAATCATATCAAAGGGCACGCCGTCCTTGTATTCAACGGGAAGGTATCTTAATTCCATGCCTGTCTAACGGAAATTCTTTTTTCAGGGTGCGTTGGAGGATGTCCCAGGAAAAGACGCCATCCCAAAACACCAGGAATACATGATCAATTGTCTGGGGCTTCTGACACAAAAAATAGTGGTCGCCCCACGGGACGAACAGTACCTTTTCCCCCTCACCCCATGTCTTTACAGTTAAGGTGCCGGTGTGTACTTTGAAAAGGAATGACTTAAGAGCAGGCGGAACGAGCATTCTTTTAACACGCTTTAAGATATATTGTCCTGGGCCTGCACAATACAAGGTTATATACAAAGGTACGGGAACAACAACGTAACTGAACCCCTATACAACTTTTTGCTGGACACTTCGCTCAAATATTCAAAACAGAACCTGGCTGCCAAAACTTTACATGACGCTACAACTTCCTTGAGAACCTGGGACACATGCCGACGAAACAATAAACTCAGGCAGAAGTCCACGCAGTCACCTGTCCCAATCTCCAAGCAGTCTCACCTGTCAGAAGGTTCGAAGAAACGGGTCACTGACATCCCGAAGATAAATAAAACTATTCACTACTTGTCGCAACAATAAATGTGACAATCCTAGTCTTCGAACGCGGACGCGCCGGAAAAGCTTCAAAAAACGTCACGCTTGCATTGCTTAATGTCACAACTCAGACTGCGTTTTTTCATCTAAACATATGTTTCGGCATTGTCATTCGCTGAGCTGCCTCCGTAAGTTGCGGTGATTGGCTCTCCAAGGGTTCTGCAGGAAAGTAAACGCATGGGCTTTTTTTAGGTGCAAGACAAAAAATGAAAGCCGTTTACAACTCCCTGTAACGCCGAATTAGAGCGCAGCTCTTGAGGAGAAGGAGGGAGGGTACTGAAGGCGAGGGTATACCCCTCCTCCCTCCTCTTCACCTCGTGATCCTGCCTGCTACTCCTCCTCCCCCTCCTTCACCTCCTCCTCCTCCCTCCTCCCCCTCAAGGGTGGTCACGTGACCTGGGGGTCACATGGCCTGGTGGTCACGTGGCCTCGGGGGAGGGTCACGTGACGTCGGGGGGGGTCACGGACCTCACGGCGACGCCGACGCCGCTCAAGCCGGAAACGGGCGCCTAAGAGCTGCGCTCTAAAGTCTTTTTTAAACGCTCTGTTTGAACGGAGGTATGAGCAAACAACGTGCTGTAATAGTCGTAAAAGGCGCGTTCTATCTCTGCTTGTTTCCTGGTAACTGCCTCACCATATTTTAGTTCTGCTATCTCATTGCGGTGCCCGTTCCTTTTTTCAAGGTCTAGGGCACGCTTAGTGGGCGTCCCCCAGCTATCAGCCTGCCAGCCCCGCTCTCCCCAACGCTCCGCGATAACGTTCTCTGTCGATAAGTTCAAGTTTTGCCTTCAAAGCACAGATGTCATCTCTGAATGCACCCGGCATTCTGCACTCTTCTTTTATCATTGTTTGCAAGGTGCGACGCAGTAACGTTTCATTTCTTTTTACAGCGAAGCTGTTTACGGCTAGGGTTCCGTGGATTTTTCGTGTGCGTGACCAAAATCTCTATGCTCGCGCCGCCGCAAACGCCGCACGCGCATACCTTCGCCGTATAAAAGATTCGAAGTAAGTAACCAAAATAAAGGGTTGACGAACACTCGTGCAAGATGCCATTTGTTTTAGGCTTTTGCTTTAGAACAGTTACTGCTGCAGACGCAGGCACGTTCGGCGCGTGGAACACCATTCCCTGCATTCTCCTTGATGCTTGGGTAATAATATTTTTATTTGCTCGCGCCACCATTACACTTCGAGCACTTTTATTATACACACATGTAGACACATTACGCATTCCACTAGCCTCAGCTAAACATATACATTGAGCGCATACACATACACGACACAACCAACATCAATACAAGAACACACTAACCCAATAACTGCTCCTGAGTTCTGCGTTTCCGCCTTTTATACTGGTCGTTTTGAAAGTACGGATTTTATAGGTGATCGCCTAAGCAATAAATATTATTCCCAGCATGTAGTTTTTTATTTTTCAGTAATTCCATAGCTCTGAGAGTATTTTGAACGGCTCAGGGGATGAATCTCTTAGTAAAAAGTAAACGCTTATGCCGTAATTATTTGAAAGCTAGTAAATCAAGCCGCTCCACTGGGCTTCGAAGCCACGTGTTTTCTTCCCCGCACGGCATGTCGTAGCCAGTATTTCTATTGTAGTAATTGTTTCTGTTTCTGCTGTTAGCCTGCGACTGCAATTGTCGTCTTGAATTAATCTCGTAGGCAGTCTTCACTCAGGTGAAAGCGAAGATTCACGGGCAGAGAAATCACTTTTCGATCAACTTGAATGCAGTCAAAGCCGCGACTTGCGACAGGTCTTAAGTGTACGGAGCTACGCCGTGGTGAGCTCAAAAACGTCTAGCGCTCGTCCCAGGGCGCCACTTGGAGGGCAGTTTCTCGAGGAATCGTAGTATATTTAAACAATAAACTAAAGGATAGCTTTTATTTTTACAATTTTACCTATTATTTTATTTTAATGCTAAAATTCCAAACTGTAAATGCTTACTTTCCGTCATAATTCCATACTGTTCAGTCCTTTCCTCAGAGCGCAATCTCTCTCGGGGACGAGGCAACAGGACATCGCAGATGACACAGGCGCAAATCCAAAACTCCGGGTTTTTTTTTTTTTTTTTAGGTGGGGGGGGGGGGGCGTAAAATTTGTAAGGATACTATTCTCCCATTCTTTCTTGTGCACCAGGGGGTCCACCCATGGCAAATTGCCCTCCGAGAAGGGGGAGGGGGGATGTAGACTTTGTTTGGGGGGGGGGGGCGCCCCCGTCGCTCCCCCTCCTTGGATCCGCCCCTGAGATGACAGTCATATTGGCCATTGCACGATAGGAGCTACGGTTCAGACAAAAGTTCCAATATGACTATCCGCACGTCGATCGAATGCACCGTAATCCCTCGAGCGGTCTAAAACTCTTTAATGTAAAGCGGAATGTCAACCTGCGACACCCCACTCACTCCGATCACGGCATGACCAGCTGCATCAATGCCCAACAGTTTACGTCATCTCATCTTGTTGTTACACCACTGATACGCGAACACACGGTCCCATCGGCGATAATTCCAGTCTTCAGTTCACAACGCACAACGCTTCCATCACGACGTTGCTGCTATGTTGCTGACACGCAGAAATACAAAACCACATTGATTGCCGGTTGGCACTCGGCATCGGAAAACAGAACCGAACTCGGCACTGATTGCACCCAGGCACCCGGCAGCCAAACCTGCCTTTCTTGGACACAGTTTCCGCAGTTGCAATACGTCGTCAACGTTGCAATTATACTTTCTCTCATCCTACGATGGACTAAAGGTCAAAGACCCGGGCTGCCAGGTCCAATCACGTTCCACGCTATACTATGACACGCTTAACATTGATTAGGGGTGACGAATAATGCTCGAATCCAAAAGCGCCGCATCATCTCTATAGCTTCCACGCTGCAAAGAGCCTATATGTCGTGGCTTTCTTTGCGATGTAAAATTATTGAGTCACTCAGTGCTCTTCGATTCGAACCACTGTCCACCCGTCCCCTCATCAGTGATCCGAGACGCGGGCACCGATACGTGCATCGTAGCGAAATACCGCGCAATTTCTAAGTGGCTCGTGATTGGATCTGGCGGTCCGTAGCTTTTGTCTTTAATCCATCGTAATATAAAACGGAGGTTGTTTTTTATATATATATATAGGAATGTCGAGAACCGGGCGAGGTTCGAGTTCAACCAGGTTCGACTTTTCGAACTTCTTGTGAAAAGTTCGACAAAGGTTCGACTCAGGTTCGACTGCTATGCGCATGCGCGACAGGCTGGCCAGTTGGCTTCGGACTGGATGGTGATGGCTAAGGGATGAATTAAAGGCAGCGCTGATTGCTTAATTCAGTCAATACAGAACAAAAAATTAAGTTATTAACTTCTTCAGTAATTAGAATTAATGCATTTTAATTGCAACTGTTCATAAAATAAAATATATCCCTTTGCATAAAGAAAAAAATTCTCTAAACCTAGACATGCTTGTATCAAGCTCTGGGCGCACTGTCCACAAAGTCGAACCGGTCGACCCTGGTTAAAAGGTCGAAGGTTCGTCAACCCAGTCGAACCCCGAAAGTTCGACCTAAAAATCGGTTCGACAAAAGTTCGTGACACCCCTAGTTGAAACGTCGTTCCGCAGTGGGAGGCGGCCATCTTAGCCCAGTGTAGGCGCTGCTCCGGAACTTCGCTGTTTCTAACGGCTTCGTTTGCTCGTTTGATAAAATTAGTAGTAAAAACGTCAATGCAACCGAAATGTTCTGCACGTTTGGACTGGGACACATAATTAAAGGCGGCCTTCGCTGCCGCTGAAGCTCAATCAACCCAACAACATTTATTAAACAAAGCGCGCGACGTGCTCGAAAAAAAAATTTTACACCATCTTCCCGAGGGGAACCATGGGGTGATGCGGAGCATCGCGGATCGTAATTAATTTATTCCCTTCTTGACTGATTTCTTTTGGCCGGCCGGATTTGGGCTGCGGCGGACGCGAGCGGCCGAGAAACGCTAGCAGACGACAGCCGCAGAGTTGCGGGGAAAGCCCACCCCACTGGAAAGCCCTGGCGTGGCGCTGCGACCCGCGCGCCCAAAACTATCCTCCTTTCACTCCTCCGGGGGAACGCGCGCAGCGCGCTACGCGAAGGAGAGGAGACTAGAGGAGGAGAGTTGCGCATGCGCGCGCGGTGTGAGTGGAAGAGAACGCACGCAAAGTGCACGCAGCTGGTAGAGAGAGAGAGCGGAGACAGTAACGCGCAGCTGTTGGAGAGAGGGAAGGAGGAGAGTTGCGCATGCGTAGTGTGAGTGCGGGCGACGCCGACGCCGCGGGACATAGACCCGAGCAAGAGATGCTGCGCATCTAAAACGAAACCGAAAGATGAAATGGGAGAACAGAATCTTTCTCTCGTCTGCCTGGACAAGGAGAAAAACGTCTCGTCTCCCCTTCTCCGGACATGAGAAGAAGGAGTTCTTCTCGTGTCCGCTCGAAAGCACGTCAGTAGAAGGGAGGAAGACGCGCCTTTGCCACTTTTTCTTCTTCTTTTTTTTTCTTAGAGTGCATGCTTCCCAGGTTTATTACAATAATCAAGACATCATTCATTTATTTATTTACAGCGGTACATTTTATACTTTGTCTCATCCTACGATGGACTAAAAGCCAAAGCCACCGGCCGCCGGGTTCAATCACGTTCCACGCTAAACTATGACGCGGATAAAATTGATTAGGGGTGGACGAATAATGCTCGAATTCAAAAGCGCCGCATTCTTTTTATAGCTTCGACGCTGCAAGGAGCCTATATGTCGTGACTTTCTTTACGTTGTAAAATGGTTGAGTCACTCAGTGCTCTTGGATTCGAACCACTGTCCACCCGCCCTTGATCAGTGGTCCGAGACGCGGGCACCGATACGTGCATCGAAGCGAAATACCGCACAATTTCTAAGGGGCTCGTGATTGAATCTGGCGGTCCGTAGTTTTTGCCTTTAGGCCATCGTAGGGTGAGACAAAGTATAGCGGTTTTTTTTTTTTTTTTTTTTGGGGGGGGGGGGGCACAATTTGCTCATGTACGAGACGCAAAGCCCCCTTACAGCAGGGGTACTGCTCTCCCTCTCCCAGTCATTCCGCACACCCGATAAGGCTCTGTATCTGCTCTCCCCTTCCCTCCCCCTCTGTATGCCGCCACTGTTCTTGCTCCAGCGACGCTCTCCCTTCCTCCCTCCCGCTAACCCCTCGCGAAGCCGCCGTTATGAAATACCCACTTCGTTGTGAAATACCCTCGCCTCCCCACTGCCACCACACAAGTTCCGTTTTCGTGTCCTCGTTCTGAAAGAGCATTTCAGCCAAAAAAAAAAAAAGCAGGTCTCGTGTGTCCTTCTCTAACACATGCAACGTCTCGCACAATCGTTCCACCAAGCTCACATCTCCTCACACACGTATCCTACATCACTTCCACTGAAAGCAAAAAAAAAAATCATTGCAAGCATTGTAGACCACACCGACGGAGGGTAGATCTCCTTCAACATGTCTTTCCAGAAGGCAGCAGCTACCGCTGTCAATCAAAGCACACTTTGCGTGATCGTCTGCATTTTTTTCATTTTACACTGCTGCACATAAATGCCATTATTAAATGGCAGGGCGACGAGCACCAAATGTTACCGCCTAAACGCGGCATAAGCAAATTCTAGCGCAGAAGGAATTTCAATAACCGTCATTCGCAGTTCGCAAAAAAAAAAAAAAAAACCGAACGAACTGATTAAATTGATTACCTTCAAAGAGACACAGAATGACATTTTAAGACGGATTAACTTCCCATTGTTAAAACCTCCAACCAAGCAATTTGAAATTTTTTATCGCCGGTTCGTCGTAGCACGCTCCGAACATATCAGCTACGAGGCACATGGGTGCGAATCATTTTATTCTCATTGGTTGCAGTTATGTAACAAATTAAAACCAATTCCTTGTAACAGCTCGTCATCAAGGACTCATTATAGATACCACAACAAAAACAGTAATTACAATAATTTAGGGCCTTTTATCACTGAGAGCTTAAAAAACGACGGGCGTGACCGATCGTCTTCACGCTTCTTGCTTCCCTAATTAATTATTCGCCGTGCTTATCTACTAATGCGCGATCTCTTTGACTGCGGATCGAGCGATAATAAGATGCCCGAAACAGGGCCTTGGCCCAATACTCACCAACGCTGTTTCTTGAGCTCTCAGGGAATATAGTGAAGCAAGATATGTATGTACTTCATTGAAGGGACATAAGTTGCTGGGCAATTGTGTCGCATACGTGAAGGGTTCTAGTACTACGTGACATCAGGTCGCATGACGTCAATTTGCCCGCTAAATTTAGTGGGGAAACCGAATTGGTGATCCTGTCACGTGACGTTAATTCTGCCCCTAAATTTCGGGGAGAAACTAAATTGCCTATAGGTCACGTGACATCACGTCACGTGACGTCAATCTCCCCCCTTCCCCCTAGATTTAGCGGGGAAACTGAACGGGTGTGTAGGTCACGGGACGTTAATTTTCTCGCTAAATTTTGCGAGGAAATTGTTGTCGTGAGGCCTGATGTCGAGTGACCTATACACCAAATTCTACCTCCCCGCTAAATTTAACGTAGAAACTGAATGGGTGTGTAGGTCTGGGACGTCCCATAATGCAACACTGCGCGTTCCATTAGGGACGTCACAGGTCACGGCTTTACGAAATGCGACTTCACAAAATCCGGAGCAACTCGCCAAAGCACGTTTCACGCTAAGTAGGTCAAAACTGTACGCAAACATTTCAGATACACCTTTTTGGCAAACTTTAAGCAAGGTATAGTGCGTTAAAGCTATTTCTGTTGTTGTTGCTGTTGTTGTTGTTGTCTTGTCGGTTAAGTGTTGGTTGATTGTTTGGCTAGTGAGAAAAGGACACAGAAATTTACTCTGCAAGAACAAGGAACGCGTGAAGTGCCACAAACTCAAAGGCTGTGTGTCTGTGCGTCTCTGTGTGTGTGTCTGTATGTGTGCGTGTGCGCACGCGCGCCTGTGTGTGCGTGTGTATTTCAAAGCCAACACTGGCAGAGCGAAGCATGGCTAGCAGGGTGCTGAAACCTAATCTCCCTGCACTCAAAGCAGCACTTACCTTGGCCTTCCTTCACGCCACGTCCGTCTTGAAAGTCACAAACAACACTGTCACAATCACACATGCGCAAAAAACTTTAAAGAAACGTCCCCAACCAGTTATATAAGGCAACCAAACAAAAGTATTTTAATCACTGTTATTTGTTACGATCTAAGTACCTTAAACTTACACGAGATCCAATATTCGGTAACTGTAACTGTATCTCAGCTGCATTTGAAGTACCTTCTAAATTAGTTCACCGGTTAATTTCTTAAATTTTCGGTGACAAATATATAAATACGAGCTAATTCATAGACTCCGAATTGGTGCTCAGTTCCAAATAAAAGCGGTATTGTTATCACTACTTTCCAGCATTATAAACTGAAAGATGTACCACGAATCTCAGTCCGCCTTGACGTCATGATATATTTTAAGAGTTATTGTAACATGATATTTAGTTACATTTTGTGAGTAACTGTAGCTGTAACTAAGTACATGCACAAGAAGGCAGCTTTGTTTGTAATTCAGTTACATTTCAGATCGAGTAAATTTAACTGCATATCAACTACTCATTGAAAGTAACATACATATCTATCCACAATAATTAAACAAGACTATTATTCTGGTTCATGCTCTCGTCACTAGTTGGCTGCGATTTTATTTATTTATTTATTTATTTATTTATTTATTCACTTATTTTTAATTATCCAGCAGGCCCAGCGGCATTATTGCGGAGTCAAAATTATTTTCATAGTCTTTTTTAATATGTTTGGAAATGACATTGTGCCACTGACAAAACATACACACCTGCTGAAATCCGCTGACGACATCGAACTCCATTCATAACAAGCCAAAGTATAGAACTCATTTAAACCGCACCACAATATCCCGGCAATATCCAAAAGGCTGTACATTTTTTTTCTGCAATATCCAAAAGTCAAAAGTGGCCACATTTATATTTAAAAATGTATTTCTTTCAATTAGACTTGTATTGAAATAGAACTATGGTATGAATAACGTGTGGCAGATATATATATATATTATAATATATATATATATATATATTTATTATATACATATATGTAATGAAGTCGCACTTCGATACGTTGTTGGAGTTGTAAAGCATTTAGTGAGTCGACGTTTCGGCCTGAGACAAGCCTTCTTCAAGAACTCATTTAAACCGCACCACAATATCCCGGCAATATCCAAAAGGCTGTACTTTTTTCTGCAATATCCGAAACGTCGAAACGTCGACTCACTAAATGCTTTAAAACTCCAACAACGTTTCGAAGTGCGACTTCATTACTTTATATATATATATATATATATATTAGATCCGGTGTGAACCTAAGATTTAAACGTGCATTAAAGCAAGCTTCTTTTTTTTTTTCTTGTTTTAGCGAAGCCCGAAGGTACCAGATATCCGTTCGTACGTATCACGTTCGTCGGCGCTGACAACGAACACCGCCGGTTGTTTGTCAAAACGAGCGTTCGAATGCTAATGTATTAAAATGAAGCGCCAAGAGCAGCGCTTTTAAGGTGAAATTCATGACTAAGCGTTATCGAGTCGCTGCAAGGTCGGCTCGCAATTACAATCAATGATGGCTGCAGAAACGCTAAACGTGACGAGTTCAAAGAATCTCACAGGTCCACGGCCAATCAGACTTCGGAACTGGACGCCAAGGACGCCGAGAAATAATTTACGGAGGAGGAAACGTGATCATATTATGTCACTCCCTGTGTTCCCCAGCTTCTTGAAGACTGTAAGTACTCAGCAACCGCTCTGCCATCAGATAATAAAATGCTTCTTTTTTTACGGATTTTGTTTTGTTTTTCCCATGTAAGCACTGAAGAGCACGCGGCATAGTTTAACAATTTGTTGACGGGCTACACGGTTCAAGTGTTCCGTTAAAAAGGAGTATTTAAAAACGATAATTATCGAATATAGCGTCATACTTTTCATAATTATACCGTCACATCGGTGAATTGACGACCGTCGAGACCAATCATGTCACTTTGAAAGATTTGTCTCCCGTTGTGTCAAGCTCTTTTTTTCTTTTTTTTTTTTTTGAGCTACAAGATTAAAATGGACGTTACCGTTTAGGCGGGCAAAAAAACTCTGTTTAGACCGTGCTGGAAGCGAATCTTATTTCTTTCTGAAAGGCGCGCAAGACAACCCAATAACCAGTTCCACGCTCCCTAACCACGATTCAGGCTTGCAGCCTTGAGTTTGTCTAACGTCTTCGGCGTCGACGTCGGCGGCGTTCTAAGGCTGCAAGGCTTAGGTTCACTGTTACCACCTGCTACGATCCGATCACACGTCAGGCCCATCATGTCTTTCTGTGCTTGACCGTTGACATAGTTGCCCTTGTCCCCGTCCACGATGACCAGAGGAACGCGAGTCACCACACTCTGGTAAGACCACGTTACCCTGGCAACCTGGAGCTCGTACTCATCACCGTGTCGCTTGACGCAGGCGTCTATCAGGCTCCATTTGACGCCGTTGGCTTCGACGCATACCTGTCCAGCGAGGTGGGGTGATGCGTATGTGGACATGCAAGCGACGATTCGGACGGCAACCAAGGTTGTCTTGACAACTCTCAGTACGCAGGTTTCGATTTGGTTCCCTGTGCATTCGCTTTGGCCGTGGTGACAGGAGATCGTGGTAACGTTGTGGCCCTTACCGTCGGTTTCGTTTCTGACGAGCGCCTTGCCGAAGGGCAACATGGTGAGCTTGATGTAGGGGAGAGCTTGGAGTAGGTCGGCAGCAACTGTGCGTAGACGAAGTCTCTGCTGTACGGACAGAGCGACTCGTAGACCACAACAATCCTAACCCGCTTGACAACGCTGACTGAAACAAAGTAGTTTGTTTTGACGACGGGATCATTGGGGCTCACGACTTCAATCTGGTTTTTTCCCGAAGTGGAAGACGATGTGTCGTGTTTCTGTTGGTGGTTGGTGCCCGTCGTCACTGCGATAACTCTCTACCTTTCTTGATTCAGGTTCCATCGAGTCTTTAGTGAGGGAGGCACACATACCTGAAGGTGGACCGCGACGCAAATACACCACAGCCATTCCAATAAGAAACGAGCGAAAGCGGGCATGTTTCATCGTTATTCCACGATGCGCAGACGACGTTCGAAACAGTGTGCTTAGAAGCAGGTGTTCGTGCGCTCAAAAAGCCGAAGGACAATGGTTACGCTGTCAAGAGAGGCCTACATCATCGGCAAGGAACAAAAACAAGCATGCGAAAAAGGAGCGGCATCAAGTGTCGCGGCGATCCTTGGAAGTCACAAAGTAATTGTGTTATGTGTGTGTCTAAACAGCCGGAAGTTTGTCTGCCCCAATGGGCGTCCGATGCTTCAGCTGTAGATGCGAAAATTAGTCGGTGTGGTACCACTGCTAACCTGCACTCTCCGAAATAAAGAACGTAGTACTTACACCCCTTGTCCCATATATAACACCCCAAAAACTAAAATTCGACGTTCAGTCCACCGACGTCGAATCGACGATACCGACTTTCACGAGCGGCTTGACAGTCGAGTGATACAACTGATTAAAAATAAGCTAATATACGCATTAAAAACAACAGGAAAACACTCAAGGTTTTCTTAGCCCTGCTGCCAAACTTGATTTTTTTTCGATGCGTACTATCGCGGACACTGTTAGCTATAACACGGCAGCGGTGGCCGTCCCGTACCCCCAGCGCCACATAGCAGGTGCCGTCCGAAACTCCGGGCATACGCCATGTAGCGGACTCGCTCTTCTCGTTTGCGAGCACACCCTCGCTTTGTCGTCTGCTGGGCTAGCCGCAGAGCGGGCGATGCCACAGTGCTGCTCGTCTGGTACCCTCGCATAGCGAACTGGTCTCAAACTCATTTTCAACCAGCGATTTTTATTGGGGCAGATTGCGAGTCATTAAAACATAACCCCTGTCTACGTTTTTTAGAAACAGGCATTTGCAATGCATTTTTAGCGATATGCCTTCGCAAATTAGTATGAGCGCAGCAGGTTTGATGCAGAAATAGACTGTTATACTCCGTTTCACCTTAAGTCCGAGCGCAGCGTGCACTACAAAATGACAGAGCCAATCAAATAGCGGCAAAGATGCAACGTCACGAAGTGCAGCACCGGTTGACCCAATAAGGTGCAAAATGTGTGTGCTTTGAGGCTGCCGGGTAGGCCCTATCGTCTCTTAGCGACCACTGCGCTTAAACCTGAAGTGAAAAGGAGTATCAACTGAAAGCTTGTCCCATTAAAAAAATTAATCTATCGTGATATTACATTTAGTGGCGTGATCATCCTTAGCCAGCGGAGTCGGGGAATCAACCGTAAGAACCTCTTGCGCGATGGTTCGCTGAACCGTGTTCAGCGAAAATTGGTAAGCCCTGTGGCGTCATCTTCTCTGTGCCTAGCAGACGACAAAGCGAGGGTGTGCTCGCCGGCGGGAAGAGCGAGTTCGCCACACGGCGCATGCGCGGAGTTTCGGACGGCGCCTGCTATGGGGCACTGGGGGTACGGGACGGCCGCCGCTGCCGTGTTATAGCTAACAGTGTCCACGATAGTACATTAGTTATTTAGTAAGTTATATCACACAGCTATCAAGCCGCTCGCAAAAGCTGGTATTGTCATTTCGACGTCAGTGGACTGGACGTCGAAATGTAATTTGCGGTGTGTTATACGTGGGTCAAAGGGTCGTAAGTTCTACACGCGGGCTTTCTGTTCAAATGCGGAGGTGGTTTGAATTGCTGGGTTTATTGTATTCTTATGCAAAGCAAGTATTTTTTTGTGTGTTTTTGACGGGGATCCAGTAAGCAGCATATTTACAGGGCGCGGTTACTCCCGGTCATCTCATCAGCACTCCGTGGCCATTTAAACTGCGGCCTTGGCTGAAAAGCACGTCGAAGAACCGAGCACGAGGGCGAAATGTGAACGTGAACATTAAAAGCCACGCCCTGATATCTTTAGCTGACGGTCATTATAAAAATTAATGAATAGTAATAGTGGTTTTGATTCTGGTAAGATATCTGGTGCGTCTACATTCCCGCTCAGCACTCAGCATTTGGGAGAACCAATCGCTGCAGCCTACGGACAGAGTTTCGCGAATTACAAAGGTTAGAATATATTTTTTTTAGACTTAAAAAGACGGTTTTCATTGGGATACAGAGCATGACATGGGCACGTGAAATGTCATTCTCGGTGTCACTCTCAACACAATAGTTTTTTCTTTTTGTTTTTGGGTCTAAGAATATGTTTAGCCTTCTCATTCGCCGAACTACTTACGTCGATTGCAGCGATTGGCCGTCCCAAGTGTTTTGTGGGAAAGCAGACGCGCCAGATTTCTCAGAATGTAGGTAAACACTCTCCTCGTGTGTCTTCTAAATGCAGCTTTTTTTTTTTTTTCAAAATGTGAGAGAAATTGACATTTTGCGTGAAGGTAGGAAGCCGAATAATGTCGGGTGTAAGGTTGAAATACAAACGTCGCAGGTGGTGTGTGGCGTGTTCGCGGTGTATCACAGTTATTCGCTGTTCTATAGATTTGTTAGATGCGGAGCATCTCTTGCTCGAGGTCTATGTCCCGCGGCGTCGTAGTCACATGCACACTACGCATGCGCAACTCTCCTCCTTCCCTCTCTCCAACAGCTGCGCGTTACTCTCTCCGCTCTCTCTCTCTACCAGCTGCGTGCACTTCGCGTGCGTTCGCTCTCTACTCACATCGCGCGCGCATGCGCAGCTCTCCTCGCTCTAGTCTCTCTCCTTCAAGTGTGAATATAAGCAGCGGTAGCGCGCCGCCCGTTCCCCGGAGGAGTAAAAGGAGGATAGTTTTGGGCGCGCGGTCGCAGCGCCACGCAGGGCTTTCCAGTGGGGTGGGCTTTCCCCGCAAGTCTGCGGCTGTCGTCTGCTAGCGTTTCTCGGCCGCTCGCGTCCGCCGCAGCCCAAATCCGGCCGGCCAAAAGAAATCAGTCAAGAAGGGAATAAATTAATTAAGTAAAGCTTAGAATTGGCAAGCTGCTTGCCAATTCTAAGGAGGATAATTTGGAAATGATGTAAATATAAGCAGAAGAAAAGATTATGCTAAATCTAAAAGAAGAGAACTATCGGGGGCTGGTGCGGGAGAACCGACGCGACGGAAGAAGGAGAAAAGAAAAATGAAATGCAAAAGGAAGGACAAGATGAGCAATTAAAAATAAAGGCAAGCGAGAAGCTGTACCACGAGTTCAGCGCTGTTGACTGCACTTCACTTCGTTCTTCCGATGAAGTGTGATGGAAGCAACAGTCCCGTCAGTTAGTCGGTTGGCGCAAGCAACCGTCAGCACCACCCACAAACTAACAGCAACGCTACGTCCACTGAAGACAAAGCTGCGCAGCGAAGGGCACGCGACGCTGAGCGCAAACGCTTGAAGCGAGCGGCAGACCTGAACTACGGCAACGAGAAGCGGCGTCCATTCGCGAAGTTAACAACGTAATAACACGCGAAGTTAACAACGTTACTAACAACGTTACTAACACCGTTAATAACACCGTTAATAACGATCCGCGATGCTCCGCATCACCCCATAGTTCCCCTCGGGAAGATGGTGTAATGTTTTTTAAACGGACCGTGCATCGATATTTGCTTGAAATGTTTCTCGCTTTACTCAAGCTTACTATAGTTCGACCAAAGTTCACTCGTACTCAACGCAATTCTCCAGGGTACCTTTTTTTCTTGTCGCTGTGTAATTTAAGGTTAAAAAGCCGACCTTTTATTTCAGTCGATTTATTTCAAATTGTGATGGCGTGGTCGTTGGGACCGTAGTTTTGATGCAACCACGGGGATTGCCTCACTGTGACGAAGTCGAATGCGGCTCATAGATAGGACACAAAGACTTCATGAGAACTTATTTGAGCTGGTGAGAGTAAATACCTCGAAGAGCATTGGGATAATGGTTCTAATATAAAGTTTTTAATATAGGGGTACCCAAAGCGTGGGTGGCCCTATCCGCAAACTCCCTAATGTCAGTAATACCCGAACCCAAGCAAAAGAGTTTTAGAGCAGGGTTCCCGACACGTGGGTCTCCCGAGAAGCCGGGGGTGTCGAACTGCTCATGCGGGAAGTGCCAATGACAATAAAAATCCTGGAAAGGGGAACAAAATGGACAAACGACAAACACAAACCTTCAAACACAGCTAGATGACTGGAGCGCGACCAAACAACCAGGCGGAGTTCTTCGGTCGCGCACAAATCCTGGCTGTGTTTGGAATTTGTGTTTGTCCTTTGTCCCCGGTATCCCTTCGCCAGGGATTACTTTGTCATTCTTGCCCAACTCGCTTGCACCTCTGCATTAATTGCATTATAAACATAATGCGAAGTGCGACAGCCCAAGCTGCTCAGGGAGGCCCAAACTCTTTAACGTGTGGAACCCAGCCCCGTGTCCTCTGTTTCATCAGCCCTGGCGCGCGTCTATATAATGAACGCTGGCGGCATTAGTGAGTTTTTCATAGACCGCCGCTTCCTCCTCCGCTAAGCCCTCCGCAACGAAGAAGCCGCTACAGCGCATGCGCGCCGATGGCCCTTGGCTGTAGAGTTCCCGATATCGCAGCGAGTTGCGGAGAGGCGTTTGCGCGACGGCGAAAACCATCTACGGAAACTCCCTATTGAATCGGCACCGGATAGCGTGGCTTCTCGTTCGGGCTGTGAGGTGGCGAGATGGACGCACTTGCCCTTTTTCACTGATGCTTTCTGCCGACTTCCAGGGCGTCGGGATAATAACTAGGACGTGTTGTATAGGTTAGAAGCGTCGAGGATCCTTTCCAAGTGGTATTTAGCGAAAGTCAAAAACGCTTTGCTTCTGCCGCGATCGCACCTCTAAGTCATCATACAAAAGACAATCTGCGGGCACTCTATGAGTTTTCGTGCTTGTTTTCTTCTATGACGGTCCTCTCGCATTGGTTACACAAAAAAATGTCTCATGACAAGTTCCAAGGATACGTATGTATGAAGAAAACATCCTTCGAAGATGCTTCAGAGTGGGTCCGCAGGCGATTCTGTCATCATGACTGCAGTGATAAACACCATGTCTTTTGTGTGATGTACGAGTGTGTGTGACTGGGGCTTTGAGAAGTGCATAATCTTCACAAATAAAACAGCGACTGATGAATTGCAGGGATCACCATTAAGTGAAGCCAGCAATCTATCAATCGGTGAGCCAGTGATATGTGAGCCATTCGAGATGCGTGAGGCCACGAGATGGGATAACGAGAAGAACTGCATGTCTTCAAGAGGGACTTTGTACCAAGAATTCGGAAAAATGTCATGTAAATGAAGGGACTCAGAGTTATGATATATCTGAAAAGATGCCTTGATAAGCACATTACAAAGTTTCGCAATAATAGCTGAGGAATCAGTGGAGAGGAACAGAATTATTGACAACCCGTGTGTCAACATATCCAGAATGTTTAACAGTTTCTGGTTATTTACAGGGGACACGAAGGTTAGGTTCTGTCAGAATTCCAATCGGTACGTTATCGACCAGCAATGCAGCA